>SJYA01001797.1:514109-592218 GCA_006410615.1 Neotragus moschatus | reverse complement strand
TCCCCCCCCCCCCCCCCCCCGCATTTGTTTTGGCTACTTGAGGTTTCTGGAGATTCCATTTAAAATTTAAAATTTTCTATTAATATTTCTGCAGAATATGTCATTGGGATTTTGATAGTGATCTCGGGTGGCCTCAGCCTTCAGTGGCTTGGAATGGCGCTTGGGGTCCCAGCTAAAAACTGGGCTGGGTCACAGTGGTGAAAGTACCAGATCCTTTGGCTTTGCAGAAAAGAATTCCCACAAAGATGGAAACCAGTGAAATAAGTGAAGTGTTTAAGAGGAAAAAAGAATACAGTACCTGTGGATGGACACAAGGGTCGACTCAGAGAGAGAGAGTTGGGGGTTGGGGAAGTCACTGAGTCATACCCTCGAGACAGTTAGAATTACTCTTTTGGGGTATTCCTTCCCGGTTTCCTTTGGCCAAACATTTTGATTTACCTGGTTCACAGTCCATATTTGGTATATCTCAGGGTCCTCCCATGTATGCACATGCACCTCTTAGCCGAGATGGATTTTACCGAAAAGGCACCTGAGTAGAACATCCCTTGACGTAACTCCCCTTTGGCCTCCAAGGAGCGTTTTCTGCCCTTGTGTGGTTAGGAGGTGTCCTGACTTCAGGAATGAGAAATATGTGTCCTATGCTGGGTCTAGCCTCCTCCCTTAATTGCCCTACTTTTCTTATCTTGGAGTTTCAGTCAATAGAGACTGAATCTCCAGCTGCTTTACCCTCAAGGGAGGGGAGTCCTCCTACCTTAATAGGGATTGTGTTGAATCTGTAGTACCCAAAGGTTGTTTTGGGTAGTACTGACATTGCCTATATTAAATCTTCCAATCCATGACCATGAGATGTGTTTCCATTTATTTGTCTTTTTTCATTTCTTTCAGCATTGTTGTTTCATTGAACATGTCTTTTGCTTTCTTAATTCCTAAGTATTCTTTTTGATGCCATTGTAAATGGCATTGATTTTGTAATTTCCTTTTCAGATACTTCATTGTTGATGTGTTGAAACTCAGCTAATTTTTGCTCGTTGACTTTGTATCCTGTTACTTTGCTGAATTCATTTATTCAGACTGTTTTCTATTCTGGAGTGTTTACAGTTTTTCTCCATATAAGATCATATTTGCAAACAGATTATTTTATTTCTTCTTTCCAATTTGGATGCCTTTTATTTCATTTTCATACCTAATTGCTCTGGCTAGAACTTCCAGTACTATGTTGAATAGAAATGGTGAAAGTGGGCATGCTTACCTTGTTTCTAATTTTAGAGGGAAAGCTTTTAGTCTTGCACTATTGAGTATATTTGCTGTGGGTTTTCCATATACGACTGTTTTATTTGAAGTAGTTTCCTTCTATTTCTACTTTGTTGAGTGGTTTTATAATTCAAGGGTTTTGAAATTTGTCAAATACTTTTTCTGCATCAGTTGAGATGATTATGCACTTTTTTCTTTATTACAGAAATGTGCATTACATCAGTCAAACAATCCTTGCATTCCAGTAATAAATCCTACTTTGTCCTGGTAGTTATCCTTTTAATATTGTTGAATTCTGTTTGCTAGTGTTTTGTAAGGGTTTTCGTATCAATATTCATTGTAGATACTGGTCTGTAGTTTCCTTGTAGTATCTCTGCATGGCTTTATTATCCGGGTTATGCTAGCCTCATTGAATTTGTTAGGAAGTGTTCCCTTTACTTCAATTTTGGGGAAGGATTAGATTTTCTTCAATTTTGAGAAGGATTAGTATTAGTTCTTCAAATGTTTGGTGCATTAACCTTTGATTCTGTCAGGTCCAGGATTTTTCTTTGTTGGGAGATTTTATTGTTGATTCAATCTACTTACTAGTATAGGTCTGTTCAGATTTTCTGTTTCTTCATGAGTGAGTCTGGGTAGATTTGTGTGTTTCTAGGCATTTGTCTGTTTCATTTAAGTAACCAGTTTTTTGGTGTACAGTTATTCCCAGTAGTTTCTTATAGTATGTTGTATTCCTGAAGAATTGGTAGTTATGTCCTCAGCTTCATTTCTGATTTTAGTAATTTGGTCTTTCCTCTTTTTTTTTGTCAAAAAACCCCCGACTTTTATTCTTATTGACTTTTTCTAATTATTTTCCTGTTCTTCATTCATTTACCTGTGTTCTAATCTTTATTATTTCTTCTCTTTGCTAGCTTTGGGTTTAGAGGGGTTTTGTTCTTTTTCTGGTTCCTTCAGTTGTAAAATTAAGTTGTTGATTTGAAATGTATCTTGTGTTTTAATGTAAACGTTTATAGCTATAAATTTCCCCCAGCATTGCTTTTTGCTGCAACCCATATGTTTTGGTGTGTTGTATCTTCATTTTAGTATTTTCTAACTTTGATTGTGATTTTTTCCTTTGAAATATTGTTTAAGTGTATTATTTCTACAATTTTTTTGAATTTTCCAGTTTGACTCTTGTTACTGATTTCTAACTTTGTTTTGTTGTGGCCAGAAAATATACTTTATATGATCTACATCTTTTAAAGCCTTTTGAGATTTAATTTGTAGCATAATATATAGTGGGCCTTAGGAAATGTTCTGTGTATACTTGAAGAATGTATATGCCATTGTTGTTGGGTTGAGTGTTTTGTATGTGTCTGTTAGATCCGGATGGTTTGTTGCATTTAGTTTTCAATTTCTTGGTTATATTCTTTCTTGTTGTTCTAGCCATTATTGTGAATGGGATATTGAAGTCCTCAACCCTATTTTAGAAGTGTCTGTTTCTCTCTTCAGTTCTGTCAATTCTTGCTTCATATATTTTAATGGTCTGTCATTAAGTGTGTAAATGTTTATAATTGTATCTTCTTGTATTGAAGCTTTTATTAAAATATATTGTCTTTGACTCTTGTAACCTTTTTTGTTTTAAAGCATGTTTTGTCTGACATTAGTATAACTGCCCCTGCTTTCTTACATTTACATTTAAAATGATTACTGATAAGGAGAAGCTTTTGTCATTGAACTGTGTTTTCTGTGTGTCCTATAGCTCTTTTTCACCTCTGCTTCTTACATTAGTCTTTCGTGTTTAATCAGTTTTTTTTATAAAAAAGTTTATTCCCTTTTCATTTCTTTTTGTGTACATTCTATTGTTAATTTCTTTGTGGTTATCATGAGGATTATATTTAATATCTTAAAGTTATAACACTAATTTGAATTTATACCATCTTAACTTCAATAACATACAGAAACCCTGCTCCTTTATAGCTTTTTGTTGTTGATGTCACAGAACTATATATATTGTGTGCCCCAAAACATAAACTTACAATTCTTTTAGATGCAGTAGTGTCCTAAATTATGTAGAAAACAAGATTTGGAATTACAAGTTATGGTAAAACTAGCTTTTACACTAATAGATGTTTTTGCTTTTTCTTTCAATATCAATATGTTAATGTCTTAAGTCATGTGGAAAACAAAGTGCAGTTCCAGGCCATTTTTACATTAATAGTAGCTTTTATAATTACTCATGTGGTTACCTGTGTTAACATCTTTATTTCTCCATCTGGCTTTAAGTTGCTGTCTAATATCCTTTCATTTCACCTAGCAGGACTCCCTTGAACATTTGTTGTAGGACAGGTCTAGTGGTCATGAATACCTTCTACTTCTGTTTATCTGGAAATGTCTGAATTTCCCCTTCACTTTTGAAGGACAGTTTGTTTAGAGATAGGATTCTTGGATGACAGTTTTTTCTTTATCATGTTGAATGTAACTGCTCACTGTCTTCTGGCCTTCAAAATTTCTGGTGAGAAGTCTGCATATAATCTTAGTGAGGATCCCTTCAGTGTGATGACTCACTTGCTGCTTTTAAGGTTCTCTCTTTTTAAAGTTTCAATATAATATGTCTCAGTCTGGGTCTTATGAATTCATTTCAGTTGGCATTTGTTGAATTTCATGGATGTTAATTTCATGGTTTTCTTTAAATTTGGGGCGTTTTCAGTCATTATTTCTTCACATAGTCTCTGCCTTTTTCCCCTGTCTTCTGCCTCGACGCCTTCCATAATGCATTCGTTAGTCTACTTGATGCTGTTCCATAGGTTCCTTAGACTGTGCTTACTTTTTTAAAATCTTTTTTCTTTCTTTTTGTGACCTTTAATAATTTCCATTATCTGATTTTCAAGTTCAGTGATTCTTTCTTCTGCCTTCTTGTTGAAGTCTGCCTTTGACTCCACCTGTTGAATTTTCCTTGTAGTTACTATATTTTTCAGCATCATTATTTTTTATTTAGTTTGTCTTTTCATTTATTGATACTTCCATTTTGTTCACACATTATTTTCTTGACTTTGTCTACACTTTTCTCTGATACTTTGAGCATATTTAAGACTGTGGTTTTAAATTCATTTGTTTATCTACCATTACATCTTTCAGGGATGGTTTCTCTTGACTTATCTTTTTCTTGCTTTAAATGGGCCAAACTTCCCCTCTTTCTTTGTGTGCCTCGTGGTTTTTCTTTGAGCACTGGACATTTGACTCTAATAGTGTAACTCTGGACATGAGATTGTCTGCCTTTCCCAGGATTTGCTGTTTTTGTATTTCGATTGTTGTGAGCTGTTTATGTTGAAAATCAGATTGAGACGTAAACTTAATGTCTACTCATATTTTTTTTGCACCTTTCTCTTGACATGTGTGGTCACTTTCTAATTTTTCTTGTATATCAGTGGTTTGTGAATATCCTAGTCTTTAATATCTGGTTCCTAAAAGAGGAAATGGGAAAAAATGTAAGAGGGGTGAAAAAGGGCACTGCCTCTTTAATTTTTAAAATTTATTTAGTTATTTATGTTTGCTGAGTCTTTGTTGCTGCTTGTGGACTTCCTCTCATTGTGTGAGCAAGGGCTCCTTTTTCTTGACGTGCAAGGACTTCTCATTGAGGTGGTTTCTCTTTTTGTGGCCCACAGGCTCTAGGTGCTTGGGCGTTGGTAGGTGTGGTGCATGGGCTTAGTTGCTCTGTGGTGTGTGGAATCTTCCTGGAGCAGGAATTGAACCCATGTCCCCTGCACTGGCAGGCGGACTCTTATCCACTGTACCACCTGGGATGTCTGGGGTATGTGTGTATACTAAGTTGCTTCATTTGTGTCCGACTTTGTATAACTGCATGGACTATAGCCCACCAGGCGCCCCTGTCCATGGGATTTCCCAGGCAAGAATGCTGGAGTGGGTTGCCATGCCCTCCTCCAGGGGATCTTCCCAGCCCAATGATCAAACCTGCGTCTCTTACGTCTCCTACATTGGCAGGTGGATTCCTTACCACTAGTGCCACCTGGGAAGCCTGGGGCCCTGCCTCTTTATATCACTGGGAAGTCACTTTAGCCAGAGGGGGAGGGGCTTGCATCAGTGAGAGAAGGTGCAGCAACAGTGGCTGCCCACCTCTTTGTCTGCAGCTCTGATCAGAAGGAGTAATCAGTGATCAGATCGCAGATGCCTGGTATTTGGAGGACAGAGTTCTTTTATTCCACCTAGTCCCCATAAGCCGTGTGTAAGTGGCTCCATGAACATATACACAGCTGCCTGCTATGTGGCTAGGGGATGGGTAGCTGCTAGTGACTAAAATTAACTGACACTGTATATTTAAAGTTTTCTCTGGAAGTTGGAAGCCTTCAGCTGACTCCAGAGTTCTTGTTTTAGACAGATTTGGCTAATGTCATTGTTATCCAGGTAGGGAGACAGATTTCTGGTGTCTCCTACTCTGCCATTTTCCCAGCGTCCTGTTCACATAAATATTTTTAAGTTGGAGGTTTGTCCAGGGCTAAGGAGTGACAGAGGATGAGATGGCTGGATGGCATCACCGACTTGATGGACGTGAGTTTGAGTGAACTCCCGGAGTTGGTCATGGACAGGGAGGCCTGGCATGTTGTGGTTCATGGGATCGCAAAGAGTCGGACACGACTGAGCGACTGAACTGAACTGAACTGAACTGAAGGAGTGATCAGTTGACTTAGCTAATAAAAAGAAAAGTTTGGGTTTGTACTCTTTTTTAAATGCAGGAATAATGTTACATATCTTGGAAATTATTTGGTTGGTTTGAATGACATGCAAAACAGTTTTTGAAACTATTCTCAAAAAATTACAAATTACAGAGTAATTTGAAGATTATTATATTCACTTCAGTGAGTCTTAAACATAGAATTTCCAAAGTCAAATTTAGTCATGAAAGATATTAAGGTGCTTGTAATTTTACTTAAAATGTGATCACAATGAATAGTGATTTTACTGTTATTTATTATTATTATTATTAATTTATTTTATTTGGCCATGCTGCACGGCATGCAGTATCTTAGTTCCCTGACCAGGGATTGAACCCCTCTTGTCTGCATCGGGAGCATGGAGTCTTAGCCACTGGACTGCCAAGGAAGTCCCACTATTTTATTATTTCATACATACATAATTTACATACATCACAACATATTTAACTATAAAGTATTTGGAATTTTCAGAAATTATGAAGCACAGAATATTTTAACAAGATGAAAGTTGTGGTCATGTGAATGTCACATAATCAAGTTGCCAAGAGTAATCAAGAAGTAGAATGGACTGGAGTCAGCTACTGGCACCTCCTCTTTCAATTTCATATAAAATAAGATACAATATTACCCATCACAATTCTATTTTTTATTGAGGTATAGACAGTTTACAACGTTTTTAGCTTCTAGTATATAGCAAAATGATTCTTTTTCAGATTCTTTTCCACTATAGTTACTACAAGATATTGAATATAGTTCCTTGTTCTATACATTAGGACCTTGTTGTTGATCTATTTTATATATAGTGGTTTGTAACTGCTAATCCCAAACTTCTAATTTATCTCTTCTTCCCTCCCTTTCCTTTTGGTAACCATAAGTTTTTTCCCTATATCTGTGACTCTGCTTTGTAAATAAGTTCATGTATATAATTTTTAGATTCCACATGTAAGTGATACCATATTTTTTCTTTCTATGACTTACTTCACTGCATATGATCATCTCTAGGTCCAGTCATGTTGCGTGTTGCTGCCAGTGACGT
The DNA here is from genome assembly GCA_006410615.1 of Neotragus moschatus. NCBI lineage: Eukaryota > Metazoa > Chordata > Mammalia > Artiodactyla > Bovidae > Neotragus > Neotragus moschatus. The sequence goes on along the minus strand of SJYA01001797.1, from coordinate 585,225 downwards.
TGTTTCACTCTCTTTTATGGCTAATATTCCATTGTATGTATATCTATATCACATCTTCTTCATTCATTCATCTGATGATTGACGTTTACGTTGATTTCATGTCTTGCCTATTGTAAGTAGTTGTGCTGTGAACATTGGGGTGAATGTATCTTTTTGACTTAGAATTTTCTCTGTATATAGAATTTTCTCAGGAGTGGGATTGCAGGATCATATGGTAACTCTATTTTTAGTTTTTTAAGGAATCTCCATATTGTTCTCCATAGTGGCTCCATCAGTTTACATTCCTGCCAACAGTGTAGGATGGTTCCTTTTTTCCCATACCCTCTCCAGCATTTATCATTTGTAGACTTTTTGATGATAGCTGTCTTGACTGGTATGAAGTGATACCTCATTATAGTTTTGATTTTGGATTTGTCTATTAGTTAGCCATGGTGAACATCTTTTCATGTGCTTTTTGGCCATCTGTAGGTCTTCTTAGGAGAAATGTCTGTTTATATACTCTGCCTAGTTTTTGATTGTTGTTGTTGTTATTGAGCTGTATGAGCTATTTGAATATTTTGGAAATTAAGCCCTTGTTGGTTGTATAATTTGCAAATGTTCTTCCCATTCTGTAGATTGTCTTTTTATTTTGTTTATGGTTTTCTTTTCTTCTAAGACTTTTGATTATATCCTACTTGTTTATTTTGCTTTTTTCTCCAGTGGCTTGGGAGAATGACCTAAGAAATGATTGCTACATTGTATGTCAGAGAATGTTTCGCCTCTCTTCTCTTATAGAAGTTTTGTGGTGTAGTATGGTACATTTAAGTTTTGAAGCCATTTTGAGTTCATGTCTGTGTATGATGTGAGAGTGTTCTAACTTCACTGATTTACATGCAGTTGATCAGCTTTCCCAGCAATGCTTGTTGAACAGACTTTTTTCTCTCATTGTATATTCTTGCCTCTTTTGTCAAAGATTAATTGACTGTAGGTGTGTGGGTTTATCTCTGGGCTCCCTATGTTGTTCCATTTACTCTCAGGATTCCCTTTGATAATTGTTCCCAGGAGTGTGAGTTACCTAACCTGGAGTTTTTTTCCTTTAAGTAAGAGAAGTAAAGTTTATTGGTTTTAACTCTACTACCTAGCTCTATGACCCTACATAAGTGTCTTGGTTTCTTTTAATTGATACAATGGGGTAGTAACACAGCATGACCATAAAGTCTAGAAACATAGTGCAACAATTCCCCTCTTATAGAAATCCAGTTAAATCAGGAGGTGTATAAGAATGTTCATAAGCACTGTTTCTAACTCTAAGCATCCATTTGTCAATAAGAGAATGTTGAAAATGAATGGACTAAAACAGCACATGTGAACATAACTGGATATGAAAAAAAGTAAATCATAANTGATGCTTTTGAAGTGTGGTGTTGGAGAAGACTCTTGAGAGTCCCTTGGACTGCAAGGAGATCCAACCAGTCCATCCTAAAGGAAATCAGTCCTGAGCAGTCATTGGCAGGACTAATGCTGAAGCTGAAACTCCAATACTTTGGCCACCTGATGCAAAGGACTGACTCATTTGAGAAGACCCTGATGCTGGGAAAGATTGAAGGCAGGAGGAGAAAGGGACGTCAGAGGATCAGATGGGATGGCATCACCGACTTAATGGACAGGAGTTTGGGTAAACTCCGGGATTTGGTGATGGACAGGGAGGCCTGGTGTGCTACAGTCCATTGGGTTGTAAAGAGTCGGATAGGACTGAACAACTGAACTGAACTGATACATTTCCCCTCATCCTGTACCATACCTTCTCTCCTAACACAGCTTCATATGTCTACCAGTCCGATTTTTACTTTGTACTTTTATTATTTATTGCCTGCCAGCCTAGTTGTTTTTTTCTACTATTTATGTATTTATTGGCCACATCATGCAGGATCTTAGTTTCCTGACCAGGAGGGATCAAACCATGCCCCCTCCAGTGGAAGCACAGAGTATCAACTACTGACTGCCAGGGAAATCCCAGCTCTTTTTTTTTTTTTTTTTTTAAGTAAAGGAATTGCAAGTGCTTGGTCCCCTGATTATTTCTAACTTCTGTCCATCTTGACTACAAATTGTATATTACTGGACCTCCTCTCCCTTGGATTGTTTTTTTTAGAACAGCTCATGGAACTCAGGGAAACAGCTACTTATGTGTACCAGTTTTATTATATAATAAAGGATGCAGTAAAGAACACAGATAGCCAGATGAAGAGATACAAGGTCTCTTAGGGCAAGATCTGAGAGGGTCCTGAGTACAGGAACTTGTCTCTGTGGAATTGGGGAGCATCACCCTTCTGGTACCTAGATGTGTTCATTAGCACAGTCTGGAAGCTCTCCAAGTCCCATAATACTTGGATTTTTATGGAAGCTTTGTTTTATAAGTGTGATCAGTCCGTTAACTTATTTTCAGCTCCTTTCCTCTGTTTATTGAGTAGGGGGTGGGAATGGAAATTCCAAACTTCTAATCAGTTTGGTCTCTGGTGACCAGCCCAATTCAGAAGCCTTCTCAGGGTTGCCTCATCAGAGCAAAAGACACTTCTGTCTTCCAGAAAATTCCAAAGGATTTCAGAGTCCTCTTTCAGGAACTGGGGTCAGAGATCAAATATGCAAATAAAAAAATAAAAGGTGCTCTTAGTGCTCTTATCACTTGGGAAATTTAAGAGTTTTAGGAGCTTTGTGCTAGAAACGGGTCAAAGACTAGCTATGAGAACAAAGAGATCTAGCACCCCTGTTTATAAGGCTTTTAGGAGCTCTGTGTCAGAATTTGGGGCAGAGACAAGTGTAATAAGCTGACTTCTTTTTAAATCTTTCAGCTTTTCTTCCTGCTCTAAACTGCCTGATGTATCCATAGTTCCTCAGAGAGAGACATAGAGACTCAGAGGATTAGATTGGTCTCGGAGATTTTAACTGTTTTGTTTGAGCAGTGTTTCCTCTACCAAACCTGTCCCTCTGCTTCCCCTCACCTGGTGTAGATAGCATGCTTAGCCATCTCCAGTCTATGTCAGTGCCCATTCCCAGCCCAGTATGTGGTGGTGATGGTGGAGGAGGGCAGTTGAAGAGGAATTACTAAAAACACATATTGTTCTTTTCATGGCATATCCTGTGACTAGCTCTTCTTGGAGTAGGTTTGGTAGAGCAGGCAGTTTGCCTAAGTGGCTACTGTGGACATTGTTGGCAGTATGTATCTGCATCCTGATTTTGTCATCCTGCTAGATTAGAGCTCTGGTCTGTCTGTAGGCAGTGTAAGCTAAGTAATTCATTTTCTGAGCTCTTTTTAGAATATTGTGATATTTGTTTTATTTTAAATCATGGTCATGCGAAAAATTAATATAAAACTGGGACAAGGATTTTCAGTAATTTAATACCTTGTATTATTCTTGAAAAAATATTGTGAAACCATGACTGTTAGTTAAGTCTGCCTTACTGATTTGGCCTGATTAAGAGGTATAAGTTACCAGTGTATTTCCTTACATTTTTCAGTTCTTATGGCATCATCATTTAGTGTGTGCCTTAAAAAGAGTTACTTAGCACTTCTGTGAATATCTGTGTAGACTAGATTGTTTGCAGTTAGCATTTTTCAGAAGCTAAAACCAGACTTCCCACAATGTACAATTTGCTTTTTAAAATTTTCTGCATTGAGTATCACTTGTTCCTGTGTACTTGTTACTTAATGTGACTGAAATATTAATAACTAATTGTTTAAAGTGCAGCATTTCAGTTAATTCCATGTATAATTAAAAAATTTAAATACATTAACATTTCACAACATAGTCTGTGACTGGGATTAGGACTGTTTGTGTTTGCTGTTCAAATACTCAGTATAATATTTGATATTTGGATAAAATGCTATTTTTTTATATCAAGTATATTTATTTAAAATTGTAGAGGGAATATGCTAGGGAGCTTGAAAAATTTGTATTTAACATAAAATTATTTGATTCTTCAGAGATTTTAAGAAGGACAGTTTTGGGGAATCTCCCAGGCTTATATGACCATTAGATTTAGCAGGTTTGCATCCTTTAATGTTATGTTTCTTTTTCTGTCATACATAAAACATTTGATCTCTTGGTCACGCTTGAAAATGGGATAAAGGGAGGGAATAGTGAGATGAGATGGCCTCTCAGTTCTTTTCTAGAGAATGTAAAACTATCCCATCTCCCTTAAGCAGACTCTCCTCAAATGATCAGCTTTATTTCACAAGAGGAAATGCATCTTTATTTTAAAATACAATACTTTCCTTGTACATTGTGTGAATTAAGTGCATTGACATTTAAAAAGCTGTCTAACTGAACCAACTATTTACAACAAGCCCAGGCCAGTCAGAACTACTTTGGGAAGGGCATATAGACTTACTGATTTGAAACTACTACAAGGCAAGATTATTCTAGAGACATGAAGTCTGGGTTTTGGCTTCAGGAAATATCACTTTGGAAATTACTCTCTAGGTAGGATTAAATGTAAAAGTGAAATATGCATCTATGAATTAAGTTTCATATTAAATAGAACTCATTGCCAGTGGAATTTTTAAAAAGCATTTTAATTATCATTATTTCAAATTACTTTAAGAATGTTTGAAACTGAGTTGTAGGGCTACCTTACAGTGAAGGCTTTACAAGAACATGGCCTTTTCTGGTGAAACATTGATTTTATTATTGTAAGTCTATTATGAGAAAGCTATTAACTAGTGGATATTTAAGCTATCTTTAGTTGAAAAAACAGAATTACCTAATCGTATGCATGTTAAAAAATAAACTCTTGATGCCAGACTATGAATTGTGCTCTTCATTGTAATAAACAACTAGGTAAAGAGTTAAAATATGGGAGTGTATGATCATGACTTTTATACACATATAAATGAACTTGTGTCAAAGATTTTTTTTAACTCTTGTTGCTGTTAGGTTGCTAAGTTGTGTCTGACTCTTATGCAACCCCATGAACTGTGGCCAATCAGGCTCCTCTGTCCATGGGGTTTCCCAGGCAAGAGTACTGGAGTGGATTGCCATTTCCTTCTCCAGGGGATCTTTCTGACTGAGCCACCGGGGGAGCCCTTATTTAACTCATTAGTTATAATATTGTTGCCAGTTCAAAGTAGACATATTTATAGTCAAATGAGTAATGCTGAAATGAATTTACAAGTACACGCAAGGCTGATTAGTGTCCACTGGGTAATGATCACAGCCAGTTTGCATTTCTGTGGCAAGAAATCATTTCTTTTATTATATATATCAGTTTCTACAAGTTAACTTTCTCCCTCTACAGTTATAAAAAGGCCTATCCAAGGGGAATTCCCTGGTGTGCAGTGGTTAGGACCCAGTGCTTTCACCGCAGTGACCCCAGGTTCTGTGCTTGATTAGGGAACTATAATCCTGCAAGCTGTGCAGGGCAGGCCTTCCGTAAAAAGCCTAGTCTGTGAAATACAAATGGCCTCCCCAGTCAAGGCACCGATTAAGTTTCAGTCTTTCACAGCTTTACTGTTCATATTAACTTGATTTTAGTAGTCACAAGAGAGCAATTGTTTCCTGTCCATCCGCTTATTTTAGTTATGTAAATTCTGTGAGGGCAGGCACCCCAAAATGCATTAATCTATAAAGCAATAAAATGATGATCTGGGTGTAAATACAAAAGCTGAATGGTGAAAACCTGTGCCCTGGTTCAGATAGTAGAAGAAAAGAGGGTTTTATAAATCTAATCTTATTTTAATTGTATTGGAGGAACTAGTTATTTGAAGGAAGCCAGCAGTGAATACTTTGGAAAAATCAAGAATCCTCTTCTAATGAAATTAATTCCTCCTTGCCTTATTTGTTTTATAAATGAGAGCTTTGTGTTTTCGATTTTAAGTTGAGTATAACTTTAACTCCGAAATAATTAGAGGTACTGAACCATGAAAGAACCAAGCATGGCATATTACTTTTACAAAATCCTTACAGTGTATGATTTTGCTCTGATGTTTTACCCCTCACCAATCATTTATACTTTCTATTTTATAATTAATAATAATATATCAGAACTAACTTGTAGTTGCAAATCTTTCTCATTCTGGGGAATACCAAGTGTGTGATGAGGTAGGCTCTACCTTTCCACTCCTGGCAGTTAGACTGTGAACAGACTTCTAAGGGAGTGGGAGATGTTAAAATAGGGCTTTCCTGATGGCTCAGCATTAAAGAATCCTCCTGCAATGCAGGAACAAAGGCTTGATCCTTTGATCTAGGTTGGGAAGATCCCCTGAACAAGGAAATGGCAACTCATACCAGCATTTTTGCCTGGGAGATCCCATGGGCAAAGGAGCCTACTGGTGGGCCACAGTCCATAGGGTTGCAAAGAATCAGACATGACTTAGCAACTAAAAACAACACAAACAAGATGTTAGATTAGATGACTCGGGAATAATTGAGAGTTTGGCAGTATGGGGTGGAGAGTGGGGAAGAGTATTCCATGGGTTTCAAGGGTTATGGGACCTGAGTTCCATAGCATTTTCATCATACCTTGTCTCCTTTGGTTTCTCTGGAGTCTGATTTTCTAGGCTTCCATTGACTCTCTGAACCACCTGATTTTCTTGCACTGTTTCGTTTCTGCTGAAATTAACTGGAGTTGTTTTCTGTTGTTTATAAAGCAAACAGATAAGAACCAAAACAAAAATCTAAGTAGTAAAAGAAACAACCAAATACAGGGTTATGTCTCTAGGTATATGATCATTACCAAGTGTACAAAGATCAAAGTGAAGTGTACATATTTTATGTGGGAAAAATAACAGTGCTGAACTAATTTAGGTTGCTGAATTGTAACCTAATAGACTATGTGAATCAGTTTATGGAATAATAGTGATATCCACGAATATTATCATTTTGAAGTTGTGTAATCCATCTTTTACCTATGGTCACATGTCCAAGAATATCCTTTCAACGTTTAAAACTTTTCTGGCATCTTAAAATATGAGTTGCTTCTGGTAATAGTGAAGTAGCTCATATTGAACTAATCTCCCTGCAGAAAAATATTATAAATTCTGGACAAAATACAAAACCGCTATGGCTCTTTGAAGGCACTGAAGAATGACCATAGCAGGAAGAAATTGAAGAGTCAACACTTGGAAAGAGAGAATAACATGACATAAACGAAAATGAGATTTTGTTGCCAGCAGACTTGCACTACAAGAAATGCTAAGGGGAGTTCCACAGGCTGAAGGGAGATGATGCCAAATGGAAACTTAGATCTTTGGAGGAATGAAGAGGACCAGAAATGGAAAATAATGTTGATAAGTATATTTATTTTCCCCAATTTCTTTAAAATACATATGACTGTGTAGGCGAAAATTATAACATTGTATTGTGATATTTATATCATGTGTAAATGTAATACAATGATTGAAGCATAATGTTGAGAGAAGGCAATTGCAAGATTCTTGCATTTAATATGAAGTGGTACAATATTAACTCTCAGTAGACTGTGAAAGTAACAATGTGTATTATTATTCTCAGAACAACCCTGAGGTACTGCTAAAATATGAATGAGGTCAGCAATTAACAATGTATATTATTATTCTCAGAAAAACCCTGAGGTACTGCTAAAATATGAATGAGGTCAGCAGTTTTCGGTATCCTGCCATATAGCCAAATGTAAATTTCAAAGTTACAAATTTATGTAACTAATTAGATATTCAGACATTAGATCATCTTTAAATGGTAGAGTTGAAAATACCAGTAGCCCGTAAAAGGTACTGAAATAATGTAGGATTCTCTGATAAATAATAGTGAGTGCTATGGGTCAAACACTGTGTTACATTCATTTGTTCATAATAGCAACTTAATTGGATAAGTTACTATTGTTCCTTTTTATCATGATGAAACCAAGGCATGGTGATGTTAAATAATTTATCTAAGATTTCATAGCTAGTAAGCAGCAGAGCCAAGATTTGAACCTAGGATGCCTGACTTTAGGGCTTGTGCTCTTTACTTTTGTATTATACTTCCTCAGAAAATGAAACCTTAATTAAGCCTAATTAATGTCCTGCCACTTCAGTATTCTATGTCTCAATGGAAAATTTCTCATCTTTAGGCATTTCTCCAAGTTTTTTTTTTTAAGTTATTTAATTATTCACTCAATTTTTAGCATCACAGTATGCCTTTCATTGATCAGTTAGTTCAGTTCAGTTCAGTTCAGTCAGTCAGTCGTGTCTGACTCTTTGTGACCCCATGAACCGCAGCACATCAGGCCTCCTTGTCCATCACCAACTCCTGGAGTTTACCCAAACCCATGTCCATTGAGTCAGTGGTGCCATCCAGCCATCTCATCCTCTATTGTCCCCTTCTGCTCCTACNCAGTCAGTCGTGTCTGACTCTTTGTGACCCCATGAACCGCAGCACATCAGGCCTCCTTGTCCATCACCAACTCCTGGAGTTTACCCAAACCCATGTCCATTGAGTCAGTGGTGCCATCCAGCCATCTCATCCTCTATTGTCCCCTTCGGCTCCTACCTTCAGTCTTTCCCAACATCAGGGTCTTTTCAGATGAGTCAGCTCTTCGCATCAGGTGGTCAAAATATTGGAGTTTCAGCTTCAACGTCAGTCCTTCCAATGAACACCCAGGACTGATCTCCTTTAGGATGGACTGGTTGGATCTCCTTGCAGTCCAAGGGACTCTCAAGAGTCTTCTCCAACACCAGAGTTCAAAAGCATGAATTCTTCAGCGCTCAGCTTTTTTTATAGTCCNTTTCTTTGCACTGATCTTTGGGGAAGGCTTTCTTATCTGTCCTTGCTATTCTTTTGAACTCTGCATTCAAATGGGTATATCTTTCCTTTTCTCCTTTTCTTTTCACCTTTCGTCTTTTCACAGTTATTTGTAAGACTTCCTCAGAGAGCCATTTTGCTGTTTTGCATTTCTTTTTCTTGGGGATGGTCTTGCTCCCTGTCTCCTGTACAATGTCATGAACCTTTGTTCTTAGTTCATCAGACACTCTATCAGATCTAATCTCTTCAATCTATTTCTCACTTCTGCTGTATAATCATAAGGGATTTTATTTAGGTCATACCTGAATGGTCTAGTGGTCTTCTCTGCTTTCTTCAATTTCCATCTGAATTTGGCAATAAGGAGTTCATGTTCTGAGGCACAGTCAGCNGTTCATCAGACACTCTATCAGATCTAATCTCTTCAATCTATTTCTCACTTCTGCTGTATAATCATAAGGGATTTTATTTAGGTCATACCTGAATGGTCTAGTGGTCTTCTCTGCTTTCTTCAATTTCCATCTGAATTTGGCAATAAGGAGTTCATGTTCTGAGGCACAGTCAGCTCCCGGTTTTGTTTTTGCTGATTGTATAGAGCTTCTCCATCTTTGGCTGCAAAGAATATAATCAATCTGATTTCGGTGTTGACCATCTGGTGATGTCCATGTGTAGAGTCTTCTCTTGTGTTGTTGGAAGAGGGTGTTTGCTATGACTAATGCGTTCTCTTGGCAAAACTCTATTAGCCTTTGTCCTGCTTCATTCTGTACTTCAAGGCCTAATTTGCCTGTTACTTAGGTATTTCTTGACTTCCTACTTTTGCCTCCAGTCCCCTATAATGAAAAGGAGATCTCTTTTGGGTGTTAGTTCTAAAAGGTCTTGTAGATCTTCATAGAACCATTCAGCTTCAGCTTCTTCAGCATTAATGGTTGGGGCATTATTACCGTGATATTGAATGGTTTGCCTTGGGAACGAACAGAGATCATTCTATTGTTTTTGACATTGCATCTCAGTACTGCATTTCTGACTCTTCTGTTGACTATGATGGCTACTCCATTTCTTCTAAGGCATTTTTTGCCCACAGCAGTAGATGTAATGGTCATCTGAGTTAAATTCACCCATTCTAGTCTGTTTTAGTTCACTGATTTCTAGAATGTCAACATTCACTCTTGCCATCACCTCTTTGAGCATTTCCACTTTGCCTTGATTCATGGACCTAACATTCCAGGTTCCTATGCAGTATTGCTCTTGACAGCATTGAACCTTGCTTCTGTCACCAGTCACATCCAACAACTGGATGTTGTTTTTGCTTTGGCTCCATCTATTCATTCTTTCTGGAGTTATTTTTCCACTGATCTCCAGTAGCCTATTGGGCACCTACCGACCTGGGGAGTTCATCTTTCAGTGTTCTATCTTTGTGCCTTTTCATATTGTTCGTGGGGTTCTCAAGGCACCAATCCTGAAGTGGTTTGCCATTCCCTTCTCCAGTGGACCACATTTTGTCAGAACTCTCCACCATGATCGTCTGTCTTGGTGGCCCTACACAGCGTGGCTCATGGTTTCATTGAGTTAGACAAGGCTGTGGTCCTTGTGATTAGATAGGTTAGTTTTCTGTCATTGTGGATTAAGTCTGTCTGCCCTCTGATGCCCTCTCTCAGCGCCTACTGTCTTATTGGGGTTTCTCTTACCTTGGACGTGGAGTATCTCTTCATGGCTGCTTCAGCAAAACGCAGCCGTTGCTGCTTACCTTGGATGCGGGGTATCTCCTCACGACTGCTGCTACTGACCTTGGACACGGAGTGTCTCCTCTCGGCCTCTGCCTGCCGCCAGTGCCTTCTTCACTTTGAGAATGCCCAAATACTTACAGATTAACTATGATGTCACTGGAAGAAATTCTTATAGTTTTCTTTAGATAATATAATACAGTACTTGTCTTTTTAATAGAGTAGAAAATATAAAATGTTTTAAAGAAAATAAAGTGCTCATTCTTAGATGTATACTAGGATGACAAGATTTAAGAAAGAAAGAAAATATACTGGACATTAGTTTAAAAAGGTAAACTAGAAATCTAGAAGATTGTAAAAAATATTTGTTAACTTTTTCAAATGGGTGCTATATATTTGAACAGATAATTCGCATGTGTGTATTTGGTTTTAGGGAATGAAAACATTATAGCAGCATTTTGCTTTTAAAATACTTTGGGCCTGAATTTCTTTAATGTTACCTAAGATTGGTGTGAGCAATATTCATTTTCAGTATAATAGTTAGTGTTTTTGACCAGATTTTTATAACATCTAAAACTTTTAGCATGAGAATCATCTTTTTTCCTCTTTCTACTATTGATTATTTTTGAAAAGTAATGAACATCTCCAAATTCAATGTTGGGCAAAAACCCCAGTAACTTTTGGCAGCTACCCACATCCTGTCATGATGTTGGTAAGGTTCATTCATACAGTTGCGTGCCACTGTGCTTTACTGGTTTCAGCTGCTGTATAGTATTCTCTTTTGAGTATTGCATGATTTGTCCTCTACTCTCCTGCTGACAGGCATTTGGGTTTTTGCTTCCAGGTTTTTGGTATTCTGAAGCAATCAAGTGAGTACAAGCAAGTACACATTCTTACACATTTCTTCTCTTGTACATGTTTTGGGGAATGTATACCTGGTCACTCAGCTGGTAAAGAATCTGCCCACAATGCAGGAGATCCCTGTTTTATTTCGATTTCTGGATCAGAAAGATCCCCTGGAGAAGGAATAGGCTACCTATTCCAGTATTCTTGGGCTTCCCTGGTGGCTCAGATGGTAAAGAATCCTCAGCAATGTGGGAGACCTGGGTTCAGTCCCTAGGTTGGGAAGATCCCCTGGAGGAGAGCATGGCAACCCACTCCAGTATTCTTGCTTGGAGAATCCCCGTGGACAGAGGAGCCTGGCAGGCTACAGTATGTGGACCTGACTGAGCGACTAAACACATACCTGTAAGTAGAACTTCTGGGCCATGTTGGATATGGATGTTGAGTTTCAGATGATAATCCAACTGTTTTCCAAAATGTTAGTCTCTTCAGATTGCCTCCTGGATCCTTTTGATACAATCCCACTGATCTTTGAAAGATTCTTTGTATTTTCAGTACGACAAGGTATATGAAGCTCATCTTATACATTTCCTATTCTAGGTCTGAAACCTGCCTCTTCTCCAAGGAACTCTGTTGTTTTTGTTGGAAATGTATATAGAAGGCACAATTTGGGCATCAGAAGTGCCCATTATTGGTCTAGGCCTTCTTAGTGGATAGGGATAGTAAATATGTATTTCTTTTGCAGAGAAAATACATAAGTTCATACTAATAATTGTGATTCAGATTCAGTTATACAGTGTTTTTTCTTTGACTTTATTAAAAATTTTGGTGCTAGGTGATATCAACATAATTATTTAATCTTGCACTTAAACAGATAAAGTTTTAGTATAATAATATCACTAGTAGTGATATGATTATCAAAAATGAATTTCTTGGCATTACTCCCATTTTTCTCCCTTTGGATATTCCATTAGAGATGAATAATAAACTGTTGTGTTTAAAATCATTTGAAATAGTTCTTGGTGTGACTGAACTTCCTTTAGTTTTTGGTTTCAGAGGATAGCTTTTCCCTTTCATCTTTATTTACTTTTATTTTATAATCTTGTAAACCATTGCATGATTTCCAAATCAAACCTATGAAGTGAGATACGTTTAGAGAAATCTAGCTTTCATTTCTTTCCACTCTAGCTTAGCCTTGTCTCACCATTTTTTAAAAATTATTTTTTGGTTTATCCTTCCATTGAAAAAATAATTCATGTGTGTATATCTCTTTCTTAGATAAACATCAAGATGCAATATACTCTGCTTTTTTCACTAATCACTCTATTCTGGAAATCTGTACAAGTATATAGAGATATTTACCATTCTTTTTAATAGCTTTATAGAACTCCATTGTGTAGTTGTGCCATGGTTTATTCAGCCAGTTGCATGTTGATGGACATTTGAGTTGTTTATATTATTTTGTTGTTAAAATAGTGCTGCAGTGACTTGTATTGGTCATAAGTCTTTTTTGTATTTTTGACATTCTTAGAAGAGGATTGCTGGGTCCAATGATAAATGCATATTTAATACTGTAATCTTTAAGGCGTATTTTGACAAAGCCTCTTCGGTGAATCTGAATTCCTCTCTACCTCCTCAGCTGAGAATCATTCTAGTTATAACTCCTTTTGGAAGGCAGGGACTCACTTGCACCCTGAGTAGTTATAAGGCCTGCCACTAAGGTGCATTCTTGTATCTCACTTGATTGCTTGAGCTGGCTGGCTAAGATGAGGATGGGTCTTCGTTTGAACAGGGCCCTCCTGAGATGGAAGACAATTAAAATATGAAAGCTTAGCTTTTAGAACCAGGTAATTCTGAAGTATGAAGACCTCTCAGAGGAAAATACAAAATGTCTGGCAGACTGGGTTTTGAGGGCTCATAGGTGGCAGTCCTGCTGATACTGGTAGTAAGAGTATTTCAAGGAGTCTGACTTCATGTGTTGTCCTGAAAAGTTTTGTTCTGTGACTTGAGCCTCTGCATCCCACAGGGACTTGGGTTAAACTCATGTGGCAGTGTGAATTCTACTTAGCTGTTGTCCTTATTATTTAGGGCTATTTTTAATTGTGAGATCACATATTTTCTTTTACCCTTACAGTACATTAAGGACACCCTTGAAGTGACATCCCAAAGTCCTTTCGGTTGAAGGAATGGTATCTTTTGGATTGACCTTTCCTATGCTAAACTTTTTTTCCCCCTAAATTAATGGTAGGTGTAGAAATCTGTATAATTCTTTGGGGGGGCAAACTGCCTGTCTTTCATTTCCTAGCACAGTGGCTGGAGTACTTCAGGTGTTCAAGAAATCTTGATTGAATGAATGAATTGAAAGAATGGATGAATTTATTCAATTGGGAGTAGAAGAAAGTAGTTGGAAGTAGAGGGAGGGTTTTTTTTTTCTTTTTATACATATGGATGTAGTTAAACATAGTTAAGTGTATACAAATGGATATATAAATATATCCATATTTGAAAGCTAACCTAATTTTTCTTTTGAAAGTAGAAAAAGTTCATATTATTTATAAGAAATAATGAATTTTAGAGTGTTGGTTTTTGAAATCTTAGGATAGATGCTGGTATTTTAAAGGAGAGATTTAAATAATTTTGAAAGATATTTATAAAGTAGAATTTGAAGGAAAGTGAAAGTTGCTCAGTCCTGTCTGACTCTTTGTGACCCCATGGACTATGGTCCATGGAATACTCTGGGCCAGAATACTGGAGTGGGTAGCCTTTCTCTTCTCTAGGGGATTTTCCCAACCCAGGGATCGAATCCAGGTCTCCTGCATTGCCACAAGGGAAGCCCAAAGTAGAATTTAGTGGATAGTAATTGATTAGATGTGAGCAGCAAGAACAGTGTATAAGAATATGAAAGTTTCTGCCTTGATCAGTTAAGTGAATGGAAATATCATTTACTAAAACTGAAACCAAAAGAAGATGGACAGGTTTGCTTGGTAATGAGGGCTTCAATTTTGGTCCATGTCTGAAAACATGATATGCAGAAATTCTCTTTTAAGGAATTAGAATAGTTGGAGAAGAGACGGCATAACCATCCTGTGGTTGTGTGCTTGAGATTTAATTTTGTAAATGGAAAGTTAAATTATGATAGAAGATAANTTTGCTTGGTAATGAGGGCTTCAATTTTGGTCCATGTCTGAAAACATGATATGCAGAAATTCTCTTTTAAGGAATTAGAATAGTTGGAGAAGAGACGGCATAACCATCCTGTGGTTGTGTGCTTGAGATTTAATTTTGTAAATGGAAAGTTAAATTATGATAGAAGATAAGATCACCTAAGGATTGTATATAAAGTGAGAAGAAAACAGAACACAAGTCAGAATTCTGGTATAAGCAGGGAAAAAATGATACTTAAGGAAGAGTGGTCAGAGAGTTAGGAAGTAAGCTATTTGGAGAGTGTGGGGAAGAGATTCTTTCCTAAAGAGGATGTAGTTAATGGTGTTAGATAGTAGGAGAGACCTTAAGTAAGATAAGGCCTGCAAAGAGATCTGTTAGCTTAGGAGTGGGGAGGTACTGTGACTCTAGAGAAAGCTGGTTTCATAGAGTGTGGAGATAGAAGAAGTCAGAGTGTAGGAGCTGAGAGTGAGACGNGCCTGCAAAGAGGTCTGTTAGCTTTAGGAGTGGGGAGGTACTGTGACTCTAGAGAAAGCTGGTTTCATAGAGTGTGGAGATAGAAGAAGTCGAGTGTAGGAGCTGAGAGTGAGACCACAATGGAAGATGTGGAGAAAACTCATTTAAGAGTTGGTTTTAAAAATGGCAAGTGATGGTAACTGAGCGTAGAGAAAAGTTTTTTGTTTTTCTTCTTTAGATGGGAGACAAACAGTGCTGTTAGGAAGGCATGAGATAAAGAGAGAAAGGACCATCACTGGAGAATGTAAGAAACCACTTTTATAGAAGACAAAAAGGGAGAGAAAGTGTTTGTAAATGCATTTGAAGATGTTTAGGACAGAACAGAGATTCAAAAATTGCTCCAGAAAGGTCTGGTTTTGGGGACTGGGTATCAGTGGGAGATAATGCCAGAAAGAACAACTAAAAGTCTGCATCTTCCCTGCATGATTAATAGCCTATTTCAAACTTCCCCTCCTTAGCATTTGGAACAACAATTCAGAACCTTGGGGACAAGCAGCATTTACTATGGATTTGTTCTTATATCTGTCTGTCTTTCTAATTGCTGACTGTAAGAATATGTAGTTTTAAAACGTTTTTTATGCTAGTGATTTTTTTTTNGTCCAAATGTCCTGTCATATTGAGTGCAGTACTTTCCCAGCATCATCTTTTAGGATTTGAAATAGCTCCACTGGAATTCCATCCCCTCCAGTAGCTTTGTTCATAGCGATGCTTCCTAAGGCCCACTTGACTTCACATTCCAGGATGTCTGGCTCTAGGTGAATGATCAAGCCATCGTGATTATCTATGTTGTGAAGATCTTTTTCGTATAGTTCTTCTGTGTATTCTTGTCACCTCTTCTTAATACCTCCTCTTAGGTCCATACCATTTCTATCCTTTATTGAGCCCATCTTTGGACCTTAGAAATTTTCAATTATTTTTAATACTTTTGCCTGCCTCTTGGCTTGCGTGTTATTGTATTTCAATTCTGTTTTTATTAAAACCTTAAAAGAAATTGCTATTATACATTTAATACACAGTTTCACACTTGTGTTTCTTACTTTTCTTTTTTATGTCTCAGATCTTTTCAGACAACAAAGTTTCTCTTGTGTTTAACGAAGTGAGATGTCTTAGTGTTGCTTATTTGAAACCTATCTGTCTAACTACTTTCGAAATCTTGGCTTTCTCTTTGCCCTTGTACAGTTTCACTGTGATGTGTCTAGACATGAATATTTCTTTCTTTTAAAATCCTGCTTTGCATTTGTTGAGCTTCTTGTGTCTGTAGGTTATTATTTTATGTGAGAGTGGGAAATTTCTTAGTATTACTTCAAATTTTGCCTCTGCCCCCATTTCTTCTTCTTAAGCAACATCAGACATACCATGGCACTTCTCACTTTGCACTCTAAGTTTCTTAAACTATGCTTAAATATTTTAAACTAACTTTCAAACGAATACTTTCATGTCTTCCAGTCCTTTCATCGGTTAATTTTTTCCATTGAGTTTTAATTTTAATTATTATGTTTTCTTTCTAGGAATTTTATTTACTTCAATCTAAAATCTAAGTCTTTTTTTAATAGTTTACTGTTTGTTACAGTATTTTCAACCTTGATTTTTTAAATTTCCTTAAATATAATGAACATAGTTACTTTATAATTTGTGAAGTGAAGTGAGAGTTGCTCAATTGTGTCTGACTCTTTGTGACCCCATGGACTATAGTCCATGGAATTCTCCAGGCCAAAATACCGGAGTGGGTAGCCTTTCCCTTCTCCAGGAGATCTTCCCAACCCAGGGATCAAACCCAGGTTTCCCGCATTGCAGGCCGATTCTTTACCAGCTGAGCCACAAGTGAAGCCTAGGAATACTGGAATGGGTAGCCTGTCCTCCAGGGGATCTTCCCGACCCAGGATTTGAACTGGAGTCTCCTGTGTTGCAGGTGGATTCTTTACCAGCTGAGCTATCAGGGAAGCCCATTTGTACCTGCTAATTCTAATATGTTAATTCTTTGAGTTTGTTTCTGGTTTCTACTATTTTTACTGGTTCTTGCTCATGATGCCATATTTCATTATGTCACTTTTTATTTGAAAAATTACACTTGGCGGGGAGTCTTTGGGGTCTGGAATGAATGTGTATATTGATTCCCCCAAGCAAAATTGTGTTTTTGCTGTTGATGTGCACTGCCTGTCCGGAACCACTTTGGGCTAAGTTCAAAACTTAAGGTGTTTTGGATACCCAGATCAAGAAAATTTGGATTGCAGTTGTGTGATGGCTGACTTTGAGCTATAGTTTCTCAGGAACAGGATCCTTTCCCTGCTCTCCCTCACCTTTGCCATCAGTACCAAGGCAGCTTTCTTGAGAGTCCTCTAGGTGTAAGAGAAATTGGGTAGGAATATAGCACCTTATGTTGAGAATTTAGAACTTAAGTGTCCATGGTTTACAGTGGGATTGCTTGCCTGTTGGATTCCATATCTTTGACAGGCCTAGACTTTGTTTTCATCTTGAATTTAAAAGCTAATATTACTCCTTTGTTCTTAGTTCATGTTCAAGGCTCTGGGTTATCTATCACCACATAACTTATATATAAAAACCTTTTTTTTTTAGCATTCTCTAGTTTTATTTGATTCCGTGGGAGGAATAGGAGCAAATGTCACCAATATATCTTCTTTTTGCTAAGCTAATTATAGGCCATAGACATCCTCTTTTTTTCTCTGCTTCCCTGGATATAATGTTCCAGAACATTTTAGTAGTTATTGTGCTTTGGGATTCTAAATTAGATTTAGGGTCCTGAGAGCCATGGGTTGCAGAATCTTAGGAGACTTTATTATCGAAGTTGGCTTCTAGAATCATGGAAATTCTAGACCAGTATAGCACAGGGACATTTTTTACTGTGTTTTATTTAAGTTTGAAAAAATTTCTGCACGATAGCCACATTTCAAAATCATCTGAGCCTCTTTTATTACGATAGAATCCAGTTTTCATGACAGGTAATAGTTATCTTATGAATATGTTAGAAGCAACTCTAAAGCAAACCTTTGTAGACCATCGTTTTATTTTTTTGCCATAAAAGTGTAATATCCTTATGTACTTTCAGCCTCTAGGGAATACAGAGTGTTCTGTAAACACATATTTCTAGGTAAATCTGAGCTCTACTTGAGATTGTTGCTATGTTAAGATTTAGATAAATTATATAATCATATCTTTTAACTAGGGGGAATGTAAAAAATGAAATGTCCAAAGACAAAAGAAAGGGAAGATTATCATAGGATGGACTTGAGGTAAGAAAACGTGTGGCTGGTAGAGACCTAGTGCTGTAAAACAAAGGGAAATGACACTCTTCGAAGGATTTGATTGTGTACCTCTGCTGTTTAAGTGGGGAACCTGGAATAGGTTTTAGTTTGGGTTCAGGCCCTCCATTTTTTTCCCCTCCATCCTTCCCTCCACCTCTCCCCTTCCCTCTTTCAACTCCTGCCCCCATACACACTCCATACACACTCACACTAACCACTGTTAGCCAAAGTATTGGTTCTGTCCTGGCTTTTGACAGTGGAGGTTCACAAGTTGGAGAACTGATATACTTACCACCCAGGGAACTGAGTAATCTCTGACCATGGCAAATCGTACTAGGAAAGGCGTAGGATTGTCTCTCCCAAGTATATTAATAGGATATAGATCTAATGACTTTGATAGGGCATTAGAGTACCTTTCTCCTCCACCTGAATTTCCTTTTGTCTTCCTCCAGCCTTTCCTTAGGAATGCTTGATTTTAACTGCCTGAAGGCCACGTGGATTATGGTAATTCCTGTGAGCAGGAATTTAGCACTTATGCTTGATTATCATGTAAGAACAGTAATTATGACTTTTAATCATTATGACATTAAATAAATGTCAGGTTACTATTGTCAATTTCATATAATTATGGTATTTTATCATTCATGGATGCAATTTAAAGAAGTTATTGCTCAACACTATAGCAAGAGCGTCAATTTTTAAAAATCAAATAATTTACTGCAGAAACTATAGTAGTATGTTTTCCTTATATATAGCTATGTAGTATTTAAGCTGTGATTCCGGGTAGAGAACAGGAAACTAGCCATCTGTTGCCCTCAGGAAGCCAAAGAAGTAGACAGAAGAGAAAGTATGTTGTTGCCTTTGCCCATGAAGAAGCCATCACCATTCTTATTTTTCTCTGTTAATTTTGACATTGAAACGTATTCTAGATTTTAAAGTAATTTTTTTTTTGAAGTAAGACGTGTCAGTTTGAGCACTTTTGAAATACGTATTTTCAGAGTTGAGAGCTAAACTCGGTGGACATTGAGAATATTTAAGTAGATCACAGTTAAAATCTGAAATGTTAATACATTAAACTGTTAAATTTTTGTAGGCTAAACAGAGATAAGTTAAAGTTTGTATGGTGGATGTAGTGTGGTTCTATCATTTTGGTGATGGCAGTGGTTTTTGTTTTGTTTTAAATACTGAGAAAATGATACTAAATTTGTATGATTATTGCATAGTAAACACTAGGTGGTGCAATTGTGTAAGGACCATATAATGAATTATTTGGAAGTTTGTTTTCTTTTTTTTGCTTTTTAGGGAGCTAGGAGGATGAAATTAATATTCTGACTTGAGGAATATTCTGACTCTTTGGAAATGAGAATTCTCAAAATTTTAAAATGAACATGTTCTGGGATTAAAATGGGGGCCTGTCTTAAAATTTTAAACAACAAAGGTCCCAAAGTATTTGTATATTCTTTATATTGCCTTTTATAGCTCAACTAACTATAGAAGAAGAAGAAAAATAACACAAAAAACCAGAAAACTAATCTAATTTGCTTTTCTATAAACACTTAAATATTGAATTGCTTTGTGACTGCAGTTAAGACAGGCCAACCCTTTACTATTTCAAGTCATTCTAAGATGTCATGGGACTTGAACAATTATCTGTAATAATATATTTCATCATATCAAGTGATTGTTGGTCAAACTAGAAAATAGCTTTCGTCTTGGCATGTTTTGTCTTCTTTTATCCACTTTTAAAAAAAGCCCTTGCAAATTCCTGTGTAAGTTCGGGTCATTAAATTATTAAATTGAAGATTTAGTTTCTAAAATGAAAAGTAATTATTGTTGATTTACTTGTATATTAAAGAGAAGAAAATAGTTCTATACAGATAATTACTTAAAGCCTTAAGTCTTAATTCCGAAAGTTATTTTTCCTTTTTGCTTCTTTTCCATTTTGAGATACAGGGTGTTTTTTTTTTTTTTTTTTTTTTTCCATTAAAAAAAGTAATTTATGTCTTCCAGCAATTTAGTGAATAATGTTTCAATTACATTCATATTTAAAAGTCAATATTTTGGAAGTACGAAGTGAAGCCATCTTACCATTTTAAAACGTTCACGAATAATCACAGAAAAATCAGAGTCAATGTTAAGTACTTCAATAGGCTCATAACTGATAGAATTACACAAACTCTATGTGCATTTTTACACTTTTCTGTGACTCATCTGTCCTCTGTCAGAGCTATATAAAAATGATTGTATGTCTCAGTAATGTAATGAAACAACATAGAATTTTAAATTTTTTTATAAACTTATTTTCCATTTGCAACTATACAAAAATTATGTTTTTAGAAATTTAAGTTTATATCTTATGGAATTCTTTCCCTTTAACATTTATAATAATACTTCTCTTTCTATCACTTTTAGTATTTTTCTTTTGAATCTTTGATATTTCAAATTTTGACCAAATTATGTATTATTTATTTATTTCAGAATATCTTCAAGCTTCTTTATCATATATAATACCAGGTAGGCTATTATCAGTAATTGGCAGAGTAGGTTCATAAGGCAGAGTCATTTTCTTTCTGTGAAACAGGAGGATATATGTTCACAGACACATACACGTCAGAGGTAGTTTGGGATTGCTTTGTAAGTCCAAGTAGTTGGACTGTGGCTTATTGGATGATCTATATTGTTGTTTAAAATTTATTTTCAGTCTCCTTTGTAACTTTTGGAATGTAATATGATTAATATTTTGCTTAAACAATATAGATTTAGTTTTTGAGTAATGTAAACCAGTGTTAGATAAAATGTCACGGAAACAATTTGTGGAATTGAAAAATCACTATTTTTATAGTACTCGGCAGCCTTTATAGAATGACTTGCTGCTCTTGCAGATATATCCATTATCGCAGTTGTCACTATTTAATGGCACCCATGTTAGTTAACTACGTTAGCCAGGGGGCTGAATAGCTATGAAAATGGGAGTAACCTTTGACCTCAGAAATGGTTCTTTTAAAAGAGGATTGAAACATTGGTGATAGGAAGTTTGAATTGCTCCTGCAGCTGCACTGTTTGCTCTGTGAATACTTAATTTACTTTGGAGCTATACTTTTTCTTCTCAATCTGTCAGTCAGAAGCATCAAATTCACTTCAGGAAGGAAAAAAAATACTTCCTTCCCAGGTCTGTATTTTTGAATGCAGTATTCAGGCTTCAAACAGTTTCATTTAGGTCATACACATATAATCTTCAGAATGGGAATCCTCACATTTGACACGCTCTGTTAACTATATAGCTCATTCAGACCCTATCCAAGGTATTGTTATTCAGCCAGTTATTTTGGATAATCCTTTTAATGACTGTAACTCAACTTCTCAGCTATGTAGAAGACTGGTAGACTGTGGAGATACATACATGTGGGGTGTGTGTGGGGGGGATATGTATATATATTATTGAAGTATAAATATGTGTATATGTGCATACACATATACATTTGTTAAGGCTTTATAAGTAATTTGAATTTTATATTATATATGTACATATTTATTTAGATATTTGAAAGATAAACTGCAAGCTTTATATTTGATGTGTGGGGAGTTATATACGGAATACTCATTATGGTAGTGGGATCGCTGTGACTGATTCTCAGTTTTCGGCTGGTGAAAATTTGGCTGAAAGATTTGAAAGTGATGATGAGAAGAAAGTCAAGTTAGTCTGTGCTTTCATTAGTTTGAAATTATTAAGTAGTATGGCTTTTACTCAACTCTTCTATGCTTATTTTTAAACATTGAATAATAATTTGTCATTAAGAGAATGAGGGGGAAGAAAAGGGCAGAAACCCAGCAATTGCTGCTTAACACCCACTGAGGCAAAAATGAAACATTTGCTATGTATTTTAATATTTATTCCTCTATTTTTATAATGTTAAATGATTTTGAAAAAACGAGAGAATATTGTGGTAAAAAGCGAAATTTATGAAAGTAATCTTTCAAATGAAAGAAATGAGTTTTTAATATTAGTATAGGAATAACATGAAGTAAAAAAATGTATGATTGTAACTTACTTTATTACACACTGTATTGAATTATAAATTCTGACTGAGCACTGTTGGCATACAGTTTTTAAAAATCAAAGTGTTACTGATGTCCATTTGAGTTAAAAGCTTATTAAATCAAAATGGGATCAATTAAAAGCTGAAATACAGAATTTAATCATGTTTTAACTAGAAAAATACGTAATTCTAGCATCCGGCTTTTCTGCACTTAATATTTACGGTAAGCAATCGTGTAGAGATATGATTATGAGAATATATAATATGGAACATACTCTTGCATGTTTTCTGGTTCACTGTTAGCAGTTCTTTATGTGTGAAGGGCCAGCAGTGTCTTGCGAGCACCAAGTTCATTCTTTAACCAACTGTGAGCGGGGGTTTCTGTATCAACAAGCTGCTGTCTCTACTCTCTTTATTTCAATGGTGTACATAATGGCCTGCTCTGAAAGTGAACATTTTATATAATGAGTTTTGTGAATTCCTTATTTTGTTTTAATTCATCAGATTAATTTGTTTACACTAGCTGTTAATACTGACTTTATAAGAGTTTAAATAACCTAATTGTAAAAGAAAAACATTTTGATGTTTTGGAAGAGTTTGTACAGAGGCCAAAATATTTACATCTCCCATATGAAAAATAATTGGTAAATTAAACACTACTTCTTAATATAGAAAACTAAGTGTTTCCTTGAATAGAATTGTGTAGACCATCTTCAAGCCGCCTTTAAATCATACAAAACACAATTTTTGTGTAGGTTTTCAAAGTCTAACTGTTTTTTAAAATGTAATTGCTTTTCAAAGTAATAATTATTACAAAGCTCCTAGAACATAAACTTTTAATAGAATATCTTGCTTCTATTTAGAATACTAATAAATAATGATGAAATTGTTAAACTGTTTAAGAAATTAAAAATATAGAACATTTCCTGAGTTACTCAAGAAATTACTTATTTTTTATCTACATATTTGTCCATTTATCTATGTTAATTACAACACTTAATAAATTATTATTTCAAATTCTGCAATTGCATGTAGATACTACTAGAAAGAAATATATTAATAAAAAGTTAATATGATAATACTTGGAGTAATTCATTTTACTAGAATTTTTTTAAACTATTGTTTATGGAACAGACCTTAGCACACTCAGATTATTCTGTATTACAGAAGCTTTGGCAATGTGAAAGAATTCTATCTACTTTCACCGTATAATGTCTGTACAGTTTTTACTGCAAATGTAAAGAGCTCCTTTCTGTGTCAAAAAATTAGCTAGATTGCAGTGAGATAATACGGTTTTCCAGATAGATATAAATTGTGAGTTTACTGTCTTAGAAGAAAATACATATTGATTTAAAAAAAAATAATTGCATATATTTGGGAAAAGTTTCACATTTTAGGTTTCTTTGAAATACTTTTGTAACAGATGTTGAAATAATATTCTTTAACAGTTTATTAAAAGCTCTAGGAGGATTGGGTTCAAGAACTGCAAAGGGAAAAATTGAGAAAAGTCTGAGAATGATAGCAGCCTATGAATTCAAATCAGTAACACTATATTGCTTTGAAAATATCTACACAATCGCAGATAGTGGTTGTATCACACCTCATGTGATTTTCAGAACAAAGTAAAAGTAACAAATTTCTGTAAATAATTTATTTTTCTTAAATGTTTCTTCAATAGAAATGACAGGATTCTGACTCAGAACCATAAGATGGTGAAATTCTATCAGGCTAATTCCATCTTTTCTTTTAGCTTTATAACATTAAAAAAACATAAACCCTTATAATTGTTGAGTTCTTGTCAGTTTGGAAATACAGTCAAAATAATATATACTTTGAAAATGTTTTCCTTGAATGATATGTGAATGAATATTTTTAAAGGAGGTGTTGACACCAGTGATACTTACTCATGTTAAGCTATAAAGAAAATATACAGAATGATATAGTACATTTAAAACAGACTTATATTAGTAATATATGCTAAAACTGTTGAGCTATAGAAATCATCTTCATAGCTGGACAACCTTGCCTGTATAGATTTCTTTCCATTTGAATACTCAAAACAATTTGTCAAAAGAAAATTTTTTCTTTTGAAGTGATAGTTTAAAATGTTTTAAAATGATAAAAAGTTCTAAACTCATATGGATTTACAGCATCCTAATCCCCTCATGGCTCAGTGGTAAAATATCTGTCTGCCAGTGCAGGAGACACAGGTTCAATCCCTGGGTTGGGAAGATTCCCTAGAGAAGGAAAATGGCAACCCACTCCAGTATTATTGCCTGTAAAATTCCATGAACAGAGGAGCCTGGTGTGCTACAGTCCATGGGGTCACAGGAGAGTCGGACACAACCTAGCAACTAAACAACAGAAAACTATTCTGTAATAGTCACATTTCTCTTGTTTTTCTACACTATCATATTAATTAATCATTTTGTATGCAGTGAGTCAATTTTTATTTTAATATCTTAGTTGGAATTCTGTAGATCTAATTTTATAATATTACATTATGTTAAATAATACTGTTAACACTAATTTACAAATACTTGGTCATATGTAACTGAGGGGCTGATAATATTTTACTTGTTTAAAGGCAGATTCCTAGACTACATGACTCTTGAGGTTCTTTTCCAGTATTTTGAGGTGTATGTTTATAATTCAGATGATGGTCTTTGAAATTTAAGCCTTATTTTAACATATCTGAAATTTTTTCAAAAATTCTTGTTTTTCTGAGCCTAGTGTATGGTGATTACAAATTTATTAGGCCCAGATTTTGGCATTGGTAGACTTCTTTTCATTTATCTATTTTGACATTTTCATTTACTTTTGACAGTACTGGGTCTTTGTTGCTGCCCAGGCTTTTCTCTGGTTTCAGTGACCTAGAGCTATTCTCTAGTTGCGATACGTGGGCTTCTCATATGTGGTGACTTCATTCGTGGTGGAGTGTGGGCTCTAGGGCACGTGGGCTTCAGTAGTTTTGGCTTCTGGTCTCTAGAGCACAAGCTCAATAGTTGTGGCATTTTGGTTTAGTTGCTCTGCAGCATATGGGATCTTCTTGGACCAGGGATCAAACTGGTGTCCTGTGCATTGCAGGGGGGATTCTTAACTACTGGACCACCAGGGAAGCCCTAGGAGTGTTGTTTTTTTAGCAAAGATAAGGCATTCCTTCAGTCATTCATTTGACAGCACATATTTATAAAACATCTGGTATGTTCTATATGAGTAAGTAAATTGCTTACATTCTGGTGATGGAAACAGATAAGTAAATAAGTAATTAAAATTTAAACATATAGGTTGATGAATGCCATGACTGAGGAAAGTACAAAGCACTCTGAAAATACATGTGATGGCATTAGGTTTAACCAATAAACCACCTCTNCATATTTATAAAACATCTGGTATGTTCTATATGAGTAAGTAAATTGCTTACATTCTGGTGATGGAAACAGATAAGTAAATAAGTAATTAAAATTTAAACATATAGGTTGATGAATGCCATGACTGAGGAAAGTACAAAGCACTCTGAAAATACATGTGATGGCATTAGGTTTAACCAATAAACCAACTCTTAGTGGAGCCTGGTGTTGGGGGAAGCTTCCCGGAGAAAGTTCTGGCTAGTCTGAGGCCGAGCGTGTGTACGAGTTAACCAGATGAAGTATTGCAAGAGAGAGAGAAGTGGGGATAGTTAAGTGTGTTTCGTATGAGATCACTGTGTGTGGCAAGGCAAGGAGGAGTTGAACTTGGTAAGACTTATGGGACTCTAAGACTTCAGTGTTCAGAGACAAAGCTTAAATTTTGAGCAAGGACCATTTCATGCATGGTCTTTGTATTGTTGAAATTTCATCCTTGATGCAATGGGAAGTCATTAAGGCATTTCAGAGAAGTAACATGGTTATTATTACTGTTTGGAAGGATTGCACTGGCAGCACTAAGGAGAATGAATTGGAAGGAGTGAGATTATAGAAGCAAGGACATAATGTGAGGATTTTCTGAGTAATTGTTTGAGTTGCATTGGAGTCATAAATTGCTACCTTTTTGGTAGCAATAGAGCTGGAGAGAATAGATGAATTTATGAAATATTTAGTAAGAGCAGTAGTAGAGTTGGTGATTGGCATGTGAAGGCTTGTGGAAGAAATAGCAATAAAGTGACACCTAAATTTTTGACTTAGGTAACTAGGTGGATAGTACTTCCATTCAATGTGATTAGAACCATAGAAGAAGTCTGAAAGGGAAGAAAATGAATTCAGTTAGAGAAATGGTGAACTTAAAGTTAATGTGAAATATTGCATGGGGATGGCCAGTAAAAATGGTGAATATTATATAACCAGATGCTCAGAGGAGAAATGGGAACTAGTAACTAAGAGTCATCAGCATGTAGGTAATAATTAGAGTTGATGTGGTGTTTTGAAGGGAGGATATAAAGAGAAGAGAGCAGGCTCCTGGAAGGACACTGAGGGACCCAACATTTAAGCGATGGTTGGTCTGCAGACAGTGGCTGCAGCTGTGAAATTAAAAGACACTTGCTGCTTGGAGGGAAAGTTTTGACAAACCTAGACAGCATATTAAAAGCAGAGACATCACTTTGCCAGCAAAGGTCCATATATTGAAAGCTATGATTTGTCCAGTAGTCATGTCTGGATGTGAGAGTTGGACCATAAAGAAGGCTGAGCACTGAAGAATTAATGCCTTCAAACCAGGGTGCTAGAGAAGATTCTTAAGGGTGCCTTGGACAGCAAGGAAGTCAAATCAGTCAATCCCAAGGGAAATCAACCCTGGATGTTTATTGGAAGGACCGATGCTGAAGCTTCAATACTTCGGTCATCTGAAGCAAAGAGCTCACTCATTGGAAAATACCCTGATGCTGGAGAAGATTGAGGAAAGGAAGGGAAGGGGATCACAGAGGATGAGATGGTTGGATAGCATCACTGACTCAATGAACATGAGTTTGAGCAAACTCTGACAGTGAAAGTCAGGGAAACGTGGCATGTTGCAATCCACAGGGTCTTAAAGAGTTAGACATGCGACTGAACAACAGCAAATCTATCAGCAGACTGTGTTAGGGCAAAGAGACATTCTTTGGAGAGGTTATTGAAATAACCCAGGAAAGAAGTGGAAGGCCTGAACCAAATCAAACCATAGTGTGGGAGAGGGCATAAAATTAATATAAATGAGACCCAAAAAATCAACAGTGTTTCCCAGCTGATGAAAGGGATAGGGTAAAAAGGAGGTGTTCATTTCTAGTTTGCTTTTTTCCCCCTTTTCCAGAGTGACTATACCCAAAACCACTTTTGTTAAATCTCCCACAGTTCTCCCTGCCACACTCAGCAGCCGACATCCTTTCAGTTTTCGTTAGAAAAAAATAAGACAGGAAGCTTTAATGTCTCACTTTTTCCCTTCCTGCTTCACATCAAGTACTATGAAGAGACTGAGATTTTACCTTACTTGCAAATTAAAATGTTAGCCTGCTAACTTCATATATGCTGATAGGAAATATACAACTCCTGGGTCAGAGATGAAGTACAGTTTACTCATAGTAATAAGAGTAGTTGATCAGTGTTTTGGGGCTGGTTCCCTGAGCCCCAGGGCTTCCCTCATAGCTCAGTTGGTAAAGAATCCGCCTGCAATGCTTGAGACCTTGATTTGATTCCTGGGTTGGGAAGATCCCCTGGAGAAGGGATAGGCTACCCACTCCAGTATTCTTGGGCTTCCCTTGTAGTGTAAGAATCCGCCTGCAATGAAGGAGACCTGGATTTAGTCCCTGAGTTGGGAAGATCCCCTGGAAAAAGGAAAGGCTGCCCACTCCAGTATTCTGGACTGGAGAATTCCATGGACCGTACAATCCATGGGATCGCAAAGAGTCGGGCAAGACTGAGCGACTTCCACTCTCACTTTCCCAGAGCCCCATTTCCCTTAGGTGAGATGAAGCAAGTCAGGTGACACCTGTGTGTGCAGTGGATTTCATCAGAGGAAAGGAGCCCTGAGCCTAAGGAACCCAATCTCTTATGCCTGCTCTTTGCCCCTTGAGAAACATTATCACATTTTCCAGGATTATTTGCTATCTTTGAAAAGACAGTCTAGAACAAAAGGCATTCTGTGCCTCTCAAGGAAACATGAGACACCTATGGAAAATTGTCTCCTAACATCTCAAAATGTATCTTAATTATCTTTCTTTCATTCCCATGTACCTCAAAAGTAACTTATTTCTTTTCATGTCTAGCGCCCCGACTTTGCTGTTGATGCTGTTTCTCTTTCCTTCCTTGAGACATTGTGTCATTGGCTATGTCTTCTTTCCCAAATCTTCATTCATCAAATATTTATTGAATATTCATGGTACAGTGGGGAATACTACAGAACAACTTGATGTAGCATTTATGCTTGCTGAGGAACCCAGACAAGTAAGCAAAAAAATAAGATAATATTAGAATACAATAAGCTCAATGCAGTTACCAAAACAGAATGATGTGACAGAAACTGGGAGGGGGCTATTTTATAGATGGTCATTGAAGAATATATTTAGGAAGAAATGACATTTGCACAGAGATCTGAGTCATGAAAAACATCAGATTTCCACATTAAAAGAACAGCAAATACAAAAGCTTAAAGTAGGAATAAGCTTGACATGTTTTGAGTAACAAAGTTCATATTTCTTGGAATATATTAAGTTGAGGGAAGTGGTAAATGATGAATTTGAAGAGGTAGATCATGGCAAGATTGATATCTTTAACCTTTGTTACTCTACTACATCTTTCTTCTCAATTTCTAGATATTCTAGGGCCTTTTCACTTTCTAAATCACTTTTCTATAGATGCCACTACTTCCTTTTCTTTTCCTAATTCTTTAAAGTAGGGAAAGAATAATACCTATTGAATAAAAAGGGTCTCATTAAAATTGTGAGGAAGTTCTTAGAGATAGAAAGCAGAAGACTGAAAAATGAGTGTCCAGAATGGCACAGAAAAAGAAAATAACTGTGCATGAAAGGAGAGCTTCAAAACTTTCAAGTTCTTGGTGGTAGGGGCAGTTATTTAAAAGTCTGTATCTTGATCATACACACACACAGCCCTGTCTGCCTCCTATTTCTCCCTCTCCCGTGTGTGTGTGATGGTGGAGGTCAGCAGTGTCATTTACCAGTTGTTGCAATTCAAAAGCTGTGCGTAAGGTAAACAGCCTATCTCAGAAAGGCTTCCAGTGTGGCTGTGGGGGCACAAGAAAAGAGTAGAAAATGAAATGACTTGGGAGAACTTACCTATATTACAGATGTAGACAGAAGGAAAAATAAAAGCAAGGCAGTCTTGCCCAGAAGGGAAATACATTAGAGTACTCTGTCATCACAGTTAAAACTCTTCTCTGATTTTGCCAGTTGGGGCCTCTTCAGCTTTCTTCTGTGGGTTAGCCTGCCCATCTTAATGTGCCCAAGGCCACTGTCAAACCGACAGTCAACCCTTCCTATACAAGAAAGATACCAGATAGGGGAAACAGAGCTCTATGACTGTAGAGAAAACCTGGGTCAGCTATGTGTACTTATCAACTTAGATCTTCATCTACAAATATGAAGAGGGAGCCAAGGATCCTCAGACCCTTAATAAAATCCACAGCAGGAAAAGGGATGAACAACAAACAGCTGATTGGTGAAACAATTCAAGGGGAAAAAAAAAGCATATAAAATGTTTTAATCTGTAACTTTTGAGAAATTCCAGAAGATAAAGGAACAAGAACAGACTACTATCTAAAAGGAGCAATGAGAGAAAGAGGTCTTTGAAATTAAAAGTGTGATTGCTAAAATTACAGTATGTATTTATATTTTTGAGGAATAAAATAATGTAGCAAATTAACTATAGAATGAAATAGTATTCTAAAGGTAAAATCAAAGAAATATTCTTAAAGAACAGAATGGGAGAAAGAAGTTGAGGCAGGGAAAGTCAATCCAGGCAATGCAATATGGGCAGAAATTGAGAACTACAGGATGTTCCCCCTTCTGCCTCCTGCCAACATGTAACCATTTGGTCTTGAGGAACTGTTGGTGTTAGTGGTGGGAATGGATTCCTAGACCTAAAACCAGAACATCTCGACTTTTACAAGTTTTATATTGGAGTTATATGCAATATTTTCTTCAAGGAAAAAGTGTTTTGCCAGGAAAAAAAAGTTTGAAAAACTATTGATACATGGGATAAAATTCAGGCTTATTGTGTCTTGAATAAGGCTCTTTACAGTTTTACCCTAACTTGTTTCTCTGAGGGGGTTGAAGAGAGCTTACGTAGAAAAAATAGGGGCAACTCACACAGGGTATGTAAGTTAGTATAACGATTTTAAAACATGCAGTGAGAAGCTTGTGGCTCAGATGGTAAAGAATCTGCCTACAATGTGGGAGACCTGTGTTCAATCCCTGAGTCAGAAAGATTCCTTGGAAAAGGGAATGGCAACCCACCTCCATATTCTTGCCTGGAGAATCCCATGGACAGAGGAGCCTGGCAGGCTACATACAGTTCATGGGGTTGCAAAGAGTCAGACATGACTAAGTGACTAACAGTTTCACTTTCAGACAAATAAATAAAATGATCTAATTTATACATTTTAAAATATTTTTATTAAATATCATATTCATATCTTGTATGTAATATTAAAATATTCTAATAGTTCTATTAGATATGTATTATAGAGGCTCAGATGTTCAAAAGAGAGACCAGTCAAGAAAGCTATTGGAATGCCCCAGCCAAGATAAGGTGGTAGTTTAAACTAGAATAGTGATAACCAAGATGGAAAGAACTAGAAAGGTTGGGATATGTTTGAGATGGAGCCAAAAAGGGAAAAGAATACATGACAGTGGTGACTGATAGGAAAATTTGAAGAATGAGTTTTTTGTTTTTCTTTTTTTCTTTTCTTTCTCTCTCCCTGCTTCTTTCCTTTCCACACTCCGGTTGCTCACCCCTGTTTCCCTGTCTCTTTCAGTAAAACTGAGCATTTCTGTGTAGCCAGAGTGTACTTCATGTTGTTGAGAAAGGGAGAAGAGTTGGTGATATGAAGATTGGAAAAGTTGCCCTCATTCAAATGTATTACTCATATTTTAATAAAGGACTCAGTTCAGTTGCTTAGTTGTGTCCGACTCTTTGCGACCCCATGAATCGCAGCACGCCAGGCCTCCCTGTCCATCACCAANTCATGGCTGTAGTCACCGTCTGCAGTGATTTTGGAGCCCAGAAAAATAAAGTCTGACACTATTTCCACTGTTTCCCCCTCTATTTGCCATGAAGTGATGGGACTGGATGCCATGATCTTCATTTTCTGAATGTTGAGCTTTAAGCCAACTTTTTCCACTCTCCTCTTTCTAGCAGACCTTAAAAAATAGACATTTGGTGTCCTTATAGTTTCTGCACATCAGATATTCTAGAGTGGCATAGCTGTGGTGTCATGGCTCAGGGTATTTCAGGAGGTTGCAGCCATCTGAAGGCTGACCTGGAGCTGGTGGATCTGTCTCAGGTGGCTTGTGCACATGGCTGGCAAGGGATTGCTGGGTGTTCGTGAGAGGCTGGCTGTTCCTCCCATAACTTTGTTTTCACAGGTTGTTTGAGTGTCTTCACGACATGGTGGCCAGTTACACCCTCTCCTCTGGCCTGGGATGATGGGTGTCTGTGAAGGAAGACTTGAGCTCTTGGAGGGCTAGAGCAGCTGGAACACTGGGTAGAGAAGTCAGAACTTAGAAAAAAAAAGTTGATTTAAATACCTCACAATGAAAGTGGCACGTAGTGACAAAATGATGGGTCTTGAAATTAGACACATTTGTGTTAAAAGTATATCTCCGTCACTGTTGTACTTTGTAAAATAGAGTAATACTTCTTCATATAGTTGTTGTAAAGTCTAAATGAGAAAATGGATATAAAACATTTAGCATACGGTAGATACCTCTAATTAGATGAGAACTTTCTTCTCTTTTCTCGATCAAACATAAATAATACTAAAACCTTGGAGATTTTCCAAACTTGGTGAGGAACAAGTAAAAGTAATTTCTAAAGGCAAATGACACATATATCCTTATTGGCATAATCAGTGATTTAGATGTGGGTGGTTAACAACACACAACACAAATGTAGTTTTCAGGAATGGACCAATTGCATTGTAACAGTGTTAAACCTTTTATTGGGTATCTTTAACAGAAAGTACTTTTGAGTGAGCCACATATTGAATAATTTGTAACAAAGTCACACCATAAAACTTAGATGTGAAAGAACTAAATCGTGTCCAAACATCACTCTCATAAATTAGATAACTTGCATGAGTGTAAATTGGAGTGCTCATGAAAAGAGGATGCAGAGTTACCAGTGTTTCGTGTCAAATCCACCATTTATTTGTATTATCTGTGATGCTTTATAAATACAGAAATTATTTGCAGTTAAAGTATGTCATCCACATTTCCTTTATTAGAAGATAACTGACACATAGTATTTATTAACTCCTGAAAAAAATAGCAGACCCTGCTTTGAATGCTTAGGTACCTTCTCGTTGACTGGCACCATCTGTGACGAATCTTGAACTGTACTGTTTACAGACAGACAGCTGCAGCCTGAGTTGGCACCAAAACCAATTGATGCTGTGCTCTTTGCAGCCCTGGCCCTATTTCCTCTGGAGAGGAGGACATGGGAAGAGAGGTTGCAAATGTGAGTGATAAAAATAATTAATAGTTTATGTCTCTTTTATCTCTTTAAAAAAAAAACAAAAACTCCCTCCATATTGAGACTCCTCCAGCTACCACTCTCTTTCTCCATCCACATTTGTGGGTTTAACTTCGTCATTGGCTTGTAACCCCATCTTTTCATTTTAGGTCTCACTCCTGAACTACATATCTCTGTTTAAGGTTTGCCTAGAGCTTTAAGTTAGGGTGATACTCCACAGAATTTGCGTCTCCTAAATAGTAATTGGTAGCTGTGGGCAGCCTAGCCATTTTGTGTGTATTTTAAAATGCCTGGTGACATAATGGAATGTCACAAAGTCAAAGTGGTAACTTATCCCAGGAGATTCTAACTGTATTTTTAATAGAAAATATTCTTTTATAGAAAGTGCCTGTCGAAACAATACGATTTGCTCTATCAGTGGTGTAACTGTGTGATTTTCCATCATTTTGAAGGAGAATAGCAAGTTCTATCTGTGGGTCAGGAAAACCCCCAGGAGGGGATCATGGCAATACACTCCTATATTCTTAGAATCCCATGGACAGAGGAGACTGGCAGGCTACAGTCTAAAGTGTCGCAGAGTCGGACACAGCTGAAGCGACTTAGCATGCACATGCACATACAGTGTTTACATTAAAAGCCATTAGCACAAGAGTAGGTGTGCTATTGGGGGAATGAGGCATTTACTCATTGTTCAGTGCTGTTTCCATCTACAAATTTATTCTGGATAAACCTGATGGAGGTAGGAAACTTTTTCTTTAAATCAAAATAACACATACACAGTGTAAAAAATTGAGTTCTACAGACTCATAACTAACAATGACATTCATCTTCCCAGCACTGTCAAGCGGCAACCACTTTTAATTCTTTAGTTATTTCTTCTGGTATTAATATTCATGGGCTTCCCAGGTGGTGCTAGCGGTAAAGAACCCACCTGCCAATGCAGGAAAAGTAAGAGACTAGGGTTTGATCCCTGGGTCAGGAGGATCTCTTGGAGGTGGACATGGCAACACATTTGAATATTCTTGCCTGGAGAATCTCATGGACAGAGGAGCCTGGTGGGCTACAGTCCATGGGGTCACAAAGAGTCAGATTTAACTGAGCGACTAACACACTTTTACAACACTTATCCCCTCCCATGCATACTTCCTCTTTTCCTTTCTAACATAGTACACCAGAATTTTTTGTTAATATTGTGTGTTTATATATTCCTGATATGTAAATAATCAAAGTTAGCCATGTAGCTTAATATGATTATATCTTCCTTCTTTTATAACTTTGTTGTCTGTGTAATCAATAGTTGCCTTGCCTTTTATTTGTTTTTTTATTGACCTATTGTTTCTTTATTACCACCTTTAGCAGAAGTGTAAATCTTCTTCCAGTAAGTTTAAATGACCAGATAATCTATTACTTTCAATATTAGTTTTTGTTGGCAATATCCTTCCTAGAGTTCTCTGCTCTCCTGCTTCAGTCCGCATGAGATACAATTATCCTTGTAGGATTTCTCTTAATCTTTATTCTAGAACTTTTTTTCCCCCTTGTTCTTATGTTAGATTCTTTATTTGCTGGATCTCACCATCTCTCTTGGTGTATGCCATCATTTGGTGGGACAGATCTTCTAGTAACTGCCTGAAGAGCAATGCATGATAGTTAAATTTTATGATGTTGCCTCTTTTATGTCTTTATTCTAACCTCACAGTGAAGTGACAGTTGGGTACATATAGAATTATAGATAGAAAATTAGTTACCCGCAAAAATTGAAAATGTTACTCCCTTGTCTTCTAACTTCTAGTGTTGCTATTGAAAATTTGGATTCCTTTCATCCTGTTTAAGGGACCAGTTTTTGCTTTTTTTTCCTTCTCTGGAAACTTAAGGATTTTTATTTATCCTCTGTGTTTTGTGATTTTTATAATGATATGCCTAGAGTTTGTATCTTTTATAAATTCATTGTACTTGGTGATTTTTTTTTCAACCTGGCAAATTCATATACTTCAGTTATGGGAAAAAAAATTTTTTTTGAATTATTTCTTCCTTTGCTATAAATTCTTCCTGTAATTGATTTCTAGTGTTACACAGTTGTAGTCAGAAAAAATACTTGATATGATTTCTATCCTCTTGAATTTGCTGAGGCTTGTCTTGTGGCCTAGCATATGATCTACTGTGGAGAACATTCCATATGTACTTGAAAAGCACATGTATTCTACTATTTGGGTATGGAACATCCTGTAGGTATCCATTAAGTTCAGCTGGTCTGTTGTGCCATTTAAAGGCACTGTTTCTGTATTGGTTTTCTGTCTTGAATGACCATTATATATTTAGGTGCTCCTGTATCAGGTGCCTATTTTGTCTGATACAAGTATTGTGTCCCTGGTTTCTGGTCATTTACATTTATATGAAATATCTTTTTAAAACCTTTTACTTTCAGTCTGTGTGTGTCTTTAGCTCTGATGTGAGTTTCTTGTAAGGAGCATACCAATGGGCCTTGTTTTTTGATTTGTTTTGGTTGTACCATGCTGCATGTGGATCTTGGTTCCCTGACTAGGGATTGAACCTGTGCCCTCTGCATCGAGAGCCTGTAATCAACCATGGGATAACCACCATATTCCCTGGCCTTGTTCTTTAATCCAGTCAGCTACACTGTCTTTCGATTGAAACATTTAAGTCCATTGACATTTAACGTGATTATAAATAGCTATATACTTTTACCATTTTATTACTTTTTTATTTTTGTAATTCTTCTTTCTTCTTTTCTTCTTTTTGTTTCTTCCCTTGTGATTGATGATTTTCAGAAGTCTCTTAAACTGTTCTGTTTTTTATTTTTCTTTTTGCTGTTCCAACTGGGTGATTTTCATTATTCTGCCTTCCAGATCACTTATCCATTCTTCTGTATCATTGGGATGTGTTGTTTAGTCTGTCTAGTGTGGTTTTCATTTTAGCTACTGTATTTTCAGTTCTATTTTAAAAAATATTTTCTGTTTCCTCATTAAAGTTCTCACTGTGTTCATCTGTTCTTTTCCCTAATTCAGGTAACATTCTTATTACTAATGATTTCAATTCTTTATCTGATATATGGTTTATTTCTTTTTCATTATTTTTTCATGTGTTTTCTCTTGTTCTTTCAGTTAAACTAGTTCCTCTGTCTTCTCATTTTGCTTAAATTTCTTTGTCTCTCTGAATTTAGGTGAAGCAGTTATTTAATTGAGGTCTTGAAGGCATGTCATTATGTGGAAGCATCCCTAAATAATCTGTGTGTGCCCAGTGGCTATGGTAAGAGAGCTAGGTTTCATGTGTGCACAAGTTTTGTCTTTCCCCAGGGTGTACTGGCTGATATCACCTTGAAGGAGATGGTGCTAGGGATGAAAGTGTTAGCACCTGAGCTCGGTGTGACCTAAGGCTTCTTCTGTTTACTGGCCAACACCACCCTACTGGGGACAGGGTCAGGTCCCAGGTTGCTGGAGTAGAAGCCCTGAGAGTGGGGAGTGTGTGCTCTCCCTGCTTCCAGCACCAGCACCCTCTCACTAGTGTGGAGCTGCATCTCAGAGCAAGCAAAATAGTTATGAGTGCTCAGCGTAGGTCTGGTCATGTGTTATGACCGCTTTGGCTGCAGCCAGAGTCTGGGACTACTTCTGATGTCTCTGAAAGCCAGCTAGTGGCTGCTCTGCTGCTCTTACCCAGTTCTAATGTTGCAGAGTCTGAGCTGGTACCATCCTGCACAACTGAGCACTCTTCTTTGTTGTGGCAGCCCTCATTCCGCAATATGGAGCTGTGTAGCCAAGCACACAGGATGGAGTGGGCATTGGACTTAGGCAGGGGTGCACACTGGAGTGGTTATGGGAAACTGGCCAGGATCTCATGTGGTTTTAATCTGTTTTTTTTCCCCCAACATTGTTTTAGGAGTAAGCAAGTGTGTTCACACTCTTTACTAGGAGATCCTGTTTAGTCCACCAGCCCTCCAACCTCCAGCCAAAGGAATTCATCTTCCTGGTTGTCACATCCATAGGTGGAGTGCTCAAAGTGTGACGCAAACCGTTCACTCCTAGGAGGATCTCTGCCAGTGTATTCACCCCCTTCTGTGTTTCCTCCCAGGGTCACAGGTCCCAACCTGATCTTTCTTTTTTCCCTCCTTCCTGATTCTCTGCGACTCTTTCTTATAGCCTTGGTTGTGCAGAAGTCTTTCTTCCTATCTCTGGTTTTCAGTGAGTAGTACTTCACACACAGATNCGTAGTGACAAAATGATGGGTCTTGAAATTAGACACATTTGTGTTAAAAGTATATCTCCGTCACTGTTGTACTTTGTAAAATAGAGTAATACTTCTTCATATAGTTGTTGTAAAGTCTAAATGAGAAAATGGATATAAAACATTTAGCATACGGTAGATACCTCTAATTAGATGAGAACTTTCTTCTCTTTTCTCGATCAAACATAAATAATACTAAAACCTTGGAGATTTTCCAAACTTGGTGAGGAACAAGTAAAAGTAATTTCTAAAGGCAAATGACACATATATCCTTATTGGCATAATCAGTGATTTAGATGTGGGTGGTTAACAACACACAACACAAGTGTAGTTTTCAGGAATGGACCAATTGCATTGTAACAGTGTTAAACCTTTTATTGGGTATCTTTAACAGAAAGTTCTTTTGAGTGAGCCACATATTGAATAATTTGTAACAAAGTCACACCATAAAACTTAGATGTGAAAGAACTAAATCGTGTCCAAACATCACTCTCATAAATTAGATAACTTGCATGAGTGTAAATTGGAGTGCTCATGAAAAGAGGATGCAGAGTTACCAGTGTTTCGTGTCAAATCCACCATTTATTTGTATTATCTGTGATGCTTTATAAATACAGAAATTATTTGCAGTTAAAGTATGTCATCCACATTTCCTTTATTAGAAGATAACTGACACATAGTATTTATTAACTCCTGAAAAAAATAGCAGACCCTGCTTTGAATGCTTAGGTACCTTCTCGTTGACTGGCACCATCTGTGACGAATCTTGAACTGTACTGTTTACAGACAGACAGCTGCAGCCTGAGTTGGCACCAAAACCAATTGATGCTGTGCTCTTTGCAGCCCTGGCCCTATTTCCTCTGGAGAGGAGGACATGGGAAGAGAGGTTGCAAATGTGAGTGATAAAAATAATTAATAGTTTATGTCTCTTTTATCTCTTTAAAAAAAAAACAAAAACTCCCTCCATATTGAGACTCCTCCAGCTACCACTCTCTTTCTCCATCCACATTTGTGGGTTTAACTTCGTCATTGGCTTGTAACCCCATCTTTTCATTTTAGGTCTCACTCCTGAACTACATATCTCTGTTTAAGGTTTGCCTAGAGCTTTAAGTTAGGGTGATACTCCACAGAATTTGCGTCTCCTAAATAGTAATTGGTAGCTGTGGGCAGCCTAGCCATTTTGTGTGTATTTTAAAATGCCTGGTGACATAATGGAATGTCACAAAGTCAAAGTGGTAACTTATCCCAGGAGATTCTAACTGTATTTTTAATAGAAAATATTCTTTTATAGAAAGTGCCTGTCGAAACAATACGATTTGCTCTATCAGTGGTGTAACTGTGTGATTTTCCATCATTTTGAAGGAGAATAGCAAGTTCTATCTGTGGGTCAGGAAAACCCCCAGGAGGGGATCATGGCAATACACTCCTATATTCTTAGAATCCCATGGACAGAGGAGACTGGCAGGCTACAGTCTAAAGTGTCGCAGAGTCGGACACAGCTGAAGCGACTTAGCATGCACATGCACATACAGTGTTTACATTAAAAGCCATTAGCACAAGAGTAGGTGTGCTATTGGGGGAATGAGGCATTTACTCATTGTTCAGTGCTGTTTCCATCTACAAATTTATTCTGGATAAACCTGATGGAGGTAGGAAACTTTTTCTTTAAATCAAAATAACACATACACAGTGTAAAAAATTGAGTTCTACAGACTCATAACTAACAATGACATTCATCTTCCCAGCACTGTCAAGCGGCAACCACTTTTAATTCTTTAGTTATTTCTTCTGGTATTAATATTCATGGGCTTCCCAGGTGGTGCTAGCGGTAAAGAACCCACCTGCCAATGCAGGAAAAGTAAGAGACTAGGGTTTGATCCCTGGGTCAGGAGGATCTCTTGGAGGTGGACATGGCAACACATTTGAATATTCTTGCCTGGAGAATCTCATGGACAGAGGAGCCTGGTGGGCTACAGTCCATGGGGTCACAAAGAGTCAGATTTAACTGAGCGACTAACACACTTTTACAACACTTATCCCCTCCCATGCATACTTCCTCTTTTCCTTTCTAACATAGTACACCAGAATTTTTTGTTAATATTGTGTGTTTATATATTCCTGGTATGTAAATAATCAAAGTTAGCCATGTAGCTTAATATGATTATATCTTCCTTCTTTTATAACTTTGTTGTCTGTGTAATCAATAGTTACCTTGCCTTTTATTTGTTTTTTTATTGACCTATTGTTTCTTTATTACCACCTTTAGCAGAAGTGTAAATCTTCTTCCAGTAAGTTTAAATGACCAGATAATCTATTACTTTCAATATTAGTTTTTGTTGGCAATATCCTTCCTAGAGTTCTCTGCTCTCCTGCTTCAGTCCGCATGAGATACAATTATCCTTGTAGGATTTCTCTTAATCTTTATTCTAGAACTTTTTTTCCCCCTTGTTCTTATGTTAGATTCTTTATTTGCTGGATCTCACCATCTCTCTTGGTGTATGCCATCATTTGGTGGGACAGATCTTCTAGTAACTGCCTGAAGAGCAATGCATGATAGTTAAATTTTATGATGTTGCCTCTTTTATGTCTTTATTCTAACCTCACAGTGAAGTGACAGTTGGGTACATATAGAATTATAGATAGAAAATTAGTTACCCGCAAAAATTGAAAATGTTACTCCCTTGTCTTCTAACTTCTAGTGTTGCTATTGAAAATTTGGATTCCTTTCATCCTGTTTAAGGGACCAGTTTTTGCTTTTTTTTCCTTCTCTGGAAACTTAAGGATTTTTATTTATCCTCTGTGTTTTGTGATTTTTATAATGATATGCCTAGAGTTTGTATCTTTTATAAATTCATTGTACTTGGTGATTTTTTTTTCAACCTGGCAAATTCATATACTTCAGTTATGGGAAAAAAAATTTTTTTTGAATTATTTCTTCCTTTGCTATAAATTCTTCCTGTAATTGATTTCTAGTGTTACACAGTTGTA
This sequence comes from Neotragus moschatus, assembly GCA_006410615.1. Taxonomy (NCBI): domain Eukaryota; kingdom Metazoa; phylum Chordata; class Mammalia; order Artiodactyla; family Bovidae; genus Neotragus; species Neotragus moschatus. Next base: position 545,078 of record SJYA01001797.1, on the reverse strand, counting down.
GTCAGAAAAAATACTTGATATGATTTCTATCCTCTTGAATTTGCTGAGGCTTGTCTTGTGGCCTAGCATATGATCTACTGTGGAGAACATTCCATATGTACTTGAAAAGCACATGTATTCTACTATTTGGGTATGGAACATCCTGTAGGTATCCATTAAGTTCAGCTGGTCTGTTGTGCCATTTAAAGGCACTGTTTCTGTATTGGTTTTCTGTCTTGAATGACCATTATATATTTAGGTGCTCCTGTATCAGGTGCCTATTTTGTCTGATACAAGTATTGTGTCCCTGGTTTCTGGTCATTTACATTTATATGAAATATCTTTTTAAAACCTTTTACTTTCAGTCTGTGTGTGTCTTTAGCTCTGATGTGAGTTTCTTGTAAGGAGCATACCAATGGGCCTTGTTTTTTGATTTGTTTTGGTTGTACCATGCTGCATGTGGATCTTGGTTCCCTGACTAGGGATTGAACCTGTGCCCTCTGCATCGAGAGCCTGTAATCAACCATGGGATAACCACCATATTCCCTGGCCTTGTTCTTTAATCCAGTCAGCTACACTGTCTTTCGATTGAAACATTTAAGTCCATTGACATTTAACGTGATTATAAATAGCTATATACTTTTACCATTTTATTACTTTTTTATTTTTGTAATTCTTCTTTCTTCTTTTCTTCTTTTTGTTTCTTCCCTTGTGATTGATGATTTTCAGAAGTCTCTTAAACTGTTCTGTTTTTTATTTTTCTTTTTGCTGTTCCAACTGGGTGATTTTCATTATTCTGCCTTCCAGATCACTTATCCATTCTTCTGTATCATTGGGATGTGTTGTTTAGTCTGTCTAGTGTGGTTTTCATTTTAGCTACTGTATTTTCAGTTCTATTTTAAAAAATATTTTCTGTTTCCTCATTAAAGTTCTCACTGTGTTCATCTGTTCTTTTCCCTAATTCAGGTAACATTCTTATTACTAATGATTTCAATTCTTTATCTGATATATGGTTTATTTCTTTTTCATTATTTTTTCATGTGTTTTCTCTTGTTCTTTCAGTTAAACTAGTTCCTCTGTCTTCTCATTTTGCTTAAATTTCTTTGTCTCTCTGAATTTAGGTGAAGCAGTTATTTAATTGAGGTCTTGAAGGCATGTCATTATGTGGAAGCATCCCTAAATAATCTGTGTGTGCCCAGTGGCTATGGTAAGAGAGCTAGGTTTCATGTGTGCACAAGTTTTGTCTTTCCCCAGGGTGTACTGGCTGATATCACCTTGAAGGAGATGGTGCTAGGGATGAAAGTGTTAGCACCTGAGCTCGGTGTGACCTAAGGCTTCTTCTGTTTACTGGCCAACACCACCCTACTGGGGACAGGGTCAGGTCCCAGGTTGCTGGAGTAGAAGCCCTGAGAGTGGGGAGTGTGTGCTCTCCCTGCTTCCAGCACCAGCACCCTCTCACTAGTGTGGAGCTGCATCTCAGAGCAAGCAAAATAGTTATGAGTGCTCAGCGTAGGTCTGGTCATGTGTTATGACCGCTTTGGCTGCAGCCAGAGTCTGGGACTACTTCTGATGTCTCTGAAAGCCAGCTAGTGGCTGCTCTGCTGCTCTTACCCAGTTCTAATGTTGCAGAGTCTGAGCTGGTACCATCCTGCACAACTGAGCACTCTTCTTTGTTGTGGCAGCCCTCATTCCGCAATATGGAGCTGTGTAGCCAAGCACACAGGATGGAGTGGGCATTGGACTTAGGCAGGGGTGCACACTGGAGTGGTTATGGGAAACTGGCCAGGATCTCATGTGGTTTTAATCTGTTTTTTTTCCCCCAACATTGTTTTAGGAGTAAGCAAGTGTGTTCACACTCTTTACTAGGAGATCCTGTTTAGTCCACCAGCCCTCCAACCTCCAGCCAAAGGAATTCATCTTCCTGGTTGTCACATCCATAGGTGGAGTGCTCAAAGTGTGACGCAAACCGTTCACTCCTAGGAGGATCTCTGCCAGTGTATTCACCCCCTTCTGTGTTTCCTCCCAGGGTCACAGGTCCCAACCTGATCTTTCTTTTTTCCCTCCTTCCTGATTCTCTGCGACTCTTTCTTATAGCCTTGGTTGTGCAGAAGTCTTTCTTCCTATCTCTGGTTTTCAGTGAGTAGTACTTCACACACAGATGTATTTTTTTTTTTTAAGTGTTTGTGGTGGGAGGTGAGTTCTGTGTCTTCCTGCTCTGCCAGCTTGATCTCTCCTCCCAGCAAGAATGTTATAATAGAGAACTACCAAAGCCACACTATATTAAATATACACAGTGATTACAAGATACATACCATTTCAGTGACCATCAAATGTGAATTATGGTGATGCTGGAATTAAGAAAATACAATATATTAATGTGACTGGGTTCAGTTCAGTTCACTCAGTCGTGTGCGACTTTGTGACCCCATGGACTGCAGCATGCCAGGCCTCCTTGTCCATCACCAGCTCCTGGAGTTTACCCAAACTCATGTCCATTGAGTTGGTGATGCCATCCAACCATCTCATCCTCTGTTGTCCCCTTTTCTTCCTGCATTCAATCTTTTCCGGCATCAGAATTTTTTCTAGTGAGTCAGCTCTTCGCACCAGGTGGCCAAAGTATTGGAGTTTCAGCTTGAACATCAGTCCTTCCAATGAATATTCAGGACTGATTTCCTTGAGGATGGACTGGTTGGATCTCCTTGCAGTCCAAGGGACTCTCAAGAGTCTTCTCCAGCATCACAGTTCAAAAGCACCAATTCTTTGGCGCTCAGTTTTCTTTATAGTCAACTCTCACATCCATACATGACTACTAGGAAAACTATAGCTCTGACGAGATGGACCTTTGTTGGCAAAGTAATGTCTCTGCTTTTTAATATGCTGTCTAGGTTGGTCATAGATTTTCTTCCAAGGAGCAAGCGTCTTTTAATTTCATGGCTGTAGTCACCATCTGCAGTGACTTTGTAGCCCAAGAAAATAAAGTCTGTCACTGTTTCCATTGGGTTATATGCTAGTTATTCATTTTCTCTGAAGAGGTCTCAGGTTCTGAAAATGGACATATAATTTCTATTTTTGTGATTGAGAATACATTAGATGATACAATTAACAATTTCTTTTTTTTTCTGTACTCTCTTCCTTTGACACGGTTCCATTTTATTTGCCATACGCTGATGTAGCAATAATTGTATTCACTGTTTTTTGTCCTCTCATCATCCCATCCTTTACTAAGCTGTTCCCTCCTCAAGTGCAAGTACTTGTTTTTGTTTTTATTTTATTCTGAATGCCTGGCACAGTGCCTGGCCCCTTGGTTGCCACTTAGTAGATGCTTCACAAATGTGGGTTGAACCAAACTGAAAATGATTAGAAGCTGAAACAGAATGATAAATTCTAAAATAATTTTCCTTAGATATTATTGAAAATAGAATCTATGGATAGTGAATATTTAGGAAAAGGCAACTGACATTGAATAATTGAATAATTATTGTTTTCCACGTATTTTCAAATAATTATCCCATTTACTTCTCAGTAGCTTTTTACATAAAATATACCCTTTAAAAACAGCAAATTATTTATTAATGCAGTATTTGTTTGGGTTTTATGGCAAAACATGATCATAATTTTGAATGTTCGTTGTGTTATTTTTACTCTACTGATTTTTAAATATCAGGTGATAATCTCCTACTGTTTTAAAGGATTATTAACATTTTAAGTCCTAAGGTGAAATTGATCCCTTCTCTGGGGACCTTGATGGTTATTCATAGGCCTTCATTTCAGTAGGAAAAGACTGTTCTTTCCTGAGTGAACTGCTTTGGTTCTTCATTCAACCAGTTAAACAAAAATGAACTGAACTAAAAGTATACTAAGTAATAATGTAATAATAATAAGTAATAATGTTGTGATTAACTGTTAGAAAAGATGAAAATAACCAATCAGGGAAGAAAGTGTGTGAAGGAGGATCTGATCACAATATAAAAAGATTCACCACAAAATTCTTAAAAACTATGAGCATTTAGGGCTTCTTTACATTTTTTTGAAAACTTGTCATAGAGTGAGGACCCAAGAACTTAGTGAGAGCCACTAACAAATGAGGGAAGTCAGCGCGGAAATAAAGCTTCTCTGACACAGTAACTTAAAAAGAAGTTAATTTATTTAACAGTCATTCAAGGCATTAATATGTCATGTTGGAGCTTATTTTTATATTATCTATGAAGCTTGCTAAGCAGATAGTATGAATACTCATTAGTGCCTAAGAAATACCAATTATAACCATGTTTTAGATATATCAGTTTATTTACAAACTACTGATACACCAATGAAAAGTAATCCTTAGTCATTTGAATAATTTCCCTCAAGGGCTTTCTTAAGCAAAATAAAGCAAATTTGGCCAGAAAATAGGTTGCATCTATGTATATCGTTCGCCATGGATACAAGCCTAAATTGACACCTGTCTCAGATTCTTAAGCAGAAGCTTAACTAAAAGGCTGTAGCACAGTGTTAGGCAGAGAAAGGTAAAGTTGAATGAGCACCACACAGATATCATGAATGGGAATTCTAGTCCTGTTCCCTAGCAAGTTGACTGAACTTGTGCAAATTATTTTACCACCCTATGCATCAGTTTCCATAACTGTAAATTTAGAGTCCATCAGAGTTGATGGGGGACGGGAGTGCATAAATGGACTCCTTGGAAAAACTGCTATTCCCTGCTCAGAGAAATACTTAAGTAACAAACACACACACTTTAGTACATAATTTCAGGGAGTTATTGTGAGAATTAAATAGTGAATATGAACTACATTTAGTAGGTATTTAAAATCACCTTTTATTTCCTCACATTGGTTCTCTAGCTTCTAAGTTTTGATAAAAGTCACAGAAAAATGTTTTTCAAGTCTCTTTGGGGAAAGATTTTAAAGTATACAACTATCAAATTGCATGGATAATATTCCACTTTTCATAAGAAGCCATCTCTTTCATCAGTTAGTTGGATTTGTTTTTTAGAGGAGGAGGTGGCAATCTGTCATCAAAGTGTTGACAAGTGAAATCTGACAAGGTTGAGGTGATATAGCTGCAGGCAACTTCAGGATTTTTTCACCGTCTTCCCTATTTGAAGAGAAAGGATCTCTTTTTTCATTCTTGCTCACTTTGCAATAATCTTTGATTTATATGCTTTTTAAAATAGTAACTCTAAACTGACAAATTATTTCGACAGTTAGCATTGGTTTAGATAAGAGCATTTCAGTGTTCTTTTGTCTTTAACTCATCTCTTTAGGAATTCTTGAAATTCAGTTTATTTTCTCTTCAAAGTTGCATTTCTTTCCTATCTAAGTGTAGTATAAAACTATATTTATGGAATTACAATCTAGAATTACTTATCATGGTCACATTGCCAGCGTTTTTATATTCCTTGTCTCTCTATTGTTGTGGTTGAGATACATCCTAAAAAGAATTAAGTCCATATTTTTAAAGATCACAAGGGTGGGTACATGTGTAGGAGATGGTAGTGAGCAAAGCTTATTTTATGGTTGCTGTTATTACTTGCTTAGGCAAGCATACTTTTTTTCCCCCTAAAATGCCTGATATAAGCCATTGTGATTATTTGCAGGATCATGGAAAAATGCACTTCAACTAGACACAAGTCTCTTTGGAATAATGGAAAATTGTGTGCAGTAAAATATTTGAAAAGAGCATCAGCAAACAAGATGTTTGTATTAACAGGAACCTAGAAAATGGCTATGCAAAGGTCAATACTGATCTTTAAATATTAGTGAAATTTAATTTGTTGCATGTAAAGAGTAGTAGAAGAGGAGGAAGCAGGCCACAATGAAGAAGCCATTGGTGAACTGTCCAAATGTCAAAACTGCTTACAATAAAGAAAATGTTAAATTGATGTGATCTATTTACCCAAGTGAATTAAACAGTTTGAACAGTGCTCTAGAGAAATATTTTCCAAATTTAAGTATAACAGGAGATTTATAAAGATTTTTGCCATGATTTATTTTGGGAAAATGAAGAGACTCCTATTATTCTTTCTAGGTGTAGAATTTCTTCTAACCTCTTTAAGAGAGTATGGTGCACAACTCTTAAAACAGGAACCTACTGCTTTTGGCTTCATTTAGAAATAGCATCACCTAACCAATTGTTAGCAGCTGTGAAGAACTATCCTGGCCTTGGCATTCTGCACAGCAGTAGCTAAATTGAGTTCAAAGACTTTTCTGTGATGTCGTGCCTGATTTTTAAAAAATGTGAATTCTATATTCTCTTATTTTCATGTATAAAGATAAATTTTAGAAAGACACATGTCTAATGTATGTAACAAAGGATTAATATTAATGCACAAAGAATGAGATGGAGAACTCAGTAGAAAGATGGGCAAAGTTGGGAAATGGTAGTTTATAGAAGAAACAATTGTTAAAAAATACATGACATGCTGTTTGATCTGTTTAATGAATGGAAAAATGAAACTTAAAACTGCAAGTTTTTTCACCTTTTCATTTTTCACCTTCCAGATTGGCAAAAATTAAAAACTCTGGTAACTCAGTGGTTAAAGCGTCTGCCTGCAATGTGGGAGACCCGGGTTCGATCCCTGGGTTGGGAAGATCCCCTGGAGAAGGAAATGGCAACCCACTCCAGTATTCTTGCCTGGAGAATCCCATGGACGGAAGAGCCTGGTGAGCTACAGTCCACGGGGTCACAAAGAGTTGGACACGACTGAGTGACTTCACTTCACTTCACCTCACTTCACTTCATAGCATATTGAGGAAGGACATGGGGAAAAAGGCAGTCATGTAACTGGTGGACATGTAAATTGGTACTGTCATTTTGGAGCCCAGTGTGTCAGTACCTATTAAAATGTAAAGTGTGCATATTTACTTTAATAGTATTTTTATTTGTAAGATGAAAATAGTCCTGAAATGAGCAGTCATGTTCATTAAGTAAATTATGATCAGTATACAGTGGAATATCTGGCACCTTTTAAAAAAAACAATGAGATAAATCTTTATATGCTAACAGAGGATATCCATGCTATCGGGTTCAGTGAAAAAAAGCAAATTGTTTGTTGAGTAAAACAGTCTTTACCAAAATACAAAACACGTCAGTATGTATAGGGACATGCTGTTAAGTGCTTCTCTGAAGGGCCACCTACCATGTTGTGTAATGGCTCCCTTCAGAGTAGGGAAGGCTTCTGGGAAGGGAATTCATTTTAACATCAAATACTTTTGTATTTCCATTTTTAAAAACACTAAGCATGCATTATTATTATAATTTTAAAACCCAAGAAGACACAAAAGACTGCACAAAGTGTCTAATGGATTTAAAAGTTTCAATCTTCATTTTTTGTACAAAGATAGGTTTTTATATGCTTTTAGGTTCTATAACTTATAAAAATAAGGACACGATAGACTGTTTTCAATATCCTGCTTTGTGCTTTTGCATGTTGCTTCTGCCATTTAATTGCTTAGTGTTATTTATTAAATTAAAATTTTGTAATGAAGTATTTATAGCATTTATTGACTATTCTCAATAGATGCTGATTTTCAGATAAATATGTCCTGCTTGTTGAGGTTGAAAAAGTGTTCTATATGTCTGGAGTGATCTACCTCTTTATATACTATGTGATAACATGATATAATGTAAAAAAAAAAAACTAGATACATTTAAAATAATAATTTAGTAACATTTGGAGATAAATGTTACTAAGGGAGCTAGGACATTTATTTGATAACTACTGTTTGAATAAAATTTTAGGATGAAATTTTCAGTTACAAGCAATTAGTTATGTAATACCCGCTAATAATATTCAGTGCTTTTCATCTTCAAAGCATTGTACAGAATTAATTAATCTCTACAGTGTTCTTAGAAATGTAGGTCAGTATCATTATCTCTGTTTTTGTAGGTGGAGAAATTGAGGCAGAGAGGTTGAATGATTTGGGATAAGTTTGTTACAGCCGGATTAGAATTGAGGCATTTTGGGCTCAGAGCCCAGCATTTAGAGCAGTAGAACCACACCTTCTTTAGAAGACTTAATCTTTGTGTCCTTGATAAAACTACTTCTCATGAAACCATAATGAGGTCATCTCTATATTAAAATTCAGAAGCAACAGGTTTGATCACTATATAACCACTTAAACACACACTCACCGTTTTCTCCTCCGTGCCCTTCTGGCTCTATATCGCCTTAGTCTGTGTGTCCCATTGTCTCTGTGTTGGAGAATTACCAAACTACTTATCCTCGAATTTATTTTTCTTCTGGGCTCTCATTCAGTGGCTTAGGCCTATGGCCAGGTCAGTGGCTAGGAAAATGGAGGCTGTGGGTTGAATTAGTTGATTCAGTCGTTGTGAACAGAATGCGCTGGTACTCTTTTACCAGCACATGATGATGGAGGCGTGTCTGCTCATAGAGTCATGTTCAAGGCAAGGGTCATGTCTGTGCAGTAAGCAGATCCCTGTGTCACGGTGATCATCTGGATTCCTCCTTTGTCCTCACTTCCACGATTCATCAGTTCCCGTACACCTTTGATACCTTCTTCAAATGATCACTTGAATCTGATGCTTTATTTACATTCCAACTGCCAGCATCCCAATAAACTAAATATTGCTAAATATTGGTGTTGTCTGTTTATTTTTATATAGATCAGTTGTATAAAAAAAATCCCTCCAATATTCCCATTCACAAAGTTAATCTTAAAACAGTTCTGATCTGTTGATTCTCTTTTCTAAATTACCTCACTAGATCAGAAACTATTCATTATTCTTCAGTAGAAACTTACCAAAATGTAAAGTCCTAATTCCTAAGTTTGGCATTTAAAAACTTACTTAGTATGGAACTGATTTATCTCTCCTATTTGTGCCTCAAACTAATTGCTGACTACTCCTTAAATATGCCTTGCATCTTTTGTCTAATTTATGTTTTCGTATATTGTTTCATTTTTTTCTCTCTCTTTATCAAAGTCTAACGATCTTCAAATATTTTCCTACTTTATAAGAATATTTCTTTACTATCCAACTAGAACATCTACTGAATGTCTATAGCTCTTTATGTTGTTAAATTTGCATTAATCACAAACTTCATATGACTGTTTCTGTGATTATTTTATCTGCTATGCTGGATTTTAGCTATTTGATAGTAGAGACCCAGCTTTATAAATCCTTGTATCTGTGACTCATAGTAAAATGTCAGACACCTAAGGTGCTCAAAGCTTTTGTGATATTTAATTAATAACTAGATATCATAGGACTCTCTGAGGTACAGATGACCCAGTGTTCCCAATACACCAGTCTTTTGTTAGAATAAATTCAATCTAAGTTTGAAGCCTCTTTGAGACTCCTCTGCTCTTTTACATAAACTTTATTATTGTATTATTGTTTGGTTCAGTGTTGAATATTTCAAAAATCTATTTCTGATAATGTGACATTGATTAAATATGTTTATATGTATGGTTAACAGTCAATATAATTCTGTGTAGATGGCAATAGACAAGAGATTATGAGAGAATACACTATATTTTAGATAATTTTGGAATTACCTAATGATGACTAGAATACCTAAGTCAACTATTGGTTTATTTTAAACTTGTGCTGTTTAGTTGTCTTTAATTTTGTACATTTTGGTGACTAGATAATCCTCAGAAAGTCTATTGGTAGTAAATAACATGTTCTAACTTTATTCCCAAGAAAGATTTCCTTAGGCTCTTTAAGGTATTTTGCTAACATACATTTCATTTTAAATGTCTTGTTAGCCCATGGTATCATCTGTCTTTATTAAATTGCAGCAGTGTCTTCTCTTAGTTTATTTTTCTTTTCCATCGTGTTTTACATTAGGGTTTTATTTACCCTCAGGCTTCCTTTCCTTTCCAAAGCAGTCAAAGTAGCTGACCTAAGAAACCAGGGAAGACAGATATTCTGCAGATTCACTTAGTGGCAGTCCATAGGGTCGCGAAGAGTTGGACACTACTCAGGTAACTTAGCACACACTCACAATCTTAAGACAAATAAGTATTTATTATACTGTGATCTGTTTTGGAAAGAAGGCTTTAAACCTTTTGAAGATGTAACTAGAAATTGAGAAAGGTTCTCATGAAAATTAAATTATGAGACAATTTTTCTTGTTTAGCTTTTTCCTTCTGCTATTCTTTTCACTTGGATAAATCTTTTTCCCAGTCAATATTAAGAAAATTTGCTGTATTTTTAGTCATTCATTGTTTTATTCATTTTTCCGTGTATAACTGCTTTAGGTTTCCGTCTAAGTCCTGCGTATTGGGTTTTATCCCTAGAGAAATGCACAGAGGCACTGAGTAGGGCCATATTTCTCCACTTTGTTAGGCATTTTCTGTTTCACTGCCTTTTAAAACCTTGGCCATATCCCCTCTCAGAATGCAGAAACCAGAATTCTTCGGAAATTCTTTTCTTTCCTCCTTCAAAAACAACTGTTTATGCTCTAATACACTATTTGAATGATACGAGCTCAGTCTTGACTGCTTCCTTCAGGCAGATTTTTCAAACATGGAAATTACAGCATTCTTTTTAACGGGTGGCATTCTTGAGTAAGATGCTAGACCTTTAAAGGTCTGAGTCTTTGAAAAAACCTGCACAGTTTAAAGATGGCAAGACATGTTGAGGACTAGACAGGATGTTGATCTGGTCCCCTCCCACTATGTCTATCTAGTAATTATGGAGTTTTACAAATATTAAAAAATTTACCATATTAATTCTTTTAAATTTTATATGATCTTATTAGCAGATATTTGAAGTTCAGAGGAAAATAAGGATGAATAAGCTGCATTTGACTATCTTTTGCCTCCCCTCTAATGCCTGACCCTGCAAAGCTTCCTCCCTAATTACACATATTTTGGGGAACCTGCAAGAGTTGTCACATGTATTCATAAATAAGTCCAGTCATTTACTCGTGGACACTAGCCATTTTAGCCATTTTCTTCTCACCTCACCTGCCATACCTGCTCCATCAACACATTACTGCTGCCACCATGTCTGCTTTTGCTGGGTGTGGATCCTGCTTTGTCTGGATATCACCACTCTGAGTATAGTAATGCAAAGGGCTACCAGGCCTTCTTATGTTCTACTGAGCACCAACCCCTGTGGCCACTTCAGGACCCTTAAACCAAATATGCCGGATCGGGTCTAAGTAGAATGTCTCTCTCCCCTTTGTCCTGTTCTTTTTTTGTGGGAAACTGGAGCAATATTTTTTACACATCAGAGCATTTTTAGAAACAACTTGTACATTTTTATCAGTCCTCCCACCTCCAATGAAACTACAAATGAATCCTGTTTTCAAGTCCAGATCATAGACTTTACACTGTACTAGTCTCAGAATTTCCCCTTATGTCCAAATGCATAGAGTCAGAGCTTTGTACTTGACATTTTGTGCTGTCTACAGACATCGTTTTGCTNACTGGAGCAATATTTTTTACACATCAGAGCATTTTTAGAAACAACTTGTACATTTTTCTCAGTCCTCCCACCTCCAATGAAACTACAAATGAATCCTGTTTTCAAGTCCAGATCATAGACTTTACACTGTACTAGTCTCAGAATTTCCCCTTATGTCCAAATGCATAGAGTCAGAGCTTTGTACTTGACATTTTGTGCTGTCTACAGACATCGTTTTGCTCATACTCCTCCATATTTTCCAAGTAGTTTAGGATTTTCAAATTTAGTAAAGATACGCATGGACCACCCACTTTAGTACTCTTGCCTGGAAAAATCCCATGGATGGAGGAGCCTGGTAGGCTGCAGTCCATGGGGTTGTGAAGAGTCAGACACGACTGAGTGACTTCACTTTCACTTTTCACTTTTCATGCATTGGAGAAGGAAATGGCAGCCCACTCCAGTGTTCCTGCCTGGAGAATCCCAGGGACAGCAGAGCCTGGTGGGCTGCTGTCTATGGGGTTGCACAGAGTCCGACATGACTGAGGTGACTTAGCAGCGGCAGCAGCATGCAGTGGACCTATGGGTTTTCAAGTTAAAAGCTTCTCTACCTCTTATAAATAATAGCCAGTATGGATTAAAAGGAAGCTGTGACTGACTCTTCATTTCTGTCACCAGGGGAATGTTTCTTATTTATTTATGGCTCATCTGGGTCTTTGTTGCTGCTCAGGCTTCTCCAGTTGCAGCGAGCAGGGGCTATTCTTTGTTGGGGTGTGTAGTCTCCTCTTTACGGTGGCTTCTCTTTTGCAGATCACAACTAGGTGCAAGGGCTCAGGAGTTGCGATGAGGGTGGGTCCAGCCACTTCTGGCAAGTGGGATCCTCTCAGACCTGGGGATTGAACCTATGTCCTCTCCTTTGGCATGCAGACTCTTAACCACTGGACCACAAGGGAAGTCTCAGGGGAATGTCTTGACAAAATCTTTATTACTGATTGACTTAAACTGAAAAGTACTTACAAGTGTAGTCTTCTTTTGATATGTAAGTAAAAGTGTGGCCTTCTGTTTTTGGCTAAAATTTTATCTCTAATTTGCGTGATGAAACCTTATTATGTAGCTTATGTAGCTACTAACAGTTAAACTTCAGCATTTGTTAGAATTCATAAATTCTCATTATTGGTATCTAAATAAACACTAAATTGAAGAGTGTTTTTATTTTCTAGTATAGTCTACAAGTTATGACTTTAGTGCTCAGCGTCAAAGAAAGTACGTGCCTGTTTCATCATATCTTTTCTTCCCTGTTCCTAGTGAAATATTAATCCATTTGCATGGCCTAATTCAATACTTCCTCTGGTGTAGAAGCTTCTCCACAATTAGGTACTTTTCCATTATAAAATCCCTCTTGTACTAAGTCGTTCATTCATTTCTGCCTATGTAAGGTAGTTCAGTTCAGTCGCTCAGTCATATCTGACTCTTTGCAACCCCATGGACTGCAGCATGCCAGGCTTCCCTGTCTATCACCAACTCCTGGAGCTTGCTCAAACTCAAGTTGGTAATGCCATCCAACCATCTCATCCTCTGTCATCCCACCATCTCATCCTGTTGTCAATCTTTCCCAGCATCAGGTCTTTTCTAAGGAGTCAGTTCTTTGCATCAGGTGACCAAAGTGTTGGAGCTTCAGCTTTAGCATCAGTCCTTCCAGTGAATATTCAGGACTGATTTCCTTTATGATTGACTGGTTTGATCTCCTTGCAGTCTAAGGGACTCTCAAGAGTCTTCTCCAACATCAGTTTAAAAACGTCAGTTCTTTGGCAGTCAGCTTTCTTCATGGTCCAACTCTCACTTCTCTACCTGAATACTGAAAAAACCATAGCTTTGACTATAGGGACCTTTAAGATCATGTTTAATACTTCTTTGTTTTTTCCATATAAATTTACATGGTGCTAGACATTTGAGTAATAGCAGCAAATACTACAGCAGCAATATTAAGATAACTAAATAAAGGTACCCTCAAAATAGTCCTGTGGTAGGTACTTTATTATACCCATTTTATGTTTGGCGAAACTTAGAGAAGTTAAGTAATTTATACAAATTAGTGAGTAACCTGAGAAGTTAGAGAATTTCCCTAGTAGCTCAGTGGTAAAAGAATCCACCTGCAATTCAGGAGACTTGAGTTTGATGCCTGGAACAGGAAGATTCCCTGGAGTAGGAAATGGCAACCCACTCCAGTGTTCTTGTCTGGAAAATTCCATGGACAGAGGAGCCTGGCAGGCTACAGTCCACAGAATTGCACAGAGTCGGACATGACTGAGCACTGAGCACATCTGTACGTGAGTGTGAGAGAATAAGAAGCCAGATAGTTCAGAGTCTAGAATCCACATATTAAGTTTAATTAATGTGAAATTTATTTAATTTATTAATTGATTCTTAGGCAGTGCCATGAGGCATGCAGAATCTTAGTTCCCTGACCAGAGATTGAACCCGTGTCCATTATATTGGGAACTCGGATTCTTAAATATTGAACTGCCAGGAAGTCCCATTAGTTGATTCTTCAAACCGATATTCCAGGCCTCACCTATCTGAAAGACAAAGATGAGGTTTACATATTCTAATATAGTAAGTATTTTAGTCTTACAAAAGTACAACTATAAAGTAACAATTCTGAATAAGACTGATGAAACTGACTGAAAGCAATTTCAAAGAACACAGCTTTGGAAATATTTTGAATAATGGCAGCCTCACTAGTCCCTCCCAGGTGACAACTCAGAAAGATAATAGTTGAATTGAAAAACAGAAGTTAGTTTTAATATCCCTTTTTCTCTATTGCCTGCTAGAGAATCCTTCATGGTAATGAACCCACTAGTTTTCTTATCCCATATCTATATATGTGGCATCCATCTTCTGTTTATAATACCATATCTGGAGGTCGAAGGGTCTTTTGTTTCATCTCTAAACTTTTAAGGCACTTTAGTACAAGGAAGAAAGTGAATTCACATCAATCCAAAATTTACTATTTATTATAGCTTGTTTTTTGCTACTGTTTTCAACTTCATTTTTCTATGCTTTTCTACCATGCATCTTGATCTAACACTGTTGTTTTACTCAAACAACTGTGTATACACTCCCTCAATTCAGTTCAGTTCAGTCACTCAGTCGTGTCTGACTCTTTGCGACCCCATGAATCGCAGCACGTTAGGCCTCCCTGTCCATCACCAACTCCCGGGGTTCACTCAAACTCATGTCCATTGAGCCCGTGATGCCATCCAGCCATCTCATCCTCTGTCGTTTCCTTCTCCTCCTGCCCCTAATCCCTCCCAGCATCAGAGTCTTTTCCAGTGAGTCAGCTCTTCACATGAGGTGGCCAAAGTATTGGAGTTTCAGCTTCAGCATCAGTCCTTCTTATGAACACCCAGGACTGATATCCTTTAGGATGGACTGGTTGGATCTCCTTGCAGTCCAAGGGACTCTCAAGAGTCTTCTCCAACACCACAGTTCAAAAGCATCAATTCTGTATACCCCAGTACAGTAAGTGTCCTGTGGTTGCCGCCACAGAGTCTGAAAACCTGTCTGTTTAGATTCAAAGCTCACCTCTACTATCTGCTGGCTATATGTCTTTTCTATGTCTTAGTTTCCTCATTATGGGACTAATAGTGATACTATTTCAAAGAGTTACATATTTGAGTTAATGTGTGTAAAATTTTAGAAGAATGCTCGTCACAGGTAGGTCCATAGTATTATATGCTGCCATCATCTCATTTAACTGGTGAAATCCTTTGCTTCTCTGAGGTCCTGTGAACATTTTATAATTTCTCAGTAGCTTTCTCAGTGCCCTGCTGTTCCAAGCAGGCTTAAGCCCTTCTATTATACTGTGAAATTGATTACTCTGCCATTTCAGCGATTAGTAACTGTGTCTCATTAGTTGAACATGCATCTGAATCTTGATGATTGTAAGTATATTGAGGTCAAAAGTAAAGGTGAAGTAAGGACTAACAAAGTCTGTATTATATCAAAGTATTTTGGATTATCATTCATAAATAGTATGTGGAAATATTTTTAGTCACTCCTAATGTTAAAGAAGCTGAGAGCTTTTTTCTCCATATAATAAATGTCATAAAATATTTTTCAAGCTATTATTTTCATATAGTAGATGTCATAAAACATTCAGAAGTTTGTTGGAAATAGCAGTTTTTTTATGATCTGTATAAAGAAAATGTCAATAGTTTATGTATTTCTAATATACAGGAAAATTTACATGTAGTATAATACTTACATGTATTTCCAAGCAAACATTTGAAAGTTACTTAAATTCCTTTAAAATATTTGTAAAATGTTACTTTTTTTCCTTCAGATTGGCCTTTGTCCAATTAGTCAAAATTAATGAAGTTCTAATTAATTTTTTTTTAAGTATAAATAGTATCCATCACTAGGCCCTGCTGTTAGAACTGGGAGGAAATATAAGATGTAAAACTTTGCTATCTTTTTTAAAAAATGAAAGTAGTGTAGAATATCTGGATCTGTCATGACATGCAGATGAACAAATTAATTTGAATGCTAATGTGGTTTCACACAGTTTACTTCTAAGTAAATATGTTTCCTATAATAGTAACTATATACCATTCATCTTGGGAATTCCATTTTAATTAGCCTGTTTGCATGTGAAAGATTGCAAATATTTGCTTTTTATATTAAAAATGCACCACAAAATGTTTTTGTACTTAATAACTACCTAACAGATATTTCTTTTCCTTAAAAATCTTTAAATACTAATTCTAAATATACTCAGTTTTAAAAATCATATACTATTGGAAACCCAAATATATATATATATATATATATATATATTCTTACTATGTTTCTCAATGCGATGACGTACTAAATCTAGGAAAAGTGATTTTTATTTTCATTTATTTCTGGGTGGTTAACTAAGGATATATTAAATTGTGTTTATTCTAATGAACCGTATCTCAAATATCAGTAGTGACAAATGATTCTTTTTATTATTTCTAAGGGATCTCGATTTTATTGGCAATAGAAGATAATTAATTGACACCTCTACTTAATTATTTTTTAAACAGCGTAGAGATTCCTTCTGCCATCAGATGTCATTCTGCTTGACTGAACTGCACCTGTGGTCTTTGAAGAATACCTTACACATTGGCGGTAAATAAACTGGATTAATTTCAGTATTTTTCAAATAACAATTTACAACAATATAAATACCTAATAGCAAAGGTTAGAGTCTAGATTCTCCAGTGAAACTGCATCATTTTCTTTATACTTAATGAAGAATTGGTTGGTGGAAAGGAATTTGTTTTTGTTAACTCTGGTTAACTTATTTTTTTCAATTTGAGTTACATTTTCTGTTTAAAACATTAATATTATCCATCTAATATCTATTTCCTCTTAAGATATATTGAAGATTTTCCAGCTTTTTCTCCTGAAATTGTTCATAATAACATGTTTATATTCATAAATATTTACAGGCTTGGAAATGGTAAATGCATTTCTATTTAATATAAAAGAAGTGTTTCAAACATACAGCTCATATGTACAATTGTATCCTTGTGTTTTGCATTTCACATTTTTGGGGGAAGGGAGTAATATGAATCTATCTTAACAATGTTTATTAGTATTTGAGGATGAAGTGTATATCATTAGGAAACATCTTTTAAAAAATCTTTTCCTTTTGAAAATCTAAAGCAACTCTTGTATTTAGGAGGACATATGTATTTAAATGTCTTCAGCATCATTTCTAAGAAAATGGTTTACCTTGCAAAGCATTGTTTATTTATAACAAATATACAACTACAGATGATGTCATTATAATTTCATTACATTTAATGTGCTTAAAGTATGTAAGGAAAGAATTTACAGTTAAAGTGGACTTAACACACACTTGCTTCCTCCAAAGATTCTTCTAAAATGAGAGTAAATGAATTACTTTAATAAAGGTGTAAACCCACAAGGACTAAGCGACATAGAGAAGTTACCAAAACTCAAAAATCTGAATATTAGATGTCTACAGAAAATTCCACTGACAGCAAACTTGGATTTCAAAAGTCTTGAGAGGTACAGAAATTTGAGGAGTCAGATAATGCAACAGGATGAGACTGCGGCATGAGGTAATCAGAACGAGACTAGAAAATCTCTGTAAGAGGTAGTGAGACACTGGAAATACTTGATTTTGGGAAGTTCAAAACTAGCTGCAGTGGAAAAAGATAGGGGAGAGATGCTAAACTGAAAACAGGGGAAACTGAAGTGAAAGCCTACATAGGAATATTCTTAATCCCTTTATAATCAAATTAATCTTAATCTCAGAATGTCACAGGCAGAAGAAGCTGAGAAAGTCCTCTCTGGAGCGACTGCTTGGCCCCAGAGGGAAGGCCTATTTACATTGATATTTAATGTAGTCTTCCAAGGAGACACCCAGGTCCCTGAGTGGTCAGTGAAACTCACTGTTGGCAAGCCCTATTTGTGTATATTGAGCTTTTAATCAGCTTTCTAGTGCCTCACTTTGAAATATGAACAGCAAGAAATGAAATATAGATGTTTCAGGAAACAGTTGAAAATTATATTAATCTTTTGGGAAGTAAAAACATGTAGCAAAAAATTTCTTTTATTTCAAATGCGTAAAAGAAGTTGGGGGGAAAAAAAAAACCGGGAAGAAACTTATTTCACTGCTGATGAAAGTATGAGTTGGTCCAACCATTTTAGGAAATAATTCGGCATTACCTACTTTAGCTGAAGATGTATTTTGCCTTGCTGTTGTTGTTCAGTTGCTCAGTCGTGTCTGACTCTTTGCGACCCCACGGACTGCAGCTTGCCAGGCTTCCCTGTCCTTCACCATCTCTCAGAGCTTGCTCAAACTCACGTCCATTGAGTCAATGATGCCATCCCACCGACTGGCCTCTGTCGTCCCCCTCTCCTCCTGCCTTCAATCTTTCCCAGCATCAGAGTCTTTTCTAATGAGTTGGCACTTCACATCAGGTGGCTAAAGTATTGGAGTTTCATACAGTAGACAGAGCCTAAAGTGAAGTGAAGTTGCTTAGTCATGTCCGACTCTTTGTGACCCCATGGATTGTAGCCTATCAGGCTCCTCTGTCCATGGGATTTTCCAGGCAAGAGTGCTGGAGTGGATTGCCATTTCCTTCTCTAGGGGATCTTCCCAACCCAGGAATTGAACCCCGGTCTCCCGCACTGCAGGCAGACGCTTTACCGTCTGAGCCACCAGGGGAAGCCTACTGACCAGTAATTCAACTCCTAGATATATACCATAGTGAAAGCCTTGATAACTTGTGTGCATCAGGAAACATGTGCACACAAGTTTGTGCATTAAGAACAAAACGTTCTTAATAGTACTTANTTGAACCCCGGTCTCCCGCACTGCAGGCAGACGCTTTACCGTCTGAGCCACCAGGGGAAGCCTACTGACCAGTAATTCAACTCCTAGATATATACCATAGTGAAAGCCTTGATAACTTGTGTGCATCAGGAAACATGTGCACACAAGTTTGTGCATTAAGAACAAAACGTTCTTAATAGTACTTATCCTTAACTAGAAACCATCCAAATGTCAATCAGCAGGAGAATGTGTAAATATATTTATGCAACAGAGAAAGTGAATGAATTGAAACTGTATGCAACAGCATGGATGAATGTCAGGCATATGTTATAGGGAAAAAGTTTAAAAAGTAAGCTGCAGCATACATACAGTATATTTGCACTTAAAGTTCAAAAACAGTGGCTAAATTAATGTGTTGTTTCAGGAGACAAGTATATGTGGAAGAACTATAAAGAACATTATATTATAAACACAGAATTTAGTATAGCTCTGACAAGGAAGGGAGTGGAAGTGAAATAGTAAAGGGCACACAGCAAGTTTAAAGATAGTGTTCTTGGGAGAGGGTTCAAGATGTTAGCATAGGAAGAACCTGAACTCACCTCTCCCTATAGGCACAACAAATTTAATTAAGTACATATGGAACATGGATGAATAGAACCTCCACAACAAAAGGTAAAAGGACAGCACTGAGATGGGTAGGAGAGACAAACAGTATTGCCAAGGGGAAAAACCACATCCCAGCTACAGCAATCCACAACTGGGAGAGATAACAAAGGTACGGATCTTCTCTCTCAGTTGTGAGGGATTCAGGTTCCATGTCAGCCATCCCAACCCCTAGATCCTGTGCAGGAGAGACAAGCCCCTAAAATATCTGACTTTGAAAACTAATGGGAAATATATCCAGGAAAATTATAAAACTGCAGGGAACAGAAAAGCCACTCCTGAACGGTGTGCATGAAAACTCAGTTGATTTGAAAATCAACACAAAAACACAAGATTGAGAGACATACGGGCTGTAGGTAAAGGGGACCCAGTTACTAATCTTAAAGCATCTGCCAGAGAGTCAGGAACCAACGGGGACACTCCCTGGGAACTAAGATACTGGCTAAAGACAAGAAAAAAATGTCTTCGTGCAGGACTACAGCATGCAGGATTGGAGTTCCCCAACCACTCGTTAACTCTTGCCCTCTGCAGTGGAGATGTGGAGTCAGCCACTGGACTGCCAGAGACGTCACAGGACATTTCTTATGATGGCCACTCCTTCAAGACTGAGAGAGATAAATGATTTATTTAATACATAGACGTAAACACAGAGACTTAGGCAAAATGAGACGAAGGGATACGTTCCAATCAGAAGAATACAGCAAAAACTTCAGAGTTCTGTCAAGGCTGTATGTTGTCACCTTGCTTATTTAACTTCTGTGCAGAACACATAATGCAAAATGCCAGGCTGAATGAAGCACAAGCTGAAATCAAGATTGCTGGGAGAAATATCAATAATCTCAGATATGCAGATAACACCAACCTAATGACAGAAAGCTTAAAGATCCTCTTGATGAAGATGAAACAGGAAAGTGAAAAAGATGGCTTAAAACTTAACATTCAAAAAACTAAGATTATGGCATTGGGTCCTGTCACTTCATGGCTAGTAGATGGGGAAACAATGGAAACAGTGACAGATTTTGTTTTCTCGGGCTCCAAAATCACTGTGAATGGTGACTACAGCCATGAAATTAAAAGGCTATTGCTCTTTGGAAGAAAAGCTGTGACAGACCTAGATAGCATATTAAAAAGCAGAGACATCACTTGCTGACAAAGGTCCGTATGGTCAAAGCTATTGTTTTTCCAGTAGTCATGTATGGATGTGAGAGTTGGACCAGAAAGAAGGCTTAGTGCTGAAGACTTGTTGCTTTTGAACTGTGTTGTTGGAGAAGACTCTTGAGAGTCCCTTGGGCAGTGTGGAGATTAAACCAGTGAATCCTATAAGAAATCAACCCTGAATACTCATTGGAAGGATTGATGCTGAAGCTGAAGCTCTAATACTTTGGCCACCTGATGTGAAGAACAGACTCACTGAAAAAGACTCTGATGCTGGGAAAAGTTGAAGATAAAAGGAAAAGAGGGTGGCAGAGGACAAGGTGGTTAAATAGTATCATCAACTCAATGGACACAAGTTGGAGCAAACTCTTAGAGATAGTGAAGGCCAAGGAAGGCTTGCGTGGTGCAGTCTGTGGGGTTGCAATGAGCTGGACATGACTCAGCAGCTGAACAGCAATAACAATAATAATCTATTTAGTGTGAGAAACAAATAACTCCAGAAAGAATGAAGGGATGGACCCAAAGCAAAAACAATACCCATCAGTGGATGTGACTGGTGATAGAAGAAGGGTCCGATGCTGTAAAGAGCAGTATTGCATAGGAACCTGGAATGTCAGGTCCATGAATCAAGGCAAATTNCGATGGACGTGAGTCTGAGTGAATTCCGGGAGTTGGTGATGGACAGGGAGGCATGGCATTCTGCGATACATGGCATTGCAGAGTCGGACACGACTGAGTGACTGAACTGAACAGTATGTCTTTAAAAACATTGTATATACCTTAATCAAAATGTATTTTATTGCTAAAAATGCTGAACATCATAGGAACTTTAAGCAAGTCTTAATCTTTTAGCTGGTGGAGGGCCCTGCCTCAATGTTGATAAGATTTGGTTGCTGAAGGTTGGAGATCCTATGGTGATTTCTTAAAATAAGATGACAGTGAAGTTCACCACTTTGATGGACTTTTCACAGATTTCCCTATAGCATGCAATGGTGTTTGTTAGCATTTTTACCTGAAGTAATATTTTGAAAACTGGAGTCAGTCCTCTCGAATCCTGCTGCTGTTTTATGAACTAAGTTTACATAATATTCTAAATCCTTTGTTGTCATTTCAGTAATCTTCATAGCATCCATACTAGGAGTAGGCTTATTTCATCTCAAGAAACCACTTTCTTTAATGATACATAAGAAGCATCTCCTTACGTGTTAAAGTATTTTCTACAGATTACAATGAAATTCAGTCTCATCTTCAGACTCCACGTCTAATTATAGTTATCTTGCTATTTTCACAACGTTACTACCTCCACTGAAGTCTTGACCTCTTCAGTGTTGTCCATGAGGGTTGGAATCAACTTGTTCCAAACCCATGTTAATGTTGATATTTTTACCTCTTCCCATGAAATATGAATATTCTTAATGGCACCCAGAATGGAGTTGCAAAGTTGGACACAGCTTTACAACTGAACAACTAGAATGATGAATCCATTCCACAAGGTTTCTTTCTTTTTTTTTGCTGTGCCACATGGCTTACAGGATCTTAGTTCCTGTACCAGAGATTGAAACCAGGCCCCAGCAGTGAAAATGATGAATCCAAACTGTTGGGCCACCAGAGAATTCCCAGAAGGTTTTCAGTTGGATTTTCCCAGATTTATTATATGGATCACTATTTATGGCAGCTATAGCCTTAAGAATTGTTTTTCATAAACCATAAGACTTGAATGTCAAAATTACTCCTTGATCCATGGACTACAGAATGAGTGTTGTCCTAGCAGTCATAAAAACAACATTAATCTAATTGTACATCTTCTATCAGTGTTCTTGAGTGACCAGATGAATTGTCAGTGAACAGTAATATTTTGAAAGCAGTCTTGGTTTCTGAGCTGTAGGTCCCAATGGTAGGCTTAAATTATTCGGTAAGCCCTGTTGTTGACAGATGTGCTATCATCCAGGCTTTGTAGTTCCATTTATAGAGCACAAGCGGAGTAGATTTAGCAGAATGTTAAGGGCCCTAGGACTGGTTGTGCCTTGACTTCTACTTGAAGTCACCAGCTGCATTAACCCCTAAGAAGAGAGTCAGCCTGTCCTTCAAAACTTTGAAAACAGTCATTGACTTTTCCTTTTCAACTGTGTAATTTCTAGATGGCATCTGCTTTCAATAGAAGGTTGTTTATCTACATTGAAAATTGTTGTTTATTGTAGCCACCTTCATTAATTGGGACTTAACAGGTGGCTCAAAAGAATCCATCTGCCAGTGCAGAAAATGCAGGAGATGCAGCTTTGATCCCTGGATTAGGAAGATCCCTTGGAGGAGGAAATGGCAGTTGACCCCAGGATTCTTGCCTGGGAAATTCCATGGACGACAGAGCCTGGCAGGCTACAGTCCATGGGGCTGCAGATGAGTTGGACGCAACTGAGCGACTGAGCACAAGCACTTCATTAATTGTTTTAGGTAGATCTTCTACATCACTTGGTACAGGTTCTACATCTACACTTGTTACTTCCCCTTGTATTTTTATGTTCTGAATATGGTTTCTTTCCTTAAACGTTGTAAACCAACCTCTGTTAGCTTTAGACATTTCTTCTGCAGCTTCTTCACCTCTCTTAGTCTTCATAAAATTGAAGAGTTAGGACCTTGTTTTGCATTAGGCTTTGGCTTATGGAATGTTGTGGCTGGTCTGTCCAGGTCGCCAGCTCTTTCTCCATTGTCACCAATAAAGTTGTTTCTTATCATTTCTTATCATTTGTGTGTCCAGTGGAGAAACACTTTTTCCTTTAAGAACCTTTCCTGTATAGTCACAACTTATCTGTTTGACTCAGGAGGCCTAGCTCTCAGCCTGTCATGACTTTCAACATGCANGCTCTTTCTCCATTGTCACCAATAAAGTTGTTTCTTATCATTTCTTATCATTTGTGTGTCCAGTGGAGAAACACTTTTTCCTTTAAGAACCTTTCCTGTATAGTCACAACTTATCTGTTTGACTCAGGAGGCCTAGCTCTCAGCCTGTCATGACTTTCAACATGCATTCTTCAGTGTATATGTTCAGTTCAGTTCAGTCGCTCAGTCGTGTCCGACTCTTTGCGACCCCATGAATCGCAGCACGCCAGGCCTCCCTGTCCATCACCAACTCCCAGAGTTCACTCAGATTCATGTCCATCGAGTCAGTGATGCCATCTAACCATCTCATCCTCTGTCATCCCCTTCTCCTCCTGCCCCCAATCCCTCCCAGCACCAAAGTCTTTTCCAATGAGTCAACTCTTCACATGAGGTGGCCAAGTTAGTCATGTCCAACTCTTTGTGACCCCATGAACTGTAGCACACCAGACTCCTATGTCCATGGAATTCTCCAGGCCAGAAAACTAGAGTAGTTTGCCATGCTCTTCTCCAGGGGATCCTTTCAACCCAGGGATTGAACCTGGGTCTCCCACATTACAGTCAGTAAGCTTATGGGTCTCTCACATTCCTCAGTAAGCTTAATCACTTCTAACTTTTGATTTAAAGTGATTTAAACTGCAATTCTTCCTTTCACTTGGACACTTAGAGACAACTGTAGGGTTAATTTTAATATTGAATTTTAATATTAAACTGCAATTCTTCCTTTCACTTGGACACTTAGAGACAACTGTAGACTTAATTTTAATATTGCTGTGTATTTAGGAATCGTTATTGTTATTCAGTTGCTAAGTGCTGTTCAACTCTTTGCAACCCAGTGGACTTCAGCATGCCAGGCTTCTCTGTCCTTCACTGTCTCTAGGAGTTTGCTCAAACTCATGTCCATTGAGTCGGTGATGCCATCCAACCACTCATCTTCTGTCACCCCCTTCTGCTGCACTCAGTCTTTCCCATCATCAGGGTATTTTCCATTGAGTTGGCTCTTCACATCAGGTGGCTAAAGTATTGGAGCTTCAGCATCAGTCCTTCCAATGAATATTCAGGACTGATTTCCTTTAGGATTGACTGGTTTGATCTCCTTGCTGTCCAAGGGACTCTAAGAGTTCTCCAGCACCACAATTTGAAAGCATCAATTCTTTGGCATAACTTTTATTTAGTAATAAATACACATTCAGAAAACTGCAGGAGATAAGAGAATGACAGGGAAGCCTGGCATGCTGCAGTTCATGGGGTCAGAAAGAGTCAGACACTGAGCCACTGAACAACAACAACAACAACAGATGCATTCAGAAAAAACTCAAGAGAAAAACACAGTGTTATGAATAGCTGTCTCTGAAGAGCAGAAATACAGGAAATTAAACTTTTTTGTTCTTTTCTAGATTTTATACAGTGAACACATTACTTCTGTAATCAAGAAGCCAAATTATATTGACATTGGCATAAGAATAATAGAAAAAAAGGAAATGAACGCTGTGACCAAAGACAGTGGTGCACACAGGTCCCAGGAGGCAGTAAGATCTGCCCCAACTGGATCTTCAGAAGGGCTTATCTGTTCTCCTTCCTGGAAACATTCTTTTTGAAACCATGTGCAGTCCTACTTCTTTAGGGCTCAGCTTTACTAAGTCACCTAGAGAAGCCTTCACTGCCATTGAGACTAAGTTTGTAACCTTCTTACATATTCTCATTATATTTAACATTTAAAGTAATTTTTGAATTGAGGTATAATTGAATTATAACATTAAGTTAGTTTCCAGCGTACAGCATAATGATTTGGTAAGTCTGATTAATATCTACCACCATACATAGTTTTTCCTGTGATAAAAACTTTTAATATTTATCTCTTTGCAATTTTCAAATATGCAATACATTGTTATTAACTGGAGTCACTATGCTGTACATGATTTCCCCATGACTTGTTTATTTTATAACTGAAGTTTGTGCCTTTTGATCCCCTTCATGCATTTCATCCACCCTCCCCTTCACCCTCCTGACTTTGGCAACCAAGCTGTTCCCTGTGTCTGTGAGCTTGTGGTTTATTTTTTTTTTAAGATTCTGCATGTAAGTGGAGTTCTACGGCATTTGTCTCTCTCTGACTTGTTTCACTTAGCGTAATGCTCTCATGGTCCATTCAAGTTGTCACAAATGGTAGGATTTCATTCTTTAGATGGCTTAATTCCATTCTGAATATATACTACGTCTTCTTTATCCATTCATTCATTGATGGGTACCTCGATCTTGGCTATTGTAAATAATGCTGCAATGATCATGATATAATGGCAACTATATCTTTTTGAATTAGTGTTTTTATGTTCTTTGGATAAATACCCAGAGGGGGAAGTTGCTGGATCACATGATAGTTCTACTGTTAATTTTTTGAGAATCCTGCATACTGTTTTCCATAGTGAATGCACCGATTTACATGTCCACCAGCAGTGCTGAAGTGTCCCCTGTTCTCCACATCCCTCACCAACATTTGTTATTTCTTATCTTTTTGAAAAATGTTATTCTAAATAATCTGAAATAATCACAAAGTTTTATTGGAAACTTGCTAGTATAGAGAATTTTTTATCTTGAGCCATTTAAGAGTACATTACCAACCTGATGCCTCACCACTCCCAAATACTTTAGTGTGTGTTTCCTAAAGAAAAGGTGTAGTCCTGTGTCACATGTATAACCATCAGAATCAAGAAATTAATGGTAATAATAGTACTACCATCTAACACGCAAAGAGTTTCACCCACTGTCCTTTTTTTAAAAAATTATTTATTTATTTATTTATTTTTTCCATCTCAAGTGTACATGAGTTCCCAATCTTGAACCCCCCCCCTTCCCACTCCACACCCATTGTCCTTTTTTTATAAAATGAATTTATTTTTTGGTTGTGTAGGGTCTTCATTGCTATGCGAGCTTTCTCCCATTGTGACAAGAGAGGGCTGTTGTATAGCTGCACTATGCAGCTTCTCATTGTTGTGGCTTTTCTTGTTGCAGAGCACAGACTCTAGGGTACATGGGCTTCAGTAGTTGTGGCACGCGGGCTTAGTAGTTGTGGCTCCCAGGCTCTAGAACACAGGCTCAGTAGTTGGGGCATATATGGGCTTAGTCACTCAATGACATATGGGTTCCTGGATCAGGAATAAAACCCATGTCTCCTGCATTGGTAGGCAGATTCTTCACCATTGAGTCACCAGGGAAGCCCCAACTATCCTTTTTATAGCAAATGGTTGTTGTTCAGAATTATGTTACATTTAGTTATCATGTCTCTTTAGTCTCTAATTCTGGAACAGATCCTTCAGCTTTTTAATTTTTAAAAATTTCGTTTTTAACTTCTGTGACTTCAACACTTATGAAGACTTTATACCACTTACTTTGTAGTATATCCCTAAATTTAGATACATTTGAAGTTTCCTCATAAGTAGATTCAGATTATGCTTGTTTGGTGGGACGTATACAGAAGAATAATGCTGTATTCTCACTGCATCCTAGCATGCAGTGCACAGTTTCAATCTGTGTCTTTACTGGTGGTGTTCACGATCACTTGGTTAAGGTGGTGTCTGCTAGGCTGCTCCACTGCAAAGTTACTTTCTCCTTTAGAATTAATATTTTGCAAGGTGTTACCTTGAAAATATGTGAATATCTTATTCTTCATTAAACTTTAAATATTTTTAATAGGTGTATATATTTTTTAAAAACATGAGTGATCTGTGATGATCTTTTATTTTTTTGCTATGTGGGCTCTTAGTCCCCTGACCAGGGGTTGAAACTGTTCCCCTTGTACTGGAAGCACAGAGTGATAACCACTGGACTGCCAGNCAATAGATATGTGAACTATTAATCACAGTCACCAACTCTGGAACTGTTGATAGGACTAAATATAAGATTTCATCACAGTGTCTGATACTGATAGTTGCTATTAGAGAAACTATTAGTATCGATTAAAGAATCTTACAACTGACTCAAGAATACTGGGAAATGATTCATCTTAAAAGCTAGCCACATTTTTTTCCTTTTTTTTCGTAATGTAAGATTCTCTTTATTATGATGCTTAGTGGAAAACGTCTGTAAAACAGCTCACTGTAGCAACCATGATAAGGCACTTTCATTATATGAAAAAAAGGCGGTGTTGGGAGTTTTGTTCATTCCTCTGTGACAGCAATGGGGACCCGAATTCAGAGCTTTTTAGGCATATGTAGCTTTTATATATCTTCATGATTTCTTATGAATTTGTTTCCTTAAAAAAAAAAATGCTTCTTTGCCATAAGTAAGTCTAAATGCAGCATATATAAAACAGTTATGGCTAATCACATTTTAACTTCATCGATTTAAAGCAACATTTGAGATGCTACTAGCAACATCTCAAAGATGTGATATGGTACCTGCAGCATTTTTCCTTGCCTCTAACATCAAGCCAATAGCAAGACTCATTTTTATACTTTTTAAACAGACATTAGCATCACTCCCAGAGCTGGTAATTTGGTAGATCAAAGGTGAGCCCTAGAAGCGAATTTTTAAAAAGATAATCATTGATGCAATGTCCATGGATTTGAGCAAATATTGATATTGTTTTATAATATGTACTTGCTTTGTTATTATCACCCAATGTAAGCACTCATATTTCCTACATGAAGTAGAAAAGGAAACTGGTATAAAACATTCATATTTCTTGTATGAAGTACTGTAGAAGAAAACAGAATTAAACTTCCCCATAGGATACAGCTTATTATTTTTAAAGGACTAAAAGGTCTCAGTAAATATAATTTTTATTGCTGAGTAAATCAAGAATCCTTTGAAAAGGTAAACTTAAATAGTAAATATTTAAAGCTTACTTGTTCAGGGTTTGCCTCAGAAAATAGAGATTTAAAAGAAAAGAATCCAAAAGGACATTTAAATAAGATAACTTTGTTTCTAATGATACTCTCCAAACCATCCAGTTTGGAAATAAATTTTTCATCTAAAAAATAAAATTACCTCCCATCCTTATAATGAAAGATGTCTTTAAGGTGTTTCAGACCTATGAATGTGTTTCAGCATGTTTTTCTTCGGCATTTACTAGATCTGAGTTCTTATGGGGATCAGGTTCGCCTGAAAAATAAACACACAAACAGCAAATAAACAAAAGCAAAATAGACCTGAGGGGAGAAAACCTCATTAGGTCAGGGAACTGAAGCAATCAGTGAAACTCTGAAGACTAGATTTTATAGTGTATCTGTGGCACATTTCTTCAAAAATACCAAATACTTTCTTTTCAGCCTGTGGATTAATAGAGTATACAAGTCATCTTCTGGTGGTTATACAAGTTTGTGAAGTTGAAACTTAATCTGGGGATACAGAAATGAAACAGATGAGACACATTCAAGCATCTATTAAATCAAACATAAAAGTTATGCATGTTTTCCCCAAATATTTTTAATTGAAATATATTCTTTCAAACAAAGCCTCTGATGTTCATTGTCTTATATCACACATTGCTTAGTTGCTACGACTTTTAAAACATGAGTATAAGAGAATGTAATGTTTAAGATACATCATCTGCCAAAACAAACTAATGAAATTTATAATCTTAGGATCACTCAGCTTCTATATAAACTTTGAAAAAAAATAGCATGGAAAATATTCCATTTCTAGAGAGGCTGCAGAGAATCCATAAAAAAAAATAGAAACATAGAGTAAAATGTACAGATAAAAGAGAATCATTACGTGAGAATGTTAAAATTAGCAGAAGTTAGTTTTTGAGTCGATTACTCAAAATACTTTGATATTTCAGAAAATAGTCATAGTCACATATTATAGAATGTTCTTTCCATTTAAAATTTGATTGAAAATATGTTGACAATTAAACTGCACCAACTGATTCTGAGATTGTTTCTCCAAGATATATTGTAAGACTGCATTGTCTCAACTGCAAAAGATTTTTACTGAGTTCATAAAATTAGTGAACATACAGAACTTAGGGAGTATTATCACAAAGCAAAATTATTTTGTCTTTTACTCTCTTGAAAATATACTTAGCTGGGGAACTTATCTTCTGTCTCAGGTTCAATCTTTTAGGTAGTATCAGGACTTTTCCAATCATTCTTAGATAACAAAGACATCGTGTGATCACATTAAATTGCCAGTGTCTTAGGTCTAGTCACATACAACATACATCAGCCTTAAAACAGATAAAACTTCTTCCCAACCTTGGATTTGCTGCAGAGCCCAGAAATTGTGGTCATGGGCAGTGGGGGAGGAGAGCTTGATTGATGTTTCTTTCTTTCTTTATTCTTTTAAGATCAAGCAGGCAGGATTTATTAAGCAAGCAACAAGCAGTGTTGTTTGTCCTCTGTCAGCTGGCTACCTTGGACCCCTAAGCTGGAGCAAGAGAGGGGAGACTAAGACTAAGACTACCGCTGTAGGATGGCTTTGGACTCACTAGACCTGCAGGTGTATAGAGCGGACTACTCTGTGGGCACATTCATGGGCTCTCCAGGAACTTCTTGCCATGGACCACGGTTGGAGACTTCTCACAACCTTGGCGCAGACACGTGTTGCTTTACAATGTCCACAGCCCCAGGAAATGTGTTAGTACACATCCAGATTCTGTCTCCTAAGGCCCTATCATGCTTCCAAATACAGATACGCTACATTCGGTTCACATGAAACGTTCTTTAGGCCTTTATTCCTATAAATTAGTTGAGGAAAGGCTGAAATCTACATAGCTTCCTCTCCTCCAGCTTATCTGTCACCCTCTAACCTTTTATATCTCTCCATAAGATACAGATTCCGTTCCCAATATCCCCTTTACTTCCAGCTCTCCAAGGCTGAAACTATCTTCCTTTGATTTGAGGTGAAGAGGGAAGAATTTCTATACCTTTCCCAATAGCAGAGAATGGATTAAAGAATGCTTCCTCACAAATCCTATTCTCACCATCAACAACCTGATCTTTTCAATTATTTGAACTGGGTGATCGTTATAGGCACCTTATATATATATATGACTTTTGGATCTTCTCTGAAACTTCTGCTTCCCAAGTTAATGTGTTTCTGACATTTATCATCTAGTCTTGTCTTAAACTTTTGATTTAAATCTTGCTACTTATGACTAGACTAGAACAGAACAAAATAGAATAGAACAGAAAAAAAATAGAACAGAAGAGAGTGGAAAAAAAGAGATTGAATTAAAAGAAAGAAATAGAGTAATTAAGTAATCCTCTCAAAATTTTTATTTTATTTTATTTTATTTTTTCATCTCAGGTGTACATGAGTTCCCAATCTTGAAACCCCGCCCCCCCCACCTCCCACTCCACATCAACTCTCTGGATCATCCCCGTGCACCAGTCCCAAGCATCCTGTATCCTGAACCAAATATAGACTGACGATTCATTTCCCACACGACAGCACACATGTTTCAGTGCCATTCTCCCAAACCTTCCCCCCCTCCCCAAAGTCGAAATGTCCATTCCATGCATCTGTGACTCTTTTGCTGTCTCGTAAACAGGGTTATCTTCACCATGTTTCTAGATTCTATATATATGAGTTAGTATACTGTATTGGTGCTTTTCTTTCTGGCTTACTTCACTCTGTATAATTGG
>SJYA01001797.1:408848-509350 GCA_006410615.1 Neotragus moschatus | reverse complement strand
ATGTCTTCTTTGGAGAAATGTCTATTTAGTCTTTGGCCCATTTTTTGATTGGGTCGTTTATTTTTCTGGAATTGAGCAGCATAAGTTGCTTGTATACTTTTGAGATTAGTTGTTTGTCAGTTACTTCATTTGCTATTATTTCCTCCCATTCCAAAGGCTGTCTTTTCACCTTGTTTATAGTTTCCTTTGTTGTGCAGAAGCTTTTAAGTTTAATTAGATCCCATTTGTTTATTTTTGCTTTTATTTCCAGTGTTCTTGGAGGTGGATCATAGAGGATCCTGCTGTGATTTAAGTCAGAGAGTGTTTTGGCTATGTTCCCCTCTAGGAGTTTTATAGTTTCTGGTCTTATGTTTAGATCTCGAATCCATTTGGAGTTTATTTTTGTGTGTTGTGCTATAAAGTGATCTAGTTTCATTCTTTTACAAATGGTTGACCAGTTTTCCCAGCACCACTTGTTAAAGAGATTGTCTTTACTCCATTGTATATTCTTGCCTCTTTTGTTGAAGATAAGGTGTCCATAGGTGTGTAGATTTATCTCTGGGCTTCCTATTTTGTTCCATTGATCTATATTTCTGTCTTTGTGCCAGTACCATACTGTCTTGATGACCGTGGATTTGTAGTAGAGCCTGAAGTCAGGCAGGTTGATTCCTCCAGTTCCATTCTTCTTTCTCAAGATTGCTTTGGCTATTCGAGGTTTTTTGGATTTCCATACAAATCTTGAAATTATTTGTTCTAGTTCTGTGAAAAATACCGCTGGTAGCTTGATAGGGATTGCATTGAATCTGTAGATTACTTTGGGTAGTATACTCATTTTCACTATATTGATTCTTCCAATCCATGAACATGGTATATTTCTCCATCTTTTAGAGTCCTCTTTGATTTCTTTCATCAATGTTTTATAGTTTTATATATCTAGGTCTTCAGTTTCTTTAGGTAGATATATTCCTAAGTATTTTATTCTTTTCGTTGCAATGGTTAATGGAATTGATTCCTTAATTTCTTTTTCTGCTTTCTCATTATTAGTGAATAGAATTGCAAAGGATTTCTGTGGTTGATTTTATATCCTGCAACTTTACTATATTCATTGATTAGCTCTAGTAATTTTCTGGAGGAGTCTTTAGGGTTTTATATGTAGAAGATCATGTCATCTGCAAACAGTGAGATGCTTCTTCTTTTCCAACTTGGATTCCTTTTATTTCTTTTTCTGCTCTAATTGCTGTGGCCAAAACTTCCAGAACTATGTTGAATAGTAGCAGTGAAAGTGGGCACCCTTGTCTTGTTCCTGACTTTAGGGGAAATGCTTTCAATTTTTCACCATTGAGGATAATGTTTGCTGTAGGTTTGTCATATATAGCTTTTATTATGTTGAGGTATGTTCCTTCTATTCCTGCTTTCTGGAGAGTTTTTATCATAAATGGATGCTGAATTTTGTCAAAGGCTTTCTCTGCATCTACTGAGATAATCATATGGCTTTTACTTTCCAATTTGTTAATGTGGTGAACTACATTGATTGCTTTGCAGATTTTGAAGAATCCTTGCATCCCTGGGATAAAGCTCACTTGGTCATGGTGTGTGATCTTTTTAATGTGTTGTTGGATTCTGATTGCTAGAATTTTGTTAAGGATTTTTGCATCTGTGTTCATCAGTGATATTGGCCTATAGTTTTCCTTTTTTGTGGCATCTTTGTCAGGTTATGGTATTAGGATGATAGTAGCCTCATAGAATGAGTTTGGAAGTTTACCTTCCTCTGCAATTTTCTGGGAGAATTTGAGTAGGACAGGTTTTAGCACTTCTCAAATTTTTGGTAGAATTCAGTTGTAAAGCCGTCTGGACCTGGGCTTTTGTGTGCTGNAGTTTTCCTTTTTTGTGGCATCTTTGTCAGGTTATGGTATTAGGATGATAGTAGCCTCATAGAATGAGTTTGGAAGTTTACCTTCCTCTGCAATTTTCTGGGAGAATTTGAGTAGGACAGGTTTTAGCACTTCTCAAATTTTTGGTAGAATTCAGTTGTAAAGCCGTCTGGACCTGGGCTTTTGTGTGCTGAAAGATTTCTGATTACAGTTTCAATTTCCATTCTTGTGATGGGTCTGTTAAGATTTTCTATTTCTTTCTGATTCAGTTTTGGAAAGTTGTACTTCTCTAAGAATTTGTCCATTTCTTCCATGATGTCCATTTTATTAGCATATATTTACTAATAGTAGTCTCTTAGGGTCCTTTGTATTTCTGTGTTGTCTGTTGGGATCTCTNCCACTGCCTTCTCCGTTATTATGTTGAGGTATCCTAAATATATTTTTAACTTAAACTATCCCTGTGGGCTCAGGTACCATTTTATTCAGTGATTTTAATCCATTAATCCCATTATTTATTCTTATGTTTAAGCTGTCCCTGAGTGGTCAGTGGGACACCTTGCAAGCTGACTTCTCTTATCATTGTGCTACATCCTTGTCAATACTTGGGCATTTCTATTCTTTCTGGCACAACAGATCTGATCTATCAGACTGTTATTATATTGATACTTTCCTTTCTCAGTGCTAGAATCAGCCAGTTTTCTAAGGAGCTTGGTTCCTTTTAGAGGAGAATGGTTTCTAGAAGCCAAGGTGTGCTTCAGGTACAGTCATTGCTCTTGGAGTATCGTTGCTCCCAGGCACTGTCAGTGGCCAGAGCTTAGGGTATGTATGCATACACACTTACTTGCATCCACATTCATAACTGTACCTCTGTATATTGAAAACCATGATTTCACACCAGTACCTTAAATTTTAATCTATCACCACAGGGTTCATTCTAATGTTCTGTCTTTTTTATATTTGTACTTCTCACACAGTGGGAGAGCTGGGGCTTCCGTTTATCTTTATTTATTTAAAATCACCCTGTATGCAGACAGTCTTCTCTCTCTTTGGCAACTCTCTTCCCTGCATGGATATCTTTGTAGGTTCTGACACCCTTTGTTGGGCTCCCCGTGTATGTGGGTGTCCTCCACACTTTATTCAGCCTGCGAAAGCCAACACAAGGCCATTGCTCCTATAAATGTCCCTCTCACCCTGCTAGGACTCTTGACATACCATGTCAGACTCACTCTCCGTATCCTCATCTTGTCCTGCTTTTGTTTTAAGAACCACGCTAAGTTGTGTCAGTCGTGTCCAACTCTGTACGACCCCACAGATGGCAGCCCACCAGGCTCCTCCATCCCTGGGATTCTTCAGGCAAGAATACTGGAGTGGGTTGCCATTTCCTCCTCCAATTTTAAGAGCCATACTCTGGTCCAAATGCAGTAGTTCAGACATGTGCACAGAATTCATGGCCACTTATTATCTTCATAGTTCTATTCTAGAGCTGTAATATTTGGATGCATGAAATGATGGAATTTTGGGCTTCCCTGGTGTCTCAGAGGTTAGAGCGTCTGCCTGGAATGCTTGAGACCCAGATTCAGTCCCTGGGTTGGGCAGATCCCCTGGAGAAGGAAATGGTAACCTACTCCAGTACTCTTGCCTGGAGAATCCCATGGAGGGAGGAACCTGGTAGGCTACAGTCCATGGGGTTGCAAAGAGTCGGACACGACTGAGTGACTTCACTTCACTTGGAGGATATTGCCTGTGTACAATAATGCATATGGTTGTTAGATTATTTTTCAAGAATCTTTTTATTATTCCTGGGTTGGGAAGATCCCCTGGAGAAGGGATAGGCTACCTACTCCAATATTCTTGGGCTTCCCTGGTGGCTCAGCTGGTAAAAGAATCCTCCTGGAGTGCAGGAGAACTGGGTTCAATCCCTGGGTTGGGAAGATCCTTTGGAGAATGAAAAGGCTACCCACCCCAGTATTCTGGCCTGGAGAATTCCATAGACTGTATAGTCTATGGGGTCAGAAAGAGTTGAACACAACTGAGCGATTTTCACTCACTTTATTAAAGTATTATATGTATATTGAAAAGTGTAAAGATTACAAAGATATGTTTTGAACTATTAAGAAGTGCACATACCCATAAAATCTTCACCTAGGTCAAGAAATAAAATATCAGTGTCCTAGGAGCCTGACTCATGACCTTTTCCTGGCACTCCTTATTAGATACTGTCAATATAACCGACAGAAATAAACTGCATTCTCTAAGTTATATGTCTCAATTAGTGGCATAATGAAAAAAAATGGAACTTACTAAGTATACATGATTGATTATTTTGAAAAACTATATTGGAGTAGTTAATTATACCTTTTTGGGGGAAGTTTTATCCTTCAGTTTGAGAAAGTTCAGAGCAGTCAGTCACTAGGGGGCAGCCTGTACTGCTTCCACTTTAGAAATAGCTGTATCCTTTTGTTAGTAACTTGAATTATTTTGCATGGAAGGAAACAAATGTTACCTCAAAGAAAGAAATATTTCAATGTTCACAGATAGGAAGAAAATGGACAGTTATTTTATTTTCCTGTAAATCAACTACAAGGACAGATTCCATGGTTAAATCTCTCTCCGCATCTATCTTTGCTTTTGTAACCCCAGCAGAGCATCCGAACTTGACTGGGTTCGGAAGGGTTTTTGAGTCTAAACAAGCTTCAGATAATTTATCCATACCTTCCTTTTCTGCAGATTTCCCCCAAAATGCCCTCCTGGATTCAAGTTAAGTATACATGATTATTTTGAAGAACTATATTGGAGTAGTTAATTATACCTTTTGGGGGGAAGTTAAAAAAGCCACAGCTCAGAATTCTTCTAGCAACTTTCATTTGGTATTGCTTAGTGGTAGTTCCTTTTGGTAGTGCCCTGTGAAAAATATCAGAGGAAGCTTGAGAGAAAAAAGTTAGTCATCCTTGACATCAGTTCTTTACCCTTCCTTTCCTCATGCCATTCTAGTTTTGTATGTTTCTTTTCTAAGTGGACTGATAAACTTTGCATTTTGTGCATAACCCTAGAATAGATGAACCCATGTCTGGATAATTTTGAAGTATTTTATTTCCAGTAACATACAGGTTGTTTCTGTCTTCCTCCCTATCCACCCCCCAACCCTGCTTTTAGAGTGTGGGTTGGCTTCTCGTTCTCCATACCTTTTTACTATAATGTTATTTCTTCCTTTCTATAGATAGAGACATTGGGACCTACCAGTATTATGACAAGAAAGAGCCATCAGGTAAAGCATCTGTTCTACTAAACTGATTTTTGTAAACTTACTATTCTAAATTATAAAATACTGACTTAAAAACTGTTTTTATGCACTTTAAATTCTAGAATTTTGAGAAAGTTTACTCCAGTTTTTAGAAAAATGCTAAAGTTAATATCTGTTTTATATAAAATAAAGCAGTATTGAGAAAATGCTGTAGCAGAACATGAAAATTTTCATTTTACTTCTGATTAAACTGATAACTGGACAGTCTGTTCTCGTTTTTTTTAATCACTGTCCCAGTAGAGGGCATTGTTAATGCATGGGTCCCACTGATGCTGGTCTCCCGGATCCTTAACTGATATCTGGAATAGGCATTTCTGAGTGAATGATCAATTTTCTTTATCTGATTAATCCTGCTAATCCCAGAAGTTTCTTGATGGGCCAAAAGGTCTTCCCAGCTAGAGTTACTTCCTGTTTGGTCTCTGTTGAAGTGGAGCTTGTGTGGGCATCCCATGTGCTTAGCTTGATAGTTAATAGGCTGACTTCATGGTTCTGATGACAGACTGAAGTAGCTTCTGTTCTGGGCTCAGTTGCAGTTCCCTTCCCTATCTGATGAGATTGCAAACTCAGGATATTGGCCCACCCGTTGTGTTGTGTAAGCCTTTTCACTTCAAATTTAGGAAATCTTCCATGAAATGAAAACATCCAAATTATGGCATTTTCCAACTGCCTTTTAAAAAGTTTAGCATAATTTATTAATCTCAATAATGTGCATTTGCACATATAAAATTAAGTATAATAAAAGTAATTTCCACTTTTTAATCTTTTTTTCTAATCTCTTATCTGCTGCAAAATGAGCAACAGACCATGGTAACTTAGAAGAAAAGCAGAGGCTGGCAGAATGTAAGTTTACTTTATATTTTTTTGGAATTATTATAAAACTGTAATTTTAATATTGCTGAAGATTTTGTCTTAAAACATATTTTAAGCTGTCTGTACACATAGGAAATGTTATCCTTTCTATATTTCTTATAAATTTCTCTTGTTTAGGTGCATAAACATATGAGTAAGAATTATATTGTTAGAAATTTCTGATTTAGACCATTGAAATCTCTCTCAACTTTTGGTGAGATATGTGCTTATGTAAACAGCATAATTTTATGATATATACTTATGCATAAGATATATGTTTATGTATTTCTTAATGAACTGCATTTATCTTATTTAATATACTTAAACTAAGTGTACCATGATTCTGTTAACATTTTATTATCCATATTATACCTAAATTATTATTTTGTTTTAACCATTGTAAGAAAATAAGATTTGTAATTATCAGTATTAACATTTTATTCTCTCTAGTCTTTACTAATTTCAATTATATAAACATGTTATATAGTATAATATGGCTGAAATATGACTGTTTTATTTAGAGTATAAGCGGGGCTAAATATTCTACTTGTTCTTACTTTAAATGGTCAAGCTAACATTTAGTTTTTAAAAATACTATATTAGTACCTGTGGCAGAGATTTGAAACTTTTTACATATGCTTTGCACATTATAAGTTATGTTTATAGAAATCATTAATTTGCATAAATAAAACAGCATTCTTCTATAAAAATTTTAATGTCTTTATGTATTTTATACTACATATATATGCACATAAAACACATGTGCACACATTTAAAATTGTTTAGGAAAATTCAGAGATGAATTCATTTTTGTGATGAAATAGGTGTCATATCACTGTAATGAATTTATTATTTTTTAATTCTTTTAAATAGAACTTTTTAGTTTGTTTTAGGCTATCACTGAGATTCTACTAAATAACATTAACTTTTAAATAAAGCAAAGTCTTATCATTATTGAATTGTGGTGTAGATTTTAGAAAGAATAATTTTATATAGAAAAGAGCACTGTTAGTGTCTAATTTATTAAAATTTAGATTTTCCTCAATTTTATCCTTAATGTGTGATGTTTAATTTAAAATTCATTTTCTGTGTATTATTTTTAAAATTTTATTTCTTTCCTCACTATGTTCATTTACTCATAGGAGTTTTCAGATCTGATAGATTATTTGCTGAGCTTAGAATTTCTTTTGTATTGAATTTTTAAATTAATTATATGAAAATAAATTTGCTTCTGTGGTAAAGAGTGGGTCATTAACTGTTGTGTACTAGGTTCACAAGCTTCAGAAACTTTCCCAAGGATTCTCTGAGCATTGTTAGTTGTCATCATAAAATTATGATCCTGGAGATTGTTTTGTGGTAAAAATCCTGTTTCTATGACAAAGCCTTTCAAAAGACTGTCATTTGATGATGGAAATGAAGGCTACTTCCTTTCAATTAAGGAGGTGTTTTATTTTAATCTTCCTAAGGCACACTGCTCAGCAGAGTTTCCTTTTTAAATCGAATTCAGCTAACTGTAGTACATGTTTTGTTTTCCAGCACGAGATTTTCCATGGACGCTCAAAAACAGACGCCCAGAAAAACTTCGAGACTCACTCAAGGAGTTGGAGGTATCTTTCCAAAAGTTTCAAAAATGGCAACCAACAAATCTGTTTTAAAACATCTTTCAGCAGCTTTAATTTTCATAAAGGATCAGCTCTCCTGGTGATGATAGTGTTGCTTTTGTCCAGTGAGGAGTTCCAAAACAGTTGCATCTTTGTGTGGCATGCTGATATATAAATATATATATATTTTGTTTTTTTGCTTGCAAATCAGAAGCACTTTAACTGATAACGACAATGTGTATAGCCAACTCCAGTCTCCCTTTTTCTGTTTTCTTCAGGAGCTGATGCAAAACAGTCAGTGTGTGCTGAGCAAATGGAAGAACAAATATGTCTGTCAGGTAAAAAGGCTTGACATGCTTTCGCAGTGTTTAAGCAGTGGAGCTGAAAACTATGCAGTAATTGGTATTCTTGTGTTATGATAGGTAATGGACATAAACTTTTCAGGAGCAGGTATTTCATAGTTTGAATTCTAGTCATTCTAGAACTAACATTTGATTGACTCAGGCTGCCTCACTAATGAGTATAGCTGTACTGACACTATAAGCATGAATAGCCATCTTTGCAGATGGTATTTTTTGTCATAGATTTAATCACATTTTTGAATGAAGGTGACACCGAGGGGCAAAAAGTTTTTTGACCACTCTTGTAAGCATTTGTGCACAGCATGCTTATGGAAATTGACAAGCAGACTAGCATTAGACCTAACATAAGACATTTGCTCTTACTTTTTGAATCCTCTAAGCTGTACTGTTTAATATGGTAGCCAGTAGTCACCTGTGGCTATTTAAATGTAAACTAATTAAAATTAAAAATTCAGTTCCTCAGCTGCACTACCCACAGTTTAAGTGCTCAGTCACCACGTGATATAACTACAGAGCATTTCCATCATGTAATGTTCTTTGGGATAACACTTAGAGCCTGGACAAGGTGAGATACATGTTGAATGGGTCTAGATTCAGGACTTAATAATCACTTGTCCATTGATCACAAAATAATGGACAAATGTCTCAGCTGTATCAATAGGCTTAAAAAATAGTATCTGCCTGGAAAAATGTTACTTGCTTATGATAAAAAGTCATTAGTCATATTCTACGCATACATGTAGTTGAAGTTACATCAATACTACTCGTAATTATAGCTATTTTATGGAATTAAATATCCTGTATCAACTCAAATTCTTACTTGTTTACAATGTGATTTACATATTTTAGGTATGACTACTCTTGTTTGTAGCTTAGACCTGTGGCTCTATCCATAAATATACATTGAATTTGTAGTAATTACAAACTTATCTTAATCTACTATTTAAGTGAGTATAGACTTTCATTTTAGTGGACTCTAATGTTTCCTCATTTTTTGTTTAAACTAGTTTCCTTTAGGGGCTTCCCTGGTGGCTCAGAGGTTAAAGCATCTGCCCGCAATGCAGGAGACATGGGTTCGATCCCTGGGTCAGGAAGATCCCCTGGAGAAGGAAATGGCAACCCACTCCAGTGTTCTTGTCTGGAGAATCCCAGTGGACGGAGGAGCCTGGTGGGCTACAGTCCACGGGATCACAAAGAGTCGGACGTGACTGAGCGACTTAACTTCCACTAACTTTCAGTCTCCTTTTACTCACAAAAGTGACTTTAGTTACCTCCTCAACCATCACAATTACTACTTCCCAGAGACTGTTTAAAAAGCTGAATTGATATTTTAGAATCATAATACTTCTTAAAATAAACTTAGGATATTGTTGAAAAGAATTAAGTTATTTAAAAATTCATGATTTGTTTTCATAAAAGTTTTAATCAAACTTTAAAACCTGAATACAAAATGTGTACCAGAAAGTTGTAAGCTTAGTACAATTCAAATTGTACTTTTCAATGTTGTTACTTACTTTAAAAGCTGGTTCAAAATTCTTTGACTGGAGGGCAAGCCTACCACCTATAGCAAGAGGTGTGTCTCGTGGCCTCCACCCTTACCATTGCACAGGTAAGTTGGAACTTGTCAGGCATCTTAAAATATGCAGTGGAGCATCCCAGTAGGCAATGCTTTTTAAATGGACTTTAATGTATTTTAATTTAATAAGCAGGTTTGTGTGTACATTTGTATGGGAGAATAGGATGAGGAATATCCCTCACCGTTGAATTAATTCAACTCAGAAAATGAATTTGCATGATAGAATATATATAAAATTACCGTCATAATTTACAACAACCTGATAGTACTGATTTCTTAGGCCATTGTACCAATGAGTCTGCTTTTAACACTTCCAATGGAACTTATCTTTATGTTCTGTCATATTTTGTAACTTCTTTCTATGATTGATAAGATATTCTTTAAATAAACCTTTTAATATCAGCACATCTTTGGTGTGATATATTTCAACAAGATAACTTGACCTTTACTCTGCCCACAAGTCCAGGTCAGTCTCCACATCATTAGGGCCTATTTTTTAACTTTTATTTATTTATTTTAATTGGAGGATAATTACTTTACAATATCATGATGGTTTTTGCCATACATCAATAGAATCGGCCATAGATATTCATGTGTCCCTTCCATCCTGAACCCCCTTCCACCCTCCTCCACATCCTATCCCTTCGGATTGTCACCGAGCACCAGCTTTGGGTGCACTGCTGCATCCATCAAACTCACACTGGTTATCTGTTTTACATATGGTAATGTATGTATTTCAAATCATGCCGCCATCTCCTTCTAGGGCCGTGGAAGGACCTCCTAACATTATCCACCCACTTCCTCAGTTTCTAGACAGGACTATTAGCTAGGTCTTCTGAAAATATGTTAGTCTTATTCTTAAAGATCTCTAGTAGGACAGTAAATTAAAAATTTGGTGTTCAAGCTAAATTTTCAGAAGGATCCTCTTAACCTTTTGGTAGTTGGAAAATAAGCAAACCATCTCTACAGACTCTCCAGGGAAGTCCCCTTTTTTGTGCATCATCCAGTGTGGTGACTCTAAAGATAACATGAGCTTTAATTTTTATTAACAGTTTCTTCATGTATTTAACCCTAAAATGGCAGCAGTTGACCACAACATAATATTCTCTAAAAGAAGTAGGGAAAAGTTCCTCAGTGTCATGGTTCCTCAGTGTCATGGTGCTAAACATAGTTGGACTCTTCAGTTTCTGACTGTAGCCACTCCTTAACTAATATAAATCTTTTAGCCCCACCTGCCCCTTTTCCCCAGGAAAGGGACAACTTGAGGCTGTATAGGGTTTTTCATGGTTATCTTTTTCTCAAGGGATCCTTATTTCTTCAGAAAGATCAATTGTTCTGGATTTAGCAAGGCATCTACAACAACATAATTTCAGAAGATGCAATCTGAGCCTGGATTTTCCCCTCTGATGAAATTTTTTTTAATAGGTTATCATTATTGTCAAAGCTAAGTTCATGTTGTTGATTCAGTGACACATAAATTGTACCATTTAAAAACTAATTCCTTCTACTTGTAAATTCAGAACAGTTTATAAATCTAGACTTACTTATACATACATTCTTTATGAAATTGTCTTTTGAAGTTGGTTTTTCAGACTGTACCTAATCCTAGTTTGAAATGAATAAAAAGTGAGACATAATTTAGAGTTGTAGTTTTACTAGCTATCACATGTATTTCTAATTGTTTTTTTGGACTGTGAAGAAAGCTGAGCACCAAAGAATTGATGCTTTTGAACTGTGGTATTGGAGAAGATTCTTGAGAGTCCCTTGGACTGCAAGGAGATCCAACCAGTCCATTCTGAAGGAGATTGGCCCTGGGAT
This sequence comes from Neotragus moschatus, assembly GCA_006410615.1. Lineage (NCBI taxonomy): Eukaryota > Metazoa > Chordata > Mammalia > Artiodactyla > Bovidae > Neotragus > Neotragus moschatus. The sequence goes on along the minus strand of SJYA01001797.1, from coordinate 497,993 downwards.
TTCTTTGGAAGGAATGATGCTAAAGCTGAAGCTCCAATACTTTGGCCACCTCATGCGAAGAGTTGACTCTTTGGAAAAGACTCTGGTGCTGGGAGGGATTGGGGGCAGGAGGAAGGGGACGACAGAGGATGAGATGGCTGAATGGCATCACTGACTCGATGGGCATGAGTCTGAGTGAACTCCGGGTGTTGGTGATGGACAGGGAGGCCTGGTGTGCTGCGATTCATGGGGTTGCAAAGAGTCGGACACAACTGAGAGACTGAACTGAACTGAAAATTATTTTGAGAAAATGCTTAATAATTTCCTGCTTTGAATTTCTTAATCCATTTTCCAAACTATTCTTAGGGAATAATAGTTTCAGCATTAATATACTATTGTCCACTGCTGAGGTGAAACTTTTAATTCCTTAAATTGTTCTTTAAGTCACATTCATGTATTCAGATTACTACATAAGTATTTAAAAGCAATATAGTCATTAAGATAGATTTAACTTCATGTATATTGATTTTAGATTAAATTGTTTAAATCATATATATACATTTGACTATAAAAGTATGATGTAGTCATCTTTACCCTGATTTCTTTCTATGTTTATTGGACATTTCCAGATACAATTTTAAAATGCCAAGATAGTTTTCTTTTTAAATTCTTATAATGAATTACTTGACAGGCTATATAAAAGTAGAAATTATTTTCCAAGCCTATCACAGATGAACTGTGACCTTATGGAGCTCATTTAATCATGACTTCCTCAGTTGTAGAATGTATAATATCATGACCTGATCTTTCATTTCAACAACTTGTATGAAAACCAGTTTTTGTTTTATCATACTATAATAATTGACAAACCATGGTTTTAAGTTACAATTATTAGTAATAGCATTTTATTTATAACAAAACCCATCACACAGTATTTACTGACAGGCATTTTGGTGCCACGATTGTGGGAGGCAATAAAAATGTGTATAAAGTGTGAGCTGAGTTGCCAGCATAATCTAGTCAAGGAAAAGAGATACATAAAATCACTAGGATGCTAGTGAGGGCTGAGTTGTGTGATACTAAGTTAAAAAGATAGTAAGAATTTACATGTTGATGTTTGGTAGAAATCAACACAATACTGTAAAGCAATTATCCTTCAATGAAAAATAAATACTTTTTTTAAAAAGTAAGAATTCAGAGAAAGCACAGAGATTAACCTGACAGCTGGGATGTAGGCTAAGACATGAAATCCAGAGGTGGTTTGTACAAAGGGCAAATGAAATGAGATAATTATTTTCTGAAAACAACAAACTAGGGGGTTTCTGGACTTGAAGATGCTAAGCATGGAGAAGAAATAAGATGCCCAGGATCTGGAATGGTGAGATCTTCCCCAGCTCCTCCTCTCCTCCAGCACTGAGGCTAATATCTCACTGTAACTTAAAGGATCCTTCTCTAACAAAGTAGATTATTACTCCCAGTTCAGTTCAGTTGCTCAGTCATGTCTGACTCTTTGTGACCCCATGGCCTGCAGCTCAGCAGGCTTCCCTGTCCATCACCAACTCCCAGAGCTTTCTCATGTTCATTGAGTTGGTGATGCCATCCAACCATCTCATCTTCTGTCGTCCCCTTTTCCTCCTGACTTCAATCTTTCTCAGCATCAGGGAGTTTTCCAAGGAGTCAGTTCTTTGCATCAGGTGGCCAAGGTATTGGAGTTTCAGCTTCAACATTAGTCCTTTCCATTGAATATTCAGGACTGATTTCCTTAGGATAGACTGGTTGGATCTCCTTGCAGTCCAAGGGACTCTCAAGAGTCTCCCCCAACACTACAGTTCAAAAACATCAATTCTTCAGCACTCAGCTTTCTTTATAGTCCAACTCTCACTTCCATACATGACTACTGACTCTGACTAGACAGACCTTTGTGGGCATAGTATTGTCTCTGCTTTTTAATATGCTGTCTAGGTTGGTCATAACCTTGCTTCAAAGGAGGAAGTGTCTTAATTTCATGGCTGCAGTCACAATCTGCAGTCCTTTTGGAGCTCCCAAAAGTAAAAGTCTGTCACTGTTTCCATTGTTTCCCCATCTATTTACCATGAAGTAATGGGACCAGATGCCATGATCTTAGTTTTCTGAATGTTGCGTTTTAAGCCAAGTTTTTCACTCTCCTCTTTCACTCTCATTAAGAGGCTTTTAGTTCCTTTTTACGTACTGTTATTTGAGTGGAATCATCTGTATATCTGAGGTTGTTGATGTTTCTCCTGGCAATCTTGATTCCAGCTTGTGATTCATCTACCCAGGCCTTTCTCATGATGTGCTCCAAATATAAGTTAAATAAACAGGGTGACAGTATACAGCCTTTTTGTACTTCTTTCCCAATTTTGAACCAGTCAGTTGTTCCATTATGGTTCTATAGACAGAACTAAATTCAGGGAGTTAAAGTTAATTCCCACAGAGAAATAAGAGAAGTTCTTGAATTTTTGAAACAAGAATTGGTTGCTATTTGAAAAATGAATACTCAAGGAAAAGGAAAGGAGCTGTTGCAAATGAAAAATATGACAGCATAGATAGAAAAGCCAATAGAAGAATTGAAAGATAAATTTTTTAGTAAAATATCCCTATAATGCAGAACAGAGTGACAAAAGAACATAGTAGTGAATAGTAGGCAAATATAAAATAGAAAAATTAGAGTAGCAGGTCAGAAGGTCCAATATCTTACTCATGATAGAAAATAGGAGGGAAGAAACAAACAACTAAAGTGATAAAATTTCCCAGAACTGGAGGATGTTTGTTTCCAGTTTGAAAGGACCCAGCGGTTGAAAAAGATTAATATCAAGGTCTATTTTGTGAATTTTAGAAAACCAAAGTTAAAGAGAAGATCCAAAAAGTTTTTACAGTAAAAAGAGTAAAACAAAGTACATACAAAAGATTGGGAATCAGACATGACTTCTCAATAGCAACACAAGGAGTTAGAAGACTGTGGAATCAAAATTCTGAAGTGAAGTGATCTTTAGCCTAGAGTTCTATTTCTAGAATTCCAAATTGACATTCAAGCAAGGACATTTTCAGGCTAGTTAGTGCTCAAAAAATCTTGCCTACCTGCCGTGCATTTTTTTCTCAGGAAGTTATTGGAAGATATGCTTCTCTAAAGCAACAGAATGAACCAAGAAACAAGATTTTCTTAGGATCCAGGAAATAGAGAAACTTACACAAGAGAGAAGTGAAGAGAAATCTTAGGATGACTGGTCGAAATTAGGGCAGGATACAGTAGGTTCTCATAGTGATGTCGGAGGGAGGAAAGAAAAGGAACTAATAGATCTGATATCTGATGTGATCTAGGAGAATTAATAATAGTAACATTTAATAAGAGATAAAATATATAGGATAATTAAATATTACTGTTAAAAATCAGTAAGTAATGATTAATGCAAGAAATAACATATGTAGAAGACATTGCTAGCTGCTTGTCCAATATCCATTTGTCTTATGAACCAGCCCTATTGTTCAGAGTGGCAAAGTGGCCAACTTAAAATACTTAGCTTCCCTGTTGCTTTTGAAACTAGAGGTGACCCTAGGAGGCACTTTTGGCCAGAGTAAGCAGAGGTCGCTGGTAGGATTTACAAGAAAGCTTTCTATTTTAAAAGTAACATTTCTGTGCAGTGTCTTAAAATCAGAATTAATGCTCCCCCTAAAGACTTATAATGAGCAAAATATCAGAATTTTAAAGAATGATCGGTAAAGAAAGTTTTACCTACTTTCTATTGCCTGGGACTTCCAGGCTCCACAGAGCACTGCCATTCACTGCCTCCTATGAGGGCAGAGTAGGACATTCAAATTAGAGGTATCATTTTCCACAGACCACTGCCCCATCCAAAAATATGTCTTCAACAGGCTGAGACTTTTGAAATTCCTCTACTGCTCATTTTTGGTATGAGAAGTTCTCACATGTGCTATGGAAAATACTCAGAAGCTAGTCTTTAAGATGTTAACAATAAAATGTCCACCCACTGACCCACTAACAGCTTACAGAAAAGCAAAATAGTGTACAAATATTGCATTCTTTAAATGTATTTTTACATATACATGTACTTACCATACATATGTATTATGCTAGACTCAACAGGGATGTGCCTTTTCAACTTTTGCTCTTCGAGTCTGGATCTGAAATATGCCTGAAGGGGCCTGCTTTTTAACCATTCTTTCACTCAAGGCATATATATATTTAGTGCCTACTGTATGCCAGATAGAATTCTCATTGCTGGGGATGCCAGTGAATAATGAAATAGATAAAAATGACCATTATTCCTATTTCCCTGTAGCTTAAGTTCTAATAGGGCAGATAATCAAGAAAATATGAGAAAGTAAAATATTGAGTATGTAATTCAGTCACTCAGTCGTGTCCGACTCTTTGTGACCCCATGAACCGCAGCACACCAGGCCTCCCTGTCCATCACCACCTCCCAGAGTCCACCCAAACCATCGAGTCGGTGATGCCATCCAACCATCTCATCCTCTGTCGTCCCCTTCTCTTCCTGCCTTCAACCTTTCCCAGCATCAGGGTCTTTTCAAATGAATCAGCTCTTCGCATGAGGTGGCCAAAGTATTGGAGTTTCAGCTTCAACATCAGTCCTTCCAACAAATATCCAAGACTGATCTCCTTTAAGATGGACTGGTTGGATCTCCTTGCAGTGCAAGGGACTCTCAAGAGTCTTTTCCAACACCACAATTCAAAAGCATCAATTTTTTGGTGCTCAGTTTTCTTTATAGTCCAACTCTCACATCCATACATGACCACAGGAAAAACCATAGCTTTGACTAGACAGACCTTTGTTGGCAAAGTAATGNTGGACTATAAAGAAAGCTGAGCACAGAAGAATTGATGGTGTTGAACTGTGGTGTTGGAGAAGACTCTTGAGAGTCCCTTGGACTGCAAGGAGATCTAACCAGTCCATTCTGAAGGAGATCAGTCCTGGGTGTTCATTGGATGGACTGATGTTGAAGCTGAATCTCCAGTATTTTGGCCACCTGATGTGAAGAGCTGACTCATTTGAAAAGACCCTGATTTTGGGAGAGATTGAGGGCAGGAGAAGAAGAGGACAACAGAGGATAAGATGATTAGATGCCATTACTGACTCAATGAATATGAGTTTGGGTAAACTTCCAGAGTTGGTGATGGACAGCAAGGCCTGGCATGCTGATGTTCATGGGGTTGAACAGATTCAGACACAACTGAGTGACTGAACTGAACTGTAATGAAAAGCAAGTACCACACAATAATTAGCATAGAACACAAGATTAAGGGTATCCAATCTGATTCCAGGGTTTGAGAATTTGTGTGGTGCCCAAATTCTAATAGTGCACACCTCTTAGGGATTAAGTAAAGATATTTTTCTTTGATTCTTTGTGTGTTACTTTTTCAAATCACTACCAAGTTGTTAGGACATATATTCTTATTTAGTTGTTTAAATTCTGATATTTCTTTTGGACCAAGGGCACCATAAAAATTTCTGAAGCCTCTTCAATGAGTGGTGCTGGGAAAACTGGACAGCTACATGTAAAAGAATGAAATTAGGAAACTTTAACACCATAGACAAAGATAAACTCAAAGTCGATTAAAAATCCCAATGTAAGACCAGAAACCAAAAACTCTTAGAGGAAAACATAGGCAAAACACTCGATGACATAAATCAAAGCAAGATCCTCTTTGACCCACCCCCTAGATTAACAGAAATAAAAGTAGAAGTAAACAAGTGGGACCTGATTAAACTTAAAAGCTTTTGCACAGCAAAGGAAACTATAAGCAAGGGGAAAAGACAGTTCTCAGATTGGGAGGAAATAATAGCAAATGAGACAACGGACAAAGGATAAATTTACAAAATATACAAGCAGCTCAGACAACTCAATGCCCGAAAAACAAACAACCCAAACAAAAAGTGGGGAAAAGACCTAAATAGACATTTCTCCAAAGAAGACATACAGATGGCTAACAAACACATGAAAAGATGCTCAACATCACTCATTATTAGAGAAATGCAAATCAAAACCACAATGAAATATCACCTCACACCGGTCAGAATGGCCCTCATCAAAATGTCTACAAACAGTAAATGCTAGAGAAGGTGTGGAGGAAAGGGAACACTCTTGCACTGCTGGTGGGAATGTAGATTGATACACACACTGTGGAAGATGGTATGGAGATTCCTTAAAAAACTAGAAATGAAACCACCAGTAAGACCCAGTAATCCTACTCCTAGGCACATACCCTGAGAAAACAAAAATTGGAAAAGATGGATGTATCTCATTGTTCACTGCAGCACTATTTACAATAGCTAGAACATGGAAGCAACGTAGATATCCATCAATAGATGAATGGATAAAAGTCATGGTATGGCTTGGAATATTACTCAGCCATAAAAAGGAACACATTTGAGTCAGTTCTGATAAGGTGGATGAACCTATTATACAGAGTGAAGTGAGTCAGAAAGAGAAAGATAAATATTGTATTCTAACACATATATATGGAATCTAGAAAAATGGAATTGAAGAATTTATTTACATGGCAGCAGTGGAGAAACAGACATAGAGAATAGACTTATGGACATATGGAGAGGGGAGGAGAGGGTGAGATGTATGGAAAGAGTAACATGGAAAGTTACATTACCGTATGTAAAATAGATAGCCAACAGGAATTTGCTCTATGGCTCAGGAAACTCAAACAGGGGCCCTGTATCAACCTAGAGGGGTGGGATTGGGAGGGAGGTTCAAAAGGGAGGGGATATATGTATACCTATGACTGATTCATGTTGAGGTTTGACAGAAAACAACAAAGTTCTGTATGTCAATTACCCTTCGATAAACACATTTTTTAAAAGCCAAAATTTAAAAAAAATTTCAGAGACACAAAGGATGCCATAATTTGGAAACGTTTTGAATCCTCTGGCATAGATTTGGATCCCATCCCCTCTGGCCTTCTTAGAATCCCACATGATTTTATTCCTTCTCTTAGGTACTGAACTGGTGGAAAGCACAAGCTGTTCCATTTTTCTTGGCTTTATCAGCTGTGTGACTTTGGGGAAGTTACTTCACCTGTCTGTGCCAGAGTTCATGTAACTTATAAAAAGGAGATAAAAATATCTAACTCATATGTTTATTGAAAGAATTAAGTTAATATATGTAAAATGCTTAGAAATAGTTTTTGGCACAGATACCTGCTTTTTAGAAATAATTAAATTTATCCTTTCTGTCAAATGGACTTTTCCAATAAAGTTTAAATTTTTAAATTAAACAATTTTTATTGTAACAAAAAACCCCCAAATTTACCATTTTAACACATTTTTAACTGTACAGTTTGGTGGCATTAAGTATATTCATGTTGTTGTGAAACATCTTCAGAACTTTTTCATTGTGCAAAACTGAAACTCTGCACACTTAAACAACAACTCCCCTACCTCTGTCCCCAGCCACTGGCAACCACCGCTGTACTCTCTGCTTCTGTGAGCTTGACTTCTTTAGCTACCTCATGTAAGTGGAGCCATGCAGTTTCTGTCCTTCTGTCCTTCTGTGACTAGCCTACTTTACTCAGCATAATGTCCTCACAGTTCATCCATGTTGTAGCATGTGACAGGATTGTTTCCTTTTTAACTCTCAATAATATTCCACTGGATGGATGTCCCACATTTTGCTTATCTGTTCATCCATTGATGAATGTGTGTGTTGCTTCCTTCTCTTGGCTATTGTGAATACTGCAGTGAGCATGGGTGTACAGATATTTCTTAAAGACAGTGCTTTATTTTAGCTATATACCCACGAATGGGGTTGCTGATTATATGGTCGTTCTATTTTTAATTTTTTGAGGCACCTCTATACTGTTTTCCACAGGTACACCATATTACAGTGCCTCCAGCAGTGCACAAGCGTCCTAGTTTCTCCATAGCTTCACCAACACTTTATTTTTTGTTTTTTTATCTGATAATTGCTATTCTGTAGGTATGAGATGATATCTCATTTCTATGATATTCATCATAGAAAATGCATTTTGATACGCATTTTCTAAAGATTAGTGATGTTGAACATCTTTTCACATGCTTATTGGCCATTTGTATATCATCTTCGGGGAAATGTCTAGTCAAGTCCTTTGCCCATTTGTTAATTGAGTTAATTTTTTGTTGTTGAGTTTTAAGAATTTTAAGAGTGTATTTTGGATATTAACTCCTTGTCAGATATATGATTTACAAATATGCTCTCCCACTCTGTAGGTTGCCTTTTCACTCTTACTTGTGTACTCTGATGCACAAAAGTTTTAAACTTTTGTCTGTTTTTGCTTTTAGAGTCATATTTAATAAATCATTTTCAAATCCAATGTCATGAAGCTTTTCCCTTATGGTTTCTTCAAGAAGTTTTATCGTTTTGGGTCTGAGTCTAGGTCTTTAATCCATTTTGAATTAATTTTTCTGTATGCTGTATGATAAGGGTCCATTTTCACTCTTGTAACTGTGGATATCCAGTTTTCCCAGCACCATTTGTCGAAGAGACTATTCTTTCCACATTGAGTGGTCTCAGCACTCTTGTTGAAGATCCTTTGACCGTATTTGTGAGTGTATTTCTAGGCCCTGTATTCTGTTCCGTTGGTCTATAGATCTGTCTTTTGACAATACCACACTGTTTTGATTATTGTGTCTTTGTGCTGTGTCTTGAAATCAGGAAGTATGAGAACTTTGTTNGTTGAAGATCCTTTGACCGTATTTGTGAGAGTGTAATTCTAGGCCCTGTATTCTGTTCCGTTGGTCTATAGATCTGTCTTTTGACAATACCACACTGTTTTGATTATTGTGTCTTTGTGCTGTGTCTTGAAATCAGGAAGTATGAGAACTTTGTTCTTCTTTTTCAAAATTGTTTTGACCATATGGAATCTGTTGAGATTCCTGATCAACTTAAATACTCTTTTCTATGTAAGCAAAAAAATAATGACATTCATCTCAGATACCACCATGTCTTATCCCTTTTCTTCAGAATCAAGTTTCTCAAAAGAATTTCTGTTTGAAGTCTCCATTTCTCTATTGCTCACTCAGCATTTAACCAACTTCGGCCATACTTTTCTCCTGATTACAGTACACTGAGGTTACAAAAACCTCTGTTACCACTAAATCCAATTTAGTGACTTAAAAAAAAAAAGGCATAATCTTAAATACACAAGGGGATTCAATACTACCTGCCACGCCAGTTTTCTTGAAATACTTTTTTGTATTAATTCTCCATGACACTTTCCTAATATTCTTCCTCCCTCTCCTTTTCAGGCCTATGCTTCTTTCTCCTGCCCTTGAATGTCCTCTCCTCTTTACTCTGAACTCCTGGCATATCCAGCTTATATTTATAGCTTCCTTGCCTCTTCTTTCTAGAGCTCAGGCCTTGCCCCTGTGCTCCACAGTCATTAATCCAGTTACCTACTTGATATCTCTCCTTTGGTGCCTCAAAGATGTTTCCAACACAGTATCTCTAAAATGAAATTCAGAGCCCTCTGCCTGTTCCTCTTCTACCACTTCAATTTCAGTAAACAGCCTGTCTTCCATTTATTTATAGAAACCAGATACCAGGAAGCCACCTGTTTGTACTTGAAATTAACTTCTTTACCCATCTCTCCTTCCTCCCCTTGCCACATATTCAACTGATCTCTGATTCTGCCGGATTTTATCTCCTAAGTCACTCTCCTCCACAAGAGGGTCTCTATCCTTTCCCTCATAACTCTACCCACCTCTCTCCATCTCCCTCTTGACTACTTCAGCATGTCTTCATCTCCACTGTTCTACCTGCTCCCACCAGTCTGTCCTCTACCCTGTAGCCAAAATGATTTTTTAAAAGCAAATCTGTTACTTCCCAGCTTCAAACCCTTCTCTAACTCTGGAGAATAGGTAGAAACTGGAAACTGGTGAACTAGGGCAGGGTAGGGGAGAAGAGGTAGCAGGGATACAAAGGTAGGAAATTGTATACCTCTGTATAATTTGTTGTCATTTTCTTTTGGAACTACAAGGATGTGTTACCTCTTCCAAAATTTAAATCAGTAAATTCAGTTTTAAAAATTATAGCATGACACTGTTCTTGAAGGCTAAACTGAGCTGGTCTCAACCTATCTTTTTAATTGCATCTATTACCAATTCTTTTCTAATTTCAGTGCCACAGCCATTCCAGGCTTCTGTCCATTGCTTATGCGCTGTATGCTTTCTACTGCCTTGAGGCTCTTGCACAAACTGTTCTTAGCTCTGCCTTGAATGTCCTTTGCTCCTCCTTTCACTGAGGTAACACATTCTTATTCTTAGGTCTCTGATACTGAGTTAGACCACTTTCTCAGGAAGCCTTCCCTGATGAGCTCTATTCCCTATTATGTGCTGTTGTACCGTGGACTTCTTGATACTCACTGTAGTTTTACTGTGTGACCATCTAATTACTATCTACCTAATCGATTTGAAAGATCCATTGTAGTAACAATTTAACAATACTAATCCTAAAAAAATCCTGCTGTCCTTAAAGCTACCATAATATTCTATTGTACATTAAGTGTGAGTGTGTGTGTGTGTGTTCAAATTTATTTAGGAAGTGCTATTATCAGTCCCAAGAGGAGACTGTCATATATAATATTTCCAAGCTTACTTTGGAATATCTTCAAATATCACCATTTTGTGGAGGAAGCTTTGGGAAATGCTCTTTTACATTTATGCTGTATTAGTATGTACTATGGGGAAGGAGAAGTGGAAGATGTCAAGGGCATCTGTTGAGTGTTGTCCTGGAAAAAAGAGGGTAGACAAGGAGTTATATTAAAAATGGTGGATCTGAGAGAAATTGAAGGAGTATTAGCACAATTTACCTGTGAATTTGAAATCTGCTGAGTAAAGGTGAAAACTAAAAATAGTATTCTCAAACCAAAGGAATTTTAAAAGAATTTAGTGATGATCTTTATTCCCACTTTTAAGGTTTTAATTTTAAAATAATGATTCCTTAACATTGTTGAATGGCATGCAATACAAGCAGATAAACATTGAAAGTACTACCCTCACCATGGTAAGCACAGTCAGCAGTTGTTTATGTCCTTCCTCCGTGCATTTACAAACGCTCATATATATAAGTAGTGTATAAATATATTTTAGGTATTATATATATTATTTTCTGTAAATATTTTTCTGTAACTTCACATAACAACATATAGCATACCTATTAATGATCTACATCTCCCCTTCTTATTTTTAGTAGGTGCAGAGTAATCCATAGTTTGAATATACCATGCTTTCCAATTGTTACTTATAATGTTTTTAGTGAATAAAGAAATTAGACATGAGTGAGCAATCTAATAAGACAATATAATAAAAAAGTGTTTTATTTTTTAATAAGTGAAAATGCAGAGGAGAGGCTCTTAGTTCAGTTTCTTATTCAATCCTTTTAGCTATTGCTGCTGCTGCTAAGTCGCTTCAGTCGTGTCCGACTCTGTGCGACCCCGTAGACGGCAGCCCACAAGGCTCCTCCGTCCCTGGAATTCTCCAGGCAAGAACACTGGAGTGGGTTGCCATTTCCTTCTCCAATGCATGAAAGTGGAAAGTGAAAAGTGAAAGTGAAGCTCAGTTGTGTCCAACTCTTAGCGACCCCATGGACTGCAGCCTATCAGGCTTCTCAGAAACACATTTTGTGACATAAAAGCATTCTTTAAAACTCTAAACTCTTTGTGACCAGAATACTTTAAGATCTGCTTCTTTGTTTTTGAAACGTTTTTCAGAAAAATAACAACATATTAAAAAGTTTAAAAATTACCCACAATTCCAATTTTAAAACAACTTTTTGTCTAGACGTTAAAGTTTATGCCTTCAACTCCCAATTTCACATCTTCGAGGGACTTACTGAAATGTCTTGGTCAAATTCTTTCTTGCATTTTCTTGTGTTTACACAATTTCTTTATGCATGTGTATGCATATGCCACACCTGTTTTTTTCTGATAAAATGGAATGGTGCTATTCCTGTAGGTCTGCAACTTTCAAAAAATTTCACCCTACTTCACTATATCACAGGCTAGGACAAAAAATTTCTGACTAATTAAACCTGTCTATCTTTTATGTTATCTCCATTTATTTTCTTGTAGTAACAACATTCACAATAACCAAACTAAAAAGGGACTGATGTATCAACTGGCATGGTAATTTATTTACTTACAATATGAAATATATCTGACATCATAGACTTTTCTCATTTGCTTGGGGCATTCCCACCTGATGGATGAATTACTCAAGAGACTAAATTATAGATAAGGATGATTGGTGAGCCGAGGTGTTCTTACAGGATATTTCTATCAGGCTGTGGCTAGAGCTCTGACTTGCCCTTGGGCTTTTTCTTTCCTGACAGCTGGCATTAGTCATCAGAGTCATAACCCTGAACGGGGTTACAGATATTTGGTAACGTTTCCTCCAGGCTCTGGTCTGGTCTATGCACTGCCCACTATTTCATTTAAGATCTCTGACCTGGTCCTCATTCATTACCTTTTCTTTCTGTGAGAAAAGTGTTGGTTAGACTTTGAGGATCTCCCAAATCATGTTTGTTGGAAGACAAGGAACCTTTGCCTCCACAGCAATTCATTTACAAGCANCTCTGGTCTGGTCTATGCACTGCCCACTATTTCATTTAAGATCTCTGACCTGGTCCTCATTCATTACCTTTTCTTTCTGTGAGAAAAGTGTTGGTTAGACTTTGAGGATCTCCCAAATCATGTTTGTTGGAAGACAAGGAACCTTTGCCTCCACAGCAATTCATTTACAAGCACTTTGTTCAGGTGAGCTTCCATGGATGCGGCTAACACATAGAGGTGTGACAACCACAGTGTCTCCAGACGCTGCCAAATGTCCCCTGAGGGTCAAAATCACCCCCACTCGAGAACCCCAGGTTTAGGGGGAAGCTGGTTTAGACTGAAGAAGGAGATAAAGAGAAGAAAACCAGATAGGCTACTACATGGAGATCAACTGACTGAAAGTGAAAGGATATTAGTTCCTAAGCAGTGGGGGAAAGAACATAGGATTTGTCCTATGTCTTGATCTCTATTTCTCCACAAATTATGAGACCTTTGATTAGGTGGCTCAGATGGTAAAGAATCTGCTTGCAGTGCAGGAGACCCAGATTCGATCTAAGGTGGGGAAGAGACCCTGGAGGAGGAAATGGATACCAACTCCAGTATTCTTGCTTGGAGAATTCCATGGATAGAGGAGCCTAGTGGGCTATCCATGGGAGTCCATGGGCTGCAAAGAATTGGACATGACTGAGTGATTAACACTTTCACTTTGGTTAGTTGCGTTACCCTCCTGATTGTGAATTAGTATGAGGATTAATGTTGTTACTACTGTGTTTTAATTTATGTGTATACAGTGTACCAGAGTTGTACTGACATTTTATATGAATTAGAGACAGAGTGTGTATTAAAAAGTCCTCTGTAAACTGTAAAATTTTGTACAAAAGTATTGTGCTATCCTACTCACTTCTTACCACTGCTTTTATCCTTGAGAGCTTTAAAATTATGGGCAAATACAAGATTTACCTTTGAATCATGTTCTTTTGTGAATTTCATAAAATATTATAAATATTTTCTTACTTTTATTGTATGTAATTATTTTCTGTATGTGTGTATATGTATATATGTAAGAGTTGGATTTGAAATTATGTTAGGGATTAAAGTGTAGCATCGCTCATTTTATGAGAATAAGTGACAAAAATGAGATTTTGTAATTTGCAATAGATTTAGCAGGCAAATTTCCAGGAATGTATCTGTTCCCTATATTGTATAACATCACACAAATCTTTGGGAAGCCCCATTGTTAGCATTTCTCTATCCAGAAGAATACATGTTTCTTGTCCTTTTGTTTCTTGTGCTTTAGTCAGTTCCCTATAGTGAGTCAATTAAAATTTTTTTCTTATCCTTGTCTTAACTGCATTCACTTATGTCTCTCTACTTTAATGGATTAGTCAGGCATGATTTCTCTCTGTACGCAATAAATATTTGCTGAACGAAGGAATAAATTACAGAAAACATGTTATCTCTCTTCCAGCAGGTTATCTGTTAGAATGATCAGTGACTCTACCCTTCATTATAGATTTCCTCAATGTAAAATGGTTTGGCTGTCTATAGTTGTGAATTTCTCCAGAAGTTATCCCACGGATTGGATAGGGGTTCAAGGTTGAGGGAGGCGTCGGGTACCATCCTGATGTAGACTCACTGGGCCTCCGGAGGAGTGGTTTATAATACTATAAGTATTTACTTCAACCCTAGAATTTACTCCAGTGGTCATAATACTTTGTTACCTCTCTAGATTGTAGTGTTTAGCACCTGTTGTCTCCCACGTGTCACGTGATGATTTCATGGGATCAGTCTTGGCTACCTGTCCATGACTTCCCTCTCAAATGGTGGATTAAACCTATAACCCAGGGTTGATTTTTAGTACTGATCCTGTATGCCTTTCTCTACTTTTCAGTTCTCTCAGATGTGCCAATAATCACATGGATTTGGGAGGAGTTTCCTTAACCAGTGAGAATACTGAATTCAGTTGAATTATTTGTGATCACTGTTATAAAAGGGCTCATTCACAGTTACTTACTGCACCAGTTCTTCTTCAGTACTTGAGACTATGATGCATTGGTCAATACGTGATGTATGATGTACTTCTCTTTATGGCTACTAAACTACCTCTTTTAGGAAGCGGTCATCTATCTTAACCAATACCTCCACTTCGCTGAGAGGAGATCTTCTGTATTCTACATACATTTTACCAATACTTGCCTGGATCGTTCATCATCATATCCCCTTCTATATACTTGGCATATATGGGAGGCACTCACATATTTTTGATCTACTGAGTGAATGAAACTTGGATTCTTGTTTCTGCCTATGTTTTTGTTTTGCTTAATGATGTCAGCTGGTAAAAATTTCTTTCTTCTCCCAGTGCCATTTCACTTCTAATTAAGTATTCAAAATAAGGTTAAGAGAAACCAATTTGAGGAATCATCTGAAGATCATGGGGATCATTTCCTAGTTTCTTAAAAAAAGACAGGCCTCTCTGCTGCTGCTGCTGCTGCTGCTGCTAAGTCGCTTCAGTCGTGTTCGACTCTGTGCAACCCCATAGACGGCAGCCCACCAGGCTGCCCCGTCTCCAGTGGAGAATCCCACTGGACACTGGAGTGGGTTGCCATTTCCTTCTCCAATGCATGAAAGTGAAAAGTGAAAGAGAAGTCGCTCGGTCGTGTTTGACTCTTAGCTAGCCTATGGACTGCAGCCCACCAGGTTTCTCCATCCATGGGATTTTCCAGGCAAGAGTACTGGAGTAGGGTGCCATTGCCTTCTCCGGTATGAGCTTATTTTAAAAACATGAGAAGGAAAAAGTTATGTAGACAATAGAAAGAAATAATGGTCAGAGTATAACTAGCAAGGAAGATACTTCCTGTCTGGAAGGGTATCAGGGGAAGGGGAAAGTTTCAGTTCCTATTTTGCCTTTGTCATCTTCTTTTTTCCCCTCCCCCCGTTTTTTAAAGTATAAATTTATTTATTTTAATTGGAGGCTAATTACTTTACAACATTGTATTGGTTTTGCCATACATCAACATGAATCTGCCACAGGCATACATGTGTTCTCCATCCTGAACCATCCCTCTGGGTTGTCTCAGTGCACCAGCCCCAAGCATCCAGTATCATGCATCGAACCTGGACTGGCGATTCATTCATGCACAGGGAACTACATTACAATTGGCAGAGTGTTGGGAAATCCCATAGGCCCTCTTATTTATTCATCCTGTGTATCTCTCCTCAAGTTCAGATCTGCTCTGGAGGTGTCTCCCTTTGCTTCTTTGTCTGCTCTTTTTTAATTTTTTGAACCGTTGGATTCTCTGATTCCTTGAAATTGGATATCTTGGTGCTCTTTTTCCTTCTTGTCCTGCCAAATCTTAAAATAGGCTTTTTCCATTTTGGAGGGCTTAAGAACTAACTTTTTGGGGAAACAGGGAGAGATACTTTCCTGTCTGGGCTAGCATATTATTTTCCTGAGACTCATACTGTTTTTTTCCCCTAATTCTGGTTATCGCCATTACCATATCCAGAAATATCTTTGGCACCAGTACTTGGAAACTTATGCTTTCCCATAGATTGTTTTTATAAAAATGTATTAATTAACTTATTAATTTGCTTATACCCTCTTATTCCAAAATCTAGTGTTAGGGCTACTTCTAGAACACATGACATTTGGAAATCAGAAATGATAGACATACCTTAATCCTAATAAGTACCCCAACTAAGTTGTCAATAAGAGAGGGCTAACCTGATCTTTTAACACAACTAAAGATTGAGATGTCCCAGAGCTCAGTTCTTGGGCCTCTTTTTCTCCTTTTTTTTTTTTTTTTTTCTTAAACAACAAATTTATTTCTCACAGTTCTAGAAGCTAGAAGTCCAAGACCAGGTTGCTGTGAGGGCTGGTCTCTGGTGAGACCTCTCTTCCTGATTCATAAACAACTGTCTTCTCTGTTGCTGTTTGGCCTTATCCTTATGTGTGCACATGGAAAGAGAGCCCACTGGTGTGTCTTCTTCTTTGTTAGGACACCAGGTTAATTAGATTAGGGCTCCACCCTTATGACCTCCTTCACTCTTTTTAGCTCAACTGGTAAAGAATCTGCCTGCAATGCAGAGACCGTGGTTCGATTCTTGGGTTGGGAAGATCCACTGGAGAAGGGGTAGGCTACCCGGTCCAGTATTCTTGGGCTTCTCTTGAGGCTCAGCTGGTAAAGAATCCAACTACAATGTGGGATACCTGAGTTCGTTCCCTGGGTTGGAAAGATCCCCTGGAGAAGGGAAAGGCTACCCACTCCAGTATTCTGGCCTGGAGAATTCTATGGACTGTATAGTCCATGGGGTTGCAAACAGTGAGACACGACTGAGCTACTTTCACTATTCTGTTCCAAGACTTTAAACACTACCATACATTGTTGATGACTCCCAAATATAATCTCCAGCCCCCACTTCACCCTAGACTTCAGACTATTTGATATCTCTACTTTTATGTCCATAGACACCTTAAACTTAACATGTTCACACCGAACTTTTTGATTCTCCCAATCTAAATTTACCTCTCCTCAAGTGTTCCCCATTTCAGTAAACCAAGTTGCTCAGCCCAAAAACCTTTGAGTTTTTCTCTTGTCTGCTACATCCAATTCTTCAGCAAGCCCCAGTTCCTCCCCTTTAAAATATGTCTCAAATATATCCACATACTATTTCCTCTAGCATTTCCATCAAGTTCAAGCCATCATCATCTCTTACCCAGGCCACTGCAGTTCAGTTCAGTTCAGTTCAGTCGCTCAGTCATGTCCGATTCTTTGCGACCCCATGAATTGCAGCACGCCANAGGGAGAATGTAGGGGTAAAGACCACAGGTTATATTTTTATGGGGGTATTCCCTAAAAGGAAAATATCAGTGTTAGTCATCAAGGTATATGGCGTGGCTGGATGTAATTCATAATTCAGTAGAGATTAATTAATTTATGAAGTAGTTTGAAATTCTTGGAACAAATGTATCTTCACTTTCTCTTATTAGTCTCCCATACCAATAAAGTTAAGTTCTCCTTTCCCCTGCCTTCTGGCCCCTATGGGTAAATTAACATGAAATTGACAGTTCCTTTAATCACATGATGAGTTTGAGTGAACTCCGGGAGTTGGTGATGGACAGGGAGGCTTGGCGTGTTGTGATTCATGGGGTAGCAAAGAGTCGGACACGACTGAGCGACTGAACTGAACTGAAGTTAATCACATGGGGCCCTTCAGTTTCTTTTCTGGTTCATATGCCTGGAATCTGTTGGACAGTAGGGGAATAGTTGTCTTTTTTAAATATAATAATCACCTGGTCCCTCATGCTGCTCATTGTTCATACATGTCCCAGTATGTCTTGTCACAGAATCATCCTCTCTAGCTGGGACATGATGCCTAGGTAGGTGGGGAATTCCCCTGTTTTGTTTAAAATCATAGTTGTCTTTAGATTTGGCTAGCATGTTGCTGATTAGTTTACTGACAATTGGTTTTTTTTCTTCTTATACCATATGCTATTACATGATTCATCTGCTTTGAGTCTGTTGCCTTGAAGGTGAAACAATTTCTTCCAATGTTGATATTTCATAATCTCATAGATAACAAGCATACACATATGCATAGTCCTTCCAGAAGTTTTAAACATTTGGAGATGAATGCATTATACTGCCACAAATGAAAAGGAGCAGTATAAAACCATAATGGTGATATCCAGACATCTTTTGTTGGGTGGTTGGGTGAACACTAATATTAATAAAGCCTGCATACTTTACTGTGTTTATCTCTCCTTGAGAAGTTATTTCTGGTATGTAGTACTTATTTGTGAATTTTAATGTTTAATATTGTGCTTTAATTGCCTTGGATTTACATGTATTTTAATATTTTAGACATAATCTTTATTTCAAGGAGTTTAAATTCCGTATAAATCATAATACTTGGTGTTAACATTGTAATGATGATTGCTGTTTAGTATGTAGCAATGCCTACTCAACTGTTAAGAAATCTTCTTTTAATTACTAATATAAATAGTAATCTTTGAAAACATTTCAGTAAGACACATCACATCTCTGAATGCAGTGCAAGGAAGTTTTTTCATAAACATGGTTATTTTCCAAGTATTTAAAAGATTACACTTCTAATAAACATGGACTAAATTCAGTTTCTTCATATACCACTGATCAGTGCACTTACTGTGTTCCACCATTTAACCACCTGTATTTTTTTACTCAGAATGTCAGTGATTGTTTTTCAAAGAACTCTTTATAATTCCACGGTATAGATATACATGTACATATCTGTAAGTTGTACATTTGGGGAGAAATTTTTTATAAGATTCTAATTCTTGGCATATCTCCCTCCGCCTCTCTCCCTTTACCTGTTTTTAGCTCCTCTTTGGTTCAGGTGTGCTGGTGTCCCTAAGCCTTTCCGGGCCGCAGCTGGAGAAAGTGGTGATTGACAGAAGCCTTGTGGGGAAGCTCATCTCAGACACCATCAGTGATGGTAATTACCCCCACGTGCAAATCAATTGCCTACATTAACAGTGGGGCAGGAGAAATAGTGTGTCAACAGGTAGACTAATTATTACCACTAGGGACTTGAAAACACAAGTAATTGCCTGTAATGGCATAGTTACAACCCCTGGGACCAATATGAGTTTTAACTAATATTTACTGTCAAAGTTTTTGTCAATTGTTAGTATTCTTGAGTATTTTTTTTACTGTTTCCTTAAAAAAGTGAACCTACTTTCGAAAGAGGTGGGTTTTTTGTTTGATGTGTTGACATTTCAAATATTTTTCACTTTCACATAAATTTTGAATAAATAATCCCAATTTGTCAGCACAGCTACTTAGTACAAAAACAAAAACAAAATCTGTTCTTTGGCTCTTAGGACATTCTTTGTTACCAAAGTCTATGAATACTAACTTCTGAGGGAGTTTGAGCAGTATTTCTAAAAATAAAAAATCAATGCCAAAAATACCAGATAAATCTGAATCCTATAAAGTGATATCACAGTTAGTATATAATTGCTACAAAGCACATAAAAACTTTAAGCCAATTATTGAAAAAGTAACATACTGACATTTATTAATCCTTAGAGGGCTCTTTGCTGTGCCAGCCTACCTATATAATTTAATTAAAACAACTATTCTTTGTAAGATATAGTTACTTCTGTTTTATAGATAAGGAAATTGAAGCTGAGATACTGATGAACATGCCCACCAATGAGATACTAAGGAATAGCCCCAAAATGACTGAGCTGAAATTTGAACCCATTTCCTTTGCACTATAGTGTGCTGACTCCTAAAGTTTTAAGGTTGCACTTTAATTCAAGGTGGAAAAAAAAAAAGGCCTAAGAAACAGATTGCACAAGAAACACATTGCAAAACCAATACAGTATTGTAATTAGCCTCCAGTTAAATAAATTTAAAAAAAGAGAGAAACAGATTGCATTATCATTAGAGATTGAAAATTATCCATATCTTGAATAATATCAATGGAAGATGTGGTCTAGTGGAAAGGACAGAGGTAAGATTACAGAAACCCTTCTGCTGTGTGTGCTCACTAGTATCTCTGAATAATGCAGACACAGTTTCTTAGAGAAAAGCACTCTGCAGCGTGGCTATCATTAGTAGTATTCCTGATAATGATAAGCTGGGGGTAGGATTGTGAGTATGCCTCTCCCTCTTCCTTGTAGGATCATGGTGCTAAGGAAGCTTCCCTGTGGAAGAGGTTCCATTTTCATATGTCTAATAATTGACCCCTTCATTGACTCTGCAAATAAAATAGTGGCTGTGATGATTTTGTCATTTTGGTAGTCCTCCATTAGAATTAAAAGGAGACCTCCAAAACTGTTCATGTTGCTGAGATATCTTTTTTCACTTGTTTCTTTAAACCACAAATAATACGTACATTTTCATGAGTACATGATAGCAGTGTGATTTCTTGGCAGTTCTCCAGATTCTCCTGTAATTGTGTAGATCTATTGTGGTTACTGCTTGCACAGCCAGGGATATGGAAGTAAAGAAATATATGTAAAACATTCAATAACTTCTTTTTGCTGGAAACAATGTAAAACATTTCTCAAATTCCTACTACATGTTTTTATCAGCCATTTTTATAACATTAATAGCTCTTTAACCCAAATTAATGCAAATTAATTAACTGTGTGCTTTAGAAATATAGCTGTAGAAATGTTTTTGCTAATCTTCATTATCAAGTATTACTTTATATAATATGCATATTGGGTATAATATGTTTTAATTCATTCAGCTAGTGTACTTTCAGAAAGAAAGTTCATTGGCGAAAATTTTTAAAAATTGGTGGAGAACACTGATCTGTATCTTCTAATAAATCCAATTTATTCTCAGATGGTTTGTATCATAAATACAGGATTAAAGGCTAAGTACAAATAAGTGTTTTTATCTTTACATTCACACATGAAACAGTGTTTTATGCTTTTCCTACCTTTATTCCAAATACATCTCATTTGTAGGTTGTCCCCAAATATCAGTGTATATTGAAATGGTCTCATGGAAAGGAAAAATATCAAATCCATGCATGGTTAGATTGATTATTGTTATTTTTTTCTAATATCTTTATTATTGTTGGGAAATGTCCACAATGATATTTAGGAGACTTCAGTTATTTCAATTAATATTCATTTATCTTCTGAAAATAGCTTTTTGTAACATTTCTGTAGAAGAAACTATTAATTTGTTCTTATTTTATTCTAACAGTACTTGATAGTATTATCAAATCTTTTTTTTTTTAAGCTCTTCTCACAGACAGCTTCATCATCTTATCATTTTTGGCACAAAACAAACTATGTTTTATTCAGTTTGCCAAGAAGATGAGCTCTCCTGATATAAACAAAAGACTGGAAAAACTCTCAGCCTTGGATTATAAGGTAGAGATTTGAATGTGTACGGTCATATTGTTAATTATTAAGGTATACTAGAGTATTGCTTGAGTTGATGTTATGCTCATTTTTCTTAAATGATTATGGACTTCAGAAAAACCAGAGTTATTCATAGTATAGGATTAAGCTTGATCAACTAGAAACGGTGGCCATCCAAAGTTTTATTCTTTTACTCTCATTATGGGGTTCTAACAGTGGCATGCTTGGAGCAGTTTACATCGTACTTATGGAAATCAGAAAGATAATAGAGGCAAGTTGCACATTTGAAAATGGTTTTCTTGCTGGTAGTAGTATATATACCATTCTCATTTTTCCCTAAGACCCCGTGTCACTATTCTAAGCAAGGATAGCTATTCTCGATTCCATTTCACAAGAAAGAAGACAACACTTTCAAAGGTTAATAGAAAAGTGTAATAAACAAGGAGTGGAAAGATCCCCCTCCTCCCAACATCTAGCTATAACTGTGGAGAAAAATGCAAAGAGAAATCTCCTTCATGTGTTAGTCTCTTTCCCTTCAGTAACTCCAGGTAATTTGTTTCCTTGTATAAGGGACTTTACATCTGTTAAGGCAGGATTTTTATTTTAAATGATGTGTTTAATTTAAGTTTTGCCACATTACATTTTAACTACTTGGAAGGCATCCTCTCTGCTAGAATGAGTATCTCATACATTTTCCAGGCTGTTTCAGTTCAAGGCCTCTTTTCAGCAGTGACTTGTGTTTGCAAGATTGATCCAGCCTCTGTGACGTGGATTTGAGACAGTTCACTGTTCACTGGGAACGAGACTGATATACAGCTTCCTTAAAAAAGATGCACACTTATACTGTACCAGGAGTATCTATAACGAGGGCAAAGATTCTTAAAACCCAGCTTTGTGGCTTGAAACTGTGTGTGTGTGTTTGAAAAGTCTAATAGTATTTGACCTAACCTTTTGCCCTTTGGGGTTCTTTTGGGTTATTTCTTATTGTGACTGAGTTAGTAGTGGTGTGGGAGGATTTAATTTTATTTATCGAAAAAATCTACCCTTATAAAAAAGATTTTTAACATGGGATAAAATACATTAACTTTTTCATCATGGTAATAAACTATAATTTGATTTTGTTTGCAAGCCTTGTATAGCTTCTATAACACTTTGTATAATATTGATTCTTTTAAACTGAAAATCTGTAGTACTGATATATTTTGTCTGGTAAAAAAATGGTTTAACATTCCTAATGGAATTCTGTTTTCCAAAATGGCTGGCTCCTTGAAATGTTGTTAATTTACTAATACTGGTCTTTAAAATGCACCAGTATGCACTAATTTTAATGCATTAACTATTAAAGTGACTGTTTTTAATGCATTTATATAAAATTTTGTATGCCTACTTTCTTCATCTTAAGTGTGATGGGTAGTTTGGCAAAGTTTTCTCAGCTTAAGGATAGTAGCTTCCCATTAATGAGAGCAGAGAGAAACTGTTAGGATGTCATCTTTTCTCATGAAAAGATGTGAAAAATAGACTGAATATGTGGGCCCTGCACCTTGAGTAAGGGAGTTACATATTTGTTCATTCTGTCATTAGATATGAGAAATTAAAAACATGAGCACTCCACGTCATTTCTTTACACTGGAGAAGAAGTAGCCTGCTTCCCTCTGGAAAACCCATGGATTTCATTTTCTGGTTCAGTATTTTAAACATAGGTATTTAATATTTGATAAAAACTGCCATTTATCTATTGGAAGGACATTTTAAGAAACTTGTTCATTTCACTTGCCCTCTTGACCGTTGTGAGAGAATAGTAAACCATTAATACTCAAAACAAACATTAAATTTCAGATAACGTACATGATTTACATTATGTGAGGACTGAAAGTGGCAGCCTCTTGTTTTAACTCTGTTTTCTCATATAGAAGTTCTTAAGTAACATGTGTAAATGCTAGGTAGGATGTCAAAGTAATGTTTGTGTATTTTTAAGGACTTAGCAATTTCATTGTGATATTTCCCTCAAATAAGCTAGCTAGTTAAAATAGTGATATTGAGGACTTAAATATAAGAATTTGCACTTTAGAGCGTAATTTGTGTTGTCTGTCATTGCCCATTTGGATTTTAAAACAAGGAAATGGTGTAGAGTATTACAATCCTGCACTTCTTTACAGCTGTATCATAATTTAGTTCTTTTAGACTGAAACAGTTTTGGCAGAGAAAAATGTAGGGGAAATATGAAATTATTGACCTTTAGCAAGTTTTCCTGTCTACATTTTAAAAATCCAATTCAATTTATTTAACAGTGAAGGGACAGTGCAAGGAGTTAAATGTTTACCATGAGAGAACAACACTGGTAATTACTTTGATTTCAGTTCCTTTTGATGTGCATTCAGAGGATGAAGAGGTCAATAATATTATGGCCATGCAAATAGAAAAGGGTTCCTTTTGACCATATTAAAAAAAAATAGCAGAGGATTATTAAAGCATTAACCTTGATTTTAATGGCCTTGGTTGAGTGGTGAGATCACAATTTGGATGAGCCTGATTATTTACTAAATACAATACATAAATGCAACGGGTTCTTAACACCCATTGCACTCTGGCATTATCGCATTACTGCCATCCTTTGTTGCCTTGCAGACAGGAATATGAAAGCAATCTGTCATGTAGTGAGACTGGCTCCAGAAGCATTTCTCTGATAAGAAGACCCCCTGCCCTTTGCTAGTGTCTGGTCCAGTAGGCTTAGCCATGCGCTTAATCCCCAGAAAGTGGTTCGATTATTGCTGACCAGCAATGGCAAGATAGTTGTTTTTTTTTTTTTTTTTCGCTTCCAAGCTATCAACCTTCCATTAATTCCTTAAGCAGAAATACGGTGCAATCTATATTTCCTTGGCATGTGTCACCCAGATGGTGCCGTGCTTATGTTTTCAAATAACCATGTTCCAAAATAACATAGTTTGAATAATAAATTCTACAAATCCGTCCTAAGAAAGAAAAGCAGAATTCTCAGAAGCTGCATAAACTTTTACGCATGATGCTGTGGCTTGCTGTGGCTTATCCCTTTATGCAGAATTTTTGTATATATGTCTTTAAAGCAATATTTGCCTCAAGTTGTTTTTCCTTTTGTTGTTGTCAGTCACTGTTAACATGTTATGTCTTAAACAGTAGTCCGACACTCTTGGTCAGCAGTACTGAACCTGTCATTTAATATAGCTGGTCTTAAATCCTATGTGTAGGTCGATGCTGTCAAGCAACCATGACTGTACATTTTGGTATTGATTGGGAAAGCTATGGCCAATTCCTCCCCAACTCACATTTTTCCTTTTCCTTTCCTCTGCTAAAAATGGGGAGAATTTTGAACATATGTCTTTTTTATGTATGTGTCAAAAGAATTTGGTAAATTCTGACACCTCCTTAAGCACATGTTTAACATGCATATTTACTTGCATTTATCTACATTTACAGATGCTTTAATTTTTGTAATACTTTGAGAATTTTTCCTTTTAAAAATGATCTTTGTCTTTTTTTTTCTTTTTTAAACCGTTAGATTTCCTATTATGAAATCCCTGGCCCAGTAAATAGGACAACACAGCGTCATCTAGCCATCAATTGTGTTCAAGATAGAGTTGTTTGCTGGTGGCCACTGGTCAGTGATGATGCTTGGCCTTGGACCCCCATTTCTTCCGAGAAGGATAGAACCAATCTGCTGCTCCTGAGCTATGCTCAAGGAAAGCTGGAGGTAAATCTAAAGCAAATATATACATTTTGTTGAAGAGAAACTACAGTAGGGTTATTAGTTTTCTATTCTGAAATAAGTGTAAATACTTTTAAAAGTCTATAATTTGTTTTCCAAATATTCAACAAAGGTAATTACATATGAAATGGGATCCTTTAAAGTATCACATCTGGAGGATCCACCGTTTCAGGACTTGCCCAAATACCATAGTAATTAATAGCACAAGCTTCTGGGTTCAAATCCTAGCTCTGCCACTACCTACCTCTCTGTCCTTGAGCAGATTACTAACCTCTGTGTGCTGTGGTTTCATTGTTTGAAAAACAGAGTGAATGAAGATATTCAAGTTAATAGTTGCATTTAGAGCAGTAATGATGCAATGCTATTATTACATGTATTAATTAATAATCTCAATTACTATTGTGATTCTTGCCATTATCATTATTAGTGCTGTCATCACTGTTTGCTCATGATTTCATGCCTTTCAAAGCTGTGTTATTAACCACCTTCTTTAAACATCAGTTAGTCAGTTAGCAAACAGTAGTCAAATGCCTGTTTTCTATAAGACTCTGTGGTGCCAAACCATGGCTTGGGGCAAGGATTTGTAAGGAGGGCCTTAGAGGAGCAGCCTTCTCCATCTAGTGTCCTGCCTGGGACACAAACACCAAAAGGGTTAATCTCGGAAGTATGTATGAGGTCTCACCCTATCTATTTCTGAAAATGTTCAGTCATCATTAGTATCATGAACTGTGGATATTTTCATCTTGTATCAGTACTTTGAGTCTGAAATTCTGTTTTCTTACTGTAACTTTAAATTGAAAAAATAACTTCCTCAGCGTGGTTTTTCAATGTGTAAAATGGTATGTTTTGTCTAGGTAAAATTATATATTCCTGTATTTTCTCTAAATCCATTATCTTTTAGACTTTAAGAAGTATTTTTCAGAATTAGTATTCTGAGATAATGAACAAGTTTTCTCTATCCCCTACTTACCTATTCTGATTTTATAAATTTACAGGCTATCTTTTAAGACTGAAGAGCCCTTTTTAATTAATTTACCTTTTTCTGGACCTTTTCCAATTTTGTTGTGGTAACTAATACCACTTTTAATGCTCCAGGTATGGATTTTGTAAGGATGAAGAAGTGCTTTATTCCTATTCACTTCCTATTTGTGCCTACCATCATATTGATCTTAGATCTAGAAGCTAACTGAATAAAAGACCTAATCAAAATGACTTCATGTAATAAAGCCAACTAGAATTCTTTTAAATGTTCTGTCTTACAATAAAAGTAAAAAAAAAAAAAGGATAAATCAACCTTTAGTTTTACAGTACACAAATTACCTTTATTGAAATGAACTTATTACCTGAAATTAGGACTGTTTGAAAAGGCTACATACATATGGTCCACATACTTCATCTCCCTGTGTCTAGTTTATGGACTTTATGGTTTGATAAACTACAGTTTGCCTTTTGGTTGGACCATATACTGTGTGACTTGAATCAAGTTTACTCCTGTAAGGTTCAGCCTGCTTTTAACTAATGATACATTCTTTGGTCTTGGGTAGATTACCTACCCTGACTGTAGTTTTCTAACTTTTAAAATGATGGATTTAAACTATATGGGTCCCAGGCAGCTCAAAAAAAAAGTACTCATCTGAATTCTGAAGCACAGGTCTGATTTTGCCATTGCTTATTCAAATACCTTCATTAGATTTTCAGCTAAACTTAGCTTCCACACTGAAAAGCATCACCCTGCTCTGACTGGTCATGACCTACTGTTCCAGTGTTATTTCTTTATACAAATCTATGTTCTACCCAAATGATATACTCACTGCTTCTTTATTTCTCACCTTCTGCCTGTACAAATTTGAAGTAGGAAATGGCAACCCACTTCAGTATTCCTGCCTGGAAAATTCCATGGACAAAAGAGCCTGGCAGGCTATAGTCCATGGGGTTGCAAAGAGTCAGACACAACTGAGCATGCAAGTAGTGCACACCTGTACAGATTACAGGTATTTCTACCTGAAATGCCCTTCCCTGGGCTTCCTGCGTAGCTCAGCTGGTAGAGAATCCCCCTGCAATACAGGAGACCCTTGTTCAATCCCTGGGTTGGGAAGTTCCTCTGGAGAAGAGATAGGCTACTCACTCCAGTATTCTTGGGCTTCCTTGATGGCTCAGAAAGTAAAGAACCCTCCTGCAATGCAGGAGACCTGGGTTTGATCCTTGGGTTGGGAAGATCCCCTGGAGGGAGGACATGGCAACCCACTCCAGTATTGGAGCTTCCCTAGTGGCTCAGACAGTAAAGAACCGGTCTGCCATGCAGGAGACCTGGGTTCAATCATTGAGTCAGGAAGATCCCCTGGAGAAGGGAATGGCAACCCACTCCAGAATTCTTGTGCGGAGAATTCCATGGATGGAGAAGCCTGGTGGGCTACAGTCCATGGAGTCCAAAGAAACGGACACAATGGAACAACTAACACTTTCACTTTCTCTCTCTTCACATCATTCATTAGCTGTTGAGCATGATCATGGAGTAGCAATTGTTGTTTAGTCCCTAAGTCCTGTACTACTCTTTTGCAGCTCCATGGACTATAGCTCACCAGGCTCCTCGGTCCATGGGAATCTCCCAGGCAGGAATACTGGAGTGGGTTGCCATTTCTTCCTCCAGGGGATCTTCCCATTGCAGGGATCAAACCCATGTCTCCTGCATTGTCAGGCGAATTTTTTGCCACTGAGTGACCTGGGAAGCCCTGACCATGGAGTAAGCAGTGTATTTCATGCCAGAGTATATGAATACAAAGCTTTCCCTGCCTGCAAGGATCTTAGTGTCTACCAGTGAGAGACAAATATGGAAACACGTGCATACACTAAAGTGCTGTGGATATATGTTAGCAGTACAGGAACCAGTGGGAAATGATTGTTTTTACCTAGAGAAATATTAAGGGGGAACTTTCAAAAAGGATTTACAACTTGCTCAAGGTTGGTACGGAGAAGGCAATGGCACCCCACTCCAGTACTCTTGCCTGGCAAATCCCATGGACGGAGGAGCCTGGTAGGCTGCAGTCCATGGGGTTACTAGGAGTTGGACACGACTGAGTGACTTCACTTTAACTTTTCACTTTCATGCATTGGAGAAGGAAATGGCAGCCCACTCCAGTGTTCTTGCCTAGAGAATCCCAGGGACGGGGGAGCCTGGTGGGCTGCCGTCTATGGGGTAGCACAGTCAGACACAACTGAAGTGACTTAGCGGCGGCAGCAGCAGCAGCAAGGTTGGTACACAATTTTACTTTTTTTTTTGGTTACTGTCCTAAGTTTCATATCAAAATTGTTCTAGCTTTGTGGAGTGATTTGACTAGCTTTTCTTTTTTCTCCTCTGTGAAACAGTACCAAGAGAAATATATGATACTTGAATGTTTGGTAAAATACATAAAAGCATCTGGGTGTGCTGTCTTTCAAGGAAGATAGATTTATTTTTTATCACTGATTCTGTTTTTCAACGGTTGGTTTTCAGGAATTCTGTTTTTTCCTTGAGTCATTTTCCTTATTTTGTGTTTTTGGAAAATTATCCATCTTGTTTAAGTATTTGAATAGATTTTCATTAAGTTTTATATAATATTTGTACCTGTTTTTTACTTATCACCACTGACTGCATATATTTATCTTAATATATTAAGATATAGAATAATTTTTTTGTCAAGTAGCTTCTGTCTTAGATTTGGTCCTTTCAATCTATCAAAATTAAATTATTGGAAAAATTAATAAAGATTTTTTATTCAGAACCTCATGTGAACTTCTAAATGCAAAAAAGTGAATGTCTTTTGGAATAATTGTCCGGGGAAATAATTGTTTCTTTCTGTGTGTATGAAGACAGTCTTTAACCATGAATTGTAGCGTATTTTTTAGGAAAACGTGAACTAAAACTACTAGTCTATAAAGGTAATAATCAGGCATATATCTTTAAATATTTTTCACTAGCAACCAATAGACTTCTTACGCTAATCTTCAGAATAAGAGATACAATATACCCTTAAACCCTAAAAGTCAGACTACAAAAGTAGCAACTTTATAAAGAAGAAATTTAATCTTTGTATCTATTAAATGACAGAATTTTTAAAAAATCATTTCCCATCCAAGTTCAATCAGAAAAGATAATAAGCTTTTATTTGGACTGTGGCAAGATCCTAGAGTAGTGGCTCCTAGCCTTGGCAACACATTACAGTCACCTGCAGAGCTTTTACAAAGGGATGCACCTAGACCAGTGACATCAGAATCTCCAGAGGGGGAGGCGGCATCAGTATTCTTTAACAGCTTCCCTGGGTGATTCTCATGTGCATCCAAGTTGAGAACCACTGTTTTACAACAAACTAAAAAAATTGTTTAAAGCCATCTCTTTTGCATAACAGACCATGGAAAGGATAAAGCCCACATACTGAACGAAACGAGTGTTCTAATAGTAGACTCTAAGTAGAAAATTGGCTTACCAAGCAGCTGAAAAAAAAAAAAAAAAAGGAAACATAGAAATAAGCTCTCTGTTACTGAATTATCTGTCTTTCAGAGGAAGAACGTTTTAAAATTTATTTTATGGATAATAGAAAACTGCAGGTCTAATTGCACACCACAGAGCTCTAAACAATAGCATATATCTTAATTAGAAACATAGAACAAGAGAGATTTTTGTTGTCTGGGAAAAAGATTGTTTTGAAAAATATACAATAACTAGGATGAAGAAAAACATTTGTATCTATAAAATTCATTTAAAAATAGTTTTCTGTGGTATTCGTGTTTATTCTCATATATAACATGGTAGTCCTTTTTATTTAATATAGGACTTAACTGTAGCTCAAACATAAACAATCTGCCTGCAGTGTAGGAGACCAGGGTTCGATCCCTGGGTTGGGAAGATCCCCCGGAGAAGGGAATGGCAATCCACTCCAGTATTCTTGCTTGTAGAATTCCATGGACAGAGAAGCCTGGCAGGCTACACAGAGAGTCAGACACGGCTGAGTGACTAACACATATATGGTTAAGATGCCCTGGAGTAGGAAATGGAAACCCATTGTAGTATTCTTGCCTGGAAAGTTCTATGGACAGAGGAGCCTAACGGGCTGCAGTCCATGGGGTCACAAAGAGTGGGACATGATTGAGTGGCTGAGCACACTCTTTATATTTACTTTTGGAAACAGTAGTTACTATCATCCTGCTGCTGCTGCTAAGTCATTTCAGTCGTGTCCGACTCTGTGCGACCCCATAGACAGGAGCACACCAGGCTCCCCCGTCCCTGGGATTCTCCAGGCAAGAACACTGGAGTGGATTGCCATTTCCTTCTCCAGTGCATGAAAGTGAAAAATGAAAGTGAAATTGCTCAGTCGTGTCCAACCCTCAGCAACCCCATGGACTGCAGCCTTCCAGGAATCTATGGGATTTTCCAGGCAGGAGTACTAGAGTGGGGTGCCATCCGTACTGTCATCCTAGAAATATTTAATTCATTAGCTTTGTCAAAAATGTGATGACAACCCACCTTACTTTTCTCTTACCTTATTTGAGTAGATATTTTAACTTTTTAGCTATAAGCATTCGATAAAGCTTTCTGAATATGGCAGTAATTTCAAGATATCTTATTCAGAAAAGGCCACTTGAATCTGTTTAACCAAATTAGTAAAAAACATATTAGCAGAGCTATTAAACCTTAAAACATGCTGTCAAGGAATGATTTAGAGGAGCAGTCAATTGATGAGAAAGTAAAAATGTGACCTACTTGTAATACAGTGTAATTTGATAAAAGAAGCATTCAACTGAAAAGCCAGAATATTTCAGAGACATCTCTTCCAAAGAGATGTATATATTGTGTTATTTTTCAACTAAATAACCAAGATTTTCTATCTTAGAGATGATGGGGTTGTTTTAATCTTTTTATTATATAGTAAGGAAAACCATAGAAACAGATATATAATTTAATGAGCTTTTACTAAAGAAACACCCCTGTAACCACACTCAGGTCAAGAAATAGACTTTCCCAGGCACCAGAAATAGTGCCATGTACTTACTCTGTTTTAATCTCAACTCTTTCCTAGTCTCCCAGAGTATCCTCTGTTGTGACTTTTACACTTTTTCTCATATATCACCTAAGTGTGTATCTCACAAAACTGCAGTTTAATATTATCTATTTAAAACATGCTAATGTGTCTTTTATTTATTTTTGGCTACGCTGGGTCTTTGTTGCTATGTGTTGCTATGTGTTTTTCTAGTTGCGGGGAGCAGGGACTACTGGCTAATTGCAGTGAGGCAGACTAAGAGTTGGACACAACTGGGCGACTTCACTTTCACTTTTCACTGTCATGCACTGGAGAAGGAAATGGCAACCCACGCTAGTGTTCTTGCCTGGAGAATCCCAGGGACAGGGGACCTGATGGGCTGCCGTCTCTGGGGTCACACAGAGTCGGACACGAATAAAATGACTTAGCAGCAGCAGTAGCAGCAAGGAACTACATGCCAATAAACTGGTACAGCCTAGAAGAACTGGACAGATTCTTATGAGTATGGTCTTGGAAGACTGAACCAGAAATAGAAAATATGAAAACATCAAGTACCAGTACTGACACTGAATCAGTAGTTTAAAAACTCCCAACAAACAAAAGTCCAGGAACAAATGGCTTCATAGGTGAACTCTACCAAACATTTAAAGAATTAACACCTATCCTGAAACTATTCTAAAATATTGCAGAGGATGGAACATTTCTGAACTCATTCTATATGGCCACCATCATTCAGATACCAAAACCAAAGATATGAAAAAAATTACAGGCCTATATCATCAATGAACATAGATTCAAAAATCATTGGTAAAATACTAGCAAACTGACTCCAATAATATAAGAACCATACATCTTGATCAAGTGAGATTTATCCCAAGGATACAAGGATTTTTCAGTATATACCAATCAATGTGATACACTGCATTAACAAATTGAAGAATAAGAACTATATGATTATCTCAGTAGATAAAGCTTTTGAGAAAATTCAACATGTGTTTATGATTAAAAAAAAAAAACTCTCAAGAAAGTAGGTACTAAGGGAACATGTGTGCATGCCCAATTGTGTCTGACTCTTTGTGACTCCATGGATGGTAGCCCAGCTGGCTCCTCTGTCCATAGGATTTTCCCAGGAAGAATAGTTGGGTGGGTTACCATTTCCTTCTCCAATTAAGGGAACATAACTTATAATAAAGGTCATATATGACAAACACAGCTAACATCATACTCAGTAATGAAGATCTGAAAGCATTCCTTTTAGGATCAGGAAAAAGACAAGGATGTCCATTCTTGCCACTTTTATTTAACATAGTTTTGGAAGTCCTAGCTATGGCAGTCAGAGAAGAAAAAGAAAGAAAAGGAATCCACATTGGAAAAGAAAAGGTAAAAGTGTCTCTGTTTGCTGTTGATCTGATAGTATACAAGAGAATCCTAAAGATGCTACCAGAAAACTACTAGACTCCTCAATAAATCTGGTAAAGTTGCTGGATACAAAATTAATACAGAAATCTCTTGCATTCCTATACACTGACAACAGAAGATCACAAAGGGAAATGAAGGAAACAATACCGTTTACCATTAAGTGAAAGTCGCTTAGTTGTGTCTGACTCTTGGCAACCCCGTGGACTGTAGCCTGTCAGGCTCCTCTGTCCATGGAATTTTCCAGGGCAGAATACTGGAGTGGGTAGCCATTACCTTCTCCAGGGGATCTTCCCAACCCAGGGATTGAACCCAAGTCTCTCACATTGCAAGTGGAGTCTTTCCTTCTGAGCCACCAGGGAAGTCCAAGAATACTGGAGTGGGTAGCCTATCCCATTTACAGTGGATCTTCCTGACCCAGGAATCAAACTGAGGTCTCCTGCACTGCAGGAAGATTCTTTACCAGCTAAGCTACCAGGAAAGCCCACCAATGAATCAAAAAGAATAAAATACAGAAGGGGGCAAAAGGCATGTATTCAGAAAACTATAAGATACTTAGGAAAGAAATCAAAGATGACACAAACAGATGAAGAGATATACTTTGTTCTCGGATTTGAAGAATCAATATTGTCAAAATTACTGTACAAGGCAATCTACAGATTCAATGCAATTCCTATCCGAATTTTTCACAGAATTAGAATAAAACTTTTTTACAGTTTGTATGGAAACACAAAAGATCACAAATAGCCAAATCAGTCTTGAGGAAAAACAGTGGAGCTGAAGGAATCAGGTGCCCTGACATCAAAGTATACTACAAAGCTACAGTAATCAAAACAGTATGATAGTGGCACAAAAACAGATATATGGGTCAGTGGAACAGGATGGAAAGCCCAGAGATAAACCCACGTTTGTATGGTTAGTTAACCTGCAACAAGTGAGGCAAGACTACACAATGGAGAAAAGACATTTTCTTCAATATGTAGTGCTGGGAAAAACGGACAGTTATATCTAAAAGAATAAAATTAGAACATTCTTTAACACCATATACAAGAATAAAATAAAAATTGATTAAAAACCTAGATGTAAGAATAGAAACTAAAGCTCCTAGAGGAGAACATAGGCAGAACACTCTGACATAATTGCAGTAATATTTTGGGGGGGGATCTGTCTCCTCGAGTACTGGAAATAAAAGCATGCAAATGGCACCTAATTAAACTTAAAAGCTTTTTCATGCAAAGGAGACCTTTCACCAGTGAACTGGGAGAAGATATTTGCACACTGTACTACCAAGGGATTAATTTCCAAAATATGTAGATAGCTCATCCCTGCAGTTTAATATCAGAAAAAGTCCAACCCAATCAGAAAATGGGCAGAAGAAGTAAATGTTTCTCCAAAGGAGACATACAGATGGCCAATAGGCACATGAAAAGATGTTCAACGTCACTAAGTATTAGAGAAATGCAAATCAAAACTACAATGAGGTATGACCTCACACCAGTCACAACGCCCATCATTAAAAAGTCTACAAATAATAAATGCTAGAGAGGGTGTGGAGAAAAGGAACTCTCCTGCACTGTTGGTGGGAATATAAGTTGGTAGACCCACTATAGAAAACAGTATCTAAGTCTCTCAGAGAGCTAAAAGTAGAGTTACCATATGATCCTGATATCCCATGCCTGGGCATATATCCTGAGAAAACTAATTAGAAAAGATACATATACCCCAGTGTTCATAGCCCCACTGTTTACAATAGCCAAGACATGGAAGCAACCTAAATGTCTATCAACAGATGAATGGAAAACAAGTGTGGTATATGAATGTGTATACACACACACATATATATGTATCATGAAGTTGTGAAGTCACTCAATCATGTCCGACTCTTTGTGACCCCATGGACTGTAGCCCACCAGGTTCCTCCATCCATGGAATTTTCTAGGCAATAGTACTGGAGTGGGTTGCCATTTCCTTCTCCAGGGGATCTTCCCAACCCAGGGATCAAACCCAGATTTCCCACATTGCAGGCAGATGCTTTACCATCTGAGCCACCAGGGAATATATATATAATGGAGTATTATTCAGGCATAAAAAGGAATGAAAACATTTGCAACAATTTATACAAACCTAGAGAATAGGGTTGTTGTTCAGTCTCCCAGTTGTGTCTGACTCTTTGTGACCCCAGGGACTGCAGCAGCCCAGGTCTCCCTGTCCCTCACCATCTCCTCGAGTTTGCCCAAGTTCATGTTCATTGCATCGGTGATGCTGTCCAACCATCTCATCCTCTGATATCCTCTTCTCTTTCTGTCCTCAATCTTTTCCAGCTACAGGGTCTTTTCCAATGAGTCATCTGTTCGCATCAGATGACCAGAATACTGGAGTTTGAGCTTCAGCATTAGTTTTTCCAGTGAATATTCAGGGTTGATCTACCTTAAGATTGACTGGTTTGATATCCTTGCTGTCAAAAAAATTTTCAGGAGTCTTCTCCAAAACCACAGTTTAAAGGCATCAGGCATCAATTCTTTGGCATTCTGTCTTCTTTATGGTCCAGTTCTCACAACTGTACGTAACCACTGGGAAGACCATCAGTTCAGTTCAGTTGCTCAGTCATGTCTGACTCTTTGCGATCCCATGGACTGTAGCACACCAGATGTCCCTGTCCATCACCAACTCCTGGAGTTTACCCAGACTCATGTCATTGACTCAGTAATGCCCTCCAACCATCTCATCCTCTGTCATCCCCTTCTCCTGCCTTCAATCTTTCCCAGCATTAGGGTCTTCTCAAATAAGTTAGTTCTTCACATCAGATAGCCAAAGTATTGGAGTTTCAACTTCAACATCAGTCCTTTCAATGAATATTCAGGACTGATTTCCTTAAGCATGGACTTGTTGGATCTCCTTGCAGTCCCTTTGACTCTCAAGAGTCTTCTCCAACACCACGGTTCAAAAGCATCAATTCTTTGGTGCTCAGCTCTCTTTATAGTCCAACTCTCACATCCATACATGACTACTGGAAAAACCATACCCTTGACTAGATGGACATTTGTTGACAAAGTAATGACTCTGCTTTTTAATATGCTGTCTAGGTTGGTCATAACATTCCTTCCAAGGAGTAAGCGTCTTTTAATTTCATGGCTGCAGTCCATGAAAATCACATCTGCAGTGATTTTGGAGCCCCCCAAAATATAGTCTCTCATTGTTTCTACTGGCCATGAAGTGTTGGGACCGGATGCCATGATCTTAGTTTTCTGAATATTGAGCTTAAAGCTACCCTTTTCACTCTCCTCTTTCACTTTCATCAAGAGGCTCTTTAGTTCTTCTTCACTTTCTGCCATAAGGGTGGTGTCATCTGTATATCTGAGGTTAGTGATGTTTCTCCCAGCAATCTTGATTCCAGCTTGTGGTTCATCTAGCCCAGCATTTCTCATAATGTACTCTGCATATAAGTTAAATAAGCAGGGTGACAATATACAGACCTGCCATACTCCTTTTCCTATTTGGAACGAGTCTGTTGTTCCATGTCCAGTTCTAACTGTTGCTTCCTGACCTGCATACAGATGTCTCAAGAGGCAGGTCAGGTGGTCTGGTATTCCCATCTCTTTCAGCATTTTCCACAGTTTATTGTGATCCACACAGTCAAAGGCATTGGTATAGCCAATAAAGCAGAAATAGATGTTTTTCTGAAACTCTCTTGCTTTTTTGATGATCCAGCAAATGTTGGCAATTTGATCTCTAGTTCCTCTGCCTTTTCTATAACCAGCTTGAACATCTGGAAGTTCACAGTTCATGTATTGATGAACCCTGGCTTGGAGAATTTTGAGCAATTAATTTACTACCATGTGAGATGAGTGTAATTGTGCAGTAGTTTGAGCATTCTTTGGCATTGCCTTCCTTAGGGACTGGAATGAAAACTGAGCTTTTCCAATCCTGTGGCCACTGCTGAGTTTCCAAATGTGCTGGCATATTGAGTGCAGCACTTTTCACAGCATCATCTTTCAGGATTTGAAATAGCTCAACTGGGACTCCATCACCTCCACTAGCTTTGTTCNTTGTGCAGTAGTTTGAGCATTCTTTGGCATTGCCTTCCTTAGGGACTGGAATGAAAACTGAGCTTTTCCAATCCTGTGGCCACTGCTGAGTTTCCAAATGTGCTGGCATATTGAGTGCAGCACTTTTCACAGCATCATCTTTCAGGATTTGAAATAGCTCAACTGGGACTCCATCACCTCCACTAGCTTTGTTCATAGTGATGTTTCCTAAGGCCCACTTGACTTTATACTCCAGGATGTCTGGCTCTAGGTGAATGATCATGCCTTCGTGATTATCTGGTTCATGAAGATCTGTTTTGTACATTTCTTCTGTGTATTCTTGCCACCTCTTCTTAATATCTTAATATCTTCTGCTTTTGTTAGGTCCATGCCATTTGTGTCCTTTATTGAGCCCATCTTTGCATGATATGTTCACTTGGTATCTCTAATTTTCTTGAAGAGATCTAGTCTTTCCCATTCTATTGTTTTCCTCTATTTCTTAGCACTGATCACTGAGGAAGGCTTTCTTATCTCTCCTTGCTATTCTTTGGAACTCTGCATTCAAATGGGTATATCTTTCCTGTTCTCATTTGCTTTTCACAGCTATTTGTAAGGCCTCCTCAGACAGCCATGTTTCTTTTTTTGCATTTCTTTTTTGGGGGATGGTCTTGATCCCTGTCTCCTGTACAGTGTCATGAATCTCATTCCATAGTTCATCAAGCAGTCTGTCTATCAGATCTAGTCCCTTAAATCTATTTCTCATTTCCACTCTATAATAAGGGATTTCATTAAAATCATACCCGAATGGTCTAGTGGTTTTCCCTACTTTCTTCAATTTCAATATGAATTTGGCAATAAGGAGTCATGTCTGAGCCATAGTCAGCTCCCAGTCTTGTTTTTGCTGACTGTATAGAGCTTTTCCATCTTTCCCTGCAAGGAATATAATCAATCTGATTTCCGTGTTGGCCATCTGGTAATGTTCATGTGTAGAGTATTCTCTTGTGTTGTTGGAAGAGGGTGTTTGTTATGACCAGTGCATTCTCTTGGCAAAACTCTGTTACCCTTTTACTGTTTCATTCTATATTCCAAGGCCAAATTTGCCTGTTACTCCAGGTGTTTCTTGACTTCCTACTTTTGCATTCCAGTCCCCTATGATGAAATGAGGAAGACCATAGCCTTGAGTATATGGACCTTTGTGGGAAGCGTGATGTCTCTGTCTAGGTTTGTCATCGCTTTCCTGCCAAGAGGCAGTCGTCTCTGATTTCATGGCTGTAGTCACTGTCCATAGTGATTTTGGAGCCAAGAAGACAAAATATGTCAGTATATATACCTTTTCCCCTTCTATTTGCCATGCAGTAATGGGGCTAGATGCCATGATGTTAGTTTTTTAATATTTAGTCTTAAGTTGGCTTTTTTACTCTCCTCCTTCACTCATCAAGAAGCTCTTTAGTTCCTCTTCATTTTCTCCCATTAGAGTGGTATCATTTGCATATCTAAGGTTGTTGATGTTTCTTCTGCCTATTTATATCCCAGCTTGTAACTCATCCAGCCCAGCATTTCTCATGATGTGCTCAGCATATAGGTTAAACAGACAGTGTGACAGTAGACAGCCCTGTCACACTCCTTTCTCAATCTTCAATCTGTATGCAGGTCAAGAAGCAACAGTTAAAACCCTGTATGGAACAGTTGATTGCTTCAAGATCGAGAGAGTGGAATAAATCAGAAAAAGACAAATACTCTATATTAACACTTATATGTGAAATCTAATAAATAATACAAATTAATATTACAAAATAGAAGCAGACTTACAGATATAGAGAACAAACTAGTGGTTATCAAAGGAGAAAGAGATGGAGTGAGGGCAAAATAGAGGTAGTGCATTAAGAGATAGGGAAATATGGCTATTACTTTTCAATAACTTTCAATGGGGTATAATCTATAAAAATATTGTATCAATATATAATATTGTTAATCAGCTATACTTCAACAGATAAGTATAAAGTATTGCTTTTTTAAAAATCAGAATTTGATATTCCATCTGAGCTTGCCTGGCTTTTTAGAAGTATCTGGGATTAGGAATGGAAGAGAAGAGGGGAGGTATAATGGACTTACACCTTGGAGGAGGTATAAGACAGACTGAGCCTTTGTGGGTGAAGAGTGTGGATTTCAGGGTAAGGATATGAGAGAAGTTATTGAAAGATAAGCTGAGGCATACTAAAATTTTTCAGAGTTTGAGCAAGTGCCAAACTCAAAGTGGTTAGGAAGACTCTACTAATATGAGACAGGGGAAAGATTGAGAAAGAAAGTACAGAAGCAGAGGAAGGAAATTATTTGATTGGTTATAGTTTAAAGCTTAATTGGCTATTGTAATTGGTTACCCTTGGTATTTTGATTTTGTAACATTGAGGCATTTATAGGTTTAGGTTTTGGTTTGCTTTCATGGGCCAGAATGGCATTAGGGATTCATCAGTTGAATGGCCTCCCTGTTTAACAGATTTCAGAGCTGGGAAAATGCAGCTTTAGCTTGACCTCAGAATACAGTAATGAGAGGACACTGTAGGAGATAATGCTAGGATTTGCAAGGCAGATCATGTTCCTCCTTTGCTTATGGCTTCTCATCTTGTTTAGAGGAAAAGCCAAAGTCCCTGTAAGGGCTTACAAGCTACTTCACAATCTTCCGCCTCCTCCAGTTGCCCCGTCCTTCCTGGCTCCATTTCCTGTAGCCGTGTTGCCCTCCCGTTGTTTCCTCTTCAGGCCAAGAGTGCTGCCTTCACATGTTCGCTGCCTCTGCCTGCAGCCCTCTTCTCCAGGTGACTGCATGGCTTCACTTCTTCACTTCTTTCAGGTCAACTTTATGAGAGAGGCCTGTCCTGACTTCAGTTGCCTCCCCTTCCCATTCTTCCGAGTACTTAGGAGGTACACGTATAGAATCACTAACATACTCTGTATGTTTGTTTGTGATTTGTTAACTTTATCTTCAGCCATTAGAGTGTATGTTCTCTGAGGAAGAGGACCTCGCTGCTGTATCCCCACCAGTGCCAGGACCTGTGCCTGACATGTAGCTCATACTCAAGCATTTATTAGACAGAAAAGTGACAGCAGGAAAGTGAGAGTGGGAGAGGGAAAGAGTTGGATATGGATCCTATATGGTTTTACATACCAGGCAAGGGAATAAAACTTCAATTCATTACTTGTATGTTAGTTGCTCAGTCATGTTCCACTCTTTGCGACCCCATGGACTGTAGCCTGCCAGGCTCCTCTGTCCATGGAATTCTCCAGGCCAGAATACTGGAGTGGGTAGCCATTCCCTTCTCCAGGGGATCTTCCCAACCCAGGGATCAAACCCGAGTCTCCCACATTGTAGGCAGATTCTTTACCATCTGAGCCACCAGGGAAGCAAAATTGTGTAACAGTTAAAAGGTTCGAACAAGGGAATGACAGCAAGAACATTTAATTTAGGAAGATTCAGTTCAGTTCAGGCGCTCAGCCGTGTAGTTTGTTAANGAGTCTCCCACATTGTAGGCAGATTCTTTACCATCTGAGCCACCAGGGAAGCAAAATTGTGTAACAGTTAAAAGGTTCGAACAAGGGAATGACAGCAAGAACATTTAATTTAGGAAGATTCAGTTCAGTTCAGGCGCTCAGCCGTGTAGTTTGTTAATAATGTTTAGGATGCATTTTTTAAAATGCACATCAACATCCATTCCATCCCCAAGTCAGCACTATGTAACAAAGTTATGTGCTCTTAAAAAAAATGAAATATTTCGACTGTCAGTTCAGTTCAGTCGCTCAGTCGTGTCCGACCCTTTGCCACCCCATGAATCGCAGCACACCAGTCCTCCCTGTCCATGTCTAACTCCTGGAGTTCATTCAGGGTCGCGTCCTTCGAGTCAGTGATGCCATCCAGCCATCTCATCCTCTGTCATCCCCTTCTCCTCCTGCCCCCAANTGCATTGATCGCTGAAGGCTTTCTTATCTCTCTCTTCTTGCTGTTCTCTGGAACTCTGCATTCAGATGCTTGTATCTTTCCTTTTCTCCTTTGCTTTTCACTTCTCTTCTTTTCACAGCTATTTGTAAGGCCTCCCCAGACAGCCAGACTGCTAAAATAATTGCCAAAATGGCTAAAAGCATATTCCTTCCCTGTACTTTTCCCCCTAGTTTGCCTAGTTTCCCTTGTTTGCCCCAGTAACGTACATTACTGCAGTACATTGTCAAATCCTGGAACATGACCTTGGTATAATACTATTAACTCAGATACTGGCCTTAACAGTTGGATTTCATCGGATTTTGAACTGCGAGTGTGCAAACACACATGCAGAGTTCTGTGAAATTCTGACTCTTGTAGACATGTGCTTTGTAATGTTTCTAAATCTAATTTTGAGGTTTTCAGCAGTGTTAGAAATGATCTCAGATACCATTCTCCNCTATTAACTCAGATACTGGCCTTAACAGTTGGATTTCATCGGATTTTGAACTGCGAGTGTGCAAACACACATGCAGAGTTCTGTGAAATTCTGACTCTTGTAGACATGTGCTTTGTAATGTTTCTAAATCTAATTTTGAGGTTTTCAGCAGTGTTAGAAATGATCTCAGATACCATTCTCCAGATTTTTGGCCTCCCACATTTACATATGAATAAGGTGAATGGCCTGCTTTATTCTTCTTGTTGCCTTTCCTTTCCACACTAGAAATGCTTCTCAAATTTTGCCTCACTAGTATTATAAGTCATATTACTCACCAGATCTTCTTAATATAAATTTATTTATTTTAATTGGAGGTTAATTACTTTACAATATTGTATTGGTTTTGCCATACATCAACATGACTCCGCCACAGATATACACACGTGTTCCCCATCCTGAACCCCCCTCCCTCCTCCCTCCCCGTCTCATCCCTCTGAGTCATAACTAGCACATTACCTTCTTTTTTTTTTCTGTTGATCACTGACCTACTTAACAACCCTTCATGTCTTTTCTGACAATATAATCAGTGGTAGAAGAATCCGCCTGCCAGTGCAGGAGACACAAGTTCAATCCCTGTGTCAGGAAGATCCCCTGGAGAAGGAAACGACAACCCACTCCTAGGAAATCCCATGGACAGAGGACCCTGATGGGCTACAGTCCATGGGGTTGCAAAAGAGTCTGACATGACTTAGCAACTAAACAACAACAAAAATATTTCTACAGGAATATTAACAGGGTTCTGAAGTTTTTTCTTTTGCCTACCCTACCCTGCTTGTGAGAAACACGCTCACCAGCCCAAACCCAAAGAATGGAAGTGAGGCTTTAATGATGGTCTTGCAAGATCTGGTGTCTGATCGGCAGGCACACCAGAGTCATTACAGGGAGTATCTTACCCCTAGAATGCAAGTCCCTCCCCCTGTTCCTCTTTGGCTGAGTGCCAAGGGAGAAACAGTCTTCCTGGACATCACCTAGCTTTGTTCCCTCCCTCTTTATCATCTCCTCCCACCACCCCGCCATGTCTTATTTCCTCCTTTTCTGTGT
The DNA here is from genome assembly GCA_006410615.1 of Neotragus moschatus. Taxonomy (NCBI): domain Eukaryota; kingdom Metazoa; phylum Chordata; class Mammalia; order Artiodactyla; family Bovidae; genus Neotragus; species Neotragus moschatus. The sequence continues at coordinate 455,852 of SJYA01001797.1, read as the reverse complement.
ACCTATTCCAGTTCTTAGGTTTTGAATTCACCAGTAGGATGAACCTGCACAAAAATCCTAGGCATCTCACCCCCTCTTTGTTTGCCCAGACTTTCTAGTTTTGTATCCCTTATGGCTATCAGCTATTGGCTATTACATCAGCAAGCTGTCACTCAAAGCTAGATGTTCTTGAAAATGGACCATTTTGGTTTTTTATTTCTTACACTACTAATTAGAAATATATTTCTGGTAAATAATTTACCAGTAATTTTGAATCAGCAGGGGTAGTGGGTTGGAAGGAAATGAACTGAATTGTTAAAATCCTTTATTCATCCTTTAAAAATCACACTTCTGATGTCTTCAGATAATCTGCCAGCCCTATTATTTTACTAAAAGCCCACTCTATTAGTTCCTGTATATTGTAGGAAGTATTTGTCTTTATGTTACTTACAGACTTTCTAAAACAAAATGCTAAAGTTAAAATTTTATAATTTAATTTCTGCAGCTGTGCTCAGTATATGCTATATTTATTTATATATGGGCTTCCCAGGTGGCTCAGTGGTAAACAGTCCACCTGCCTATGCAGGAGACTCAGGAGACAGGAGATCCATCCCTGGGTCAAGAAGATCCTCTGGAGAAAGAAATGGCAACCCATTCCAATATGCTTGCCTGGGAAATCCCATGGACAGAGGAACCTGGCAGGCCACAGTCAGACATGACTGAGCGCAGGCACACACACACACATTTATATATGTTCTGTGCGAGATATATACATACCTGCTCATATGTTGCTGATATTTAAGTGGTAGTTGACTGTATTCAGTAGGATTCTAGATTAATATGCAGTGCTATGTGTGACAGCTGAAGAAACACTACAGTCTATCTGAACATACTTGTTATATTTCTTACAGGTTCTGAGTTCTGTACGTACAGAATGGGATCCACTGGATGTTCGCTTTGACACCAAACATCCTAATCAAGTGTTGACAGTGGAGTGCTCCATCAGTGTAGACAAAGAGCCCATGGCTGACAGCTGCGTCTATGAATGTGTTCGGAACAAAATCCAGTGTGTATCAGTCACCAGAATACCACTTAAGTCAAAAGCCATTAGTTGTTGCAGGAATGCTGCTGAAGACAAACTGATCGTGGGCTGTGAAGATTCTTCAGTAATTCTTTATGAAACTCACCGTAGAGTGACTCTCTTAGCTCAGGCTGAACTCCTGCCTTCATTAATAAGCTGCCACCCAAGTGGGGCCATTCTGCTAGTTGGCAGTAACCAAGGGGAGCTGCAAATATTTGATATGGCTCTTTCTCCTATTAACATCCAGCTTTTGGCTGAAGACAATTCACCTAGGAAGACTCTACAATTCAAAAAATTCTTTGATGTTTCCAGCAGTCTTGTTCAAATGCAGTGGATAGCGCCTCAAGTTGTTTCTAAGAAGCTTGAAAGTGGGGACATGTATAATCTCCTCTTCCTCAGGTTTGACAGAGGACCTTTGGGTGTACTTCTGTTTAAACTTGGTAAGTCAAGGAAGTTGGTGAGTAAATAAATTTTTTTATGATGACAGTATAATTAAGACAGTAAAACTGTTCCTGGAATGTAGATTTTTTTTTTTGTTTCTCATCCCATCAATATGCTTACATTTCAAACATTTCATGTAGTTTTCTTAAGAAAGTTTTGTGGATGATTTTCTAAAATCTCAAGGTCCATTATGTATTGAAAAATTTTGAAATTGCATTAATTTTCCATCACATGAATAAAAAGCCTGAGCTGTCCATATATGATGCTTTCCAAAATAAACTGTCTACTAAAAAAATTCCTTAAGAAATAGTACATATGAGAATATTTTTAAAGTACTTACTATGTCCACTGTAAAATTCTGTGTGTAGGGATATAATAATTTTTCTATTAAGTTATTTTAGATAAGTTTTCATTTCTTTCCAGATTGAAAATATGTAAAACAAGTGTTTTAAAAGAAGAGGAAGGAAAATGCTTGGTTAGAATTTGCTGAAGATATTTGTGTAACTTTATGTTTTTCTTTTATATAAAAATATTCAAAAAATTATTTAAACATTAGGAAAATTATGTATTAATGTATACTATTTAAAGCCTCCAGGTTGAAATAGTATACATTAATACATAATTTGGAGAAGACAATGGCAACCCACTCCATTACTCTTGCTTGCAAAACCCCATGGACGGAGGAGCCTGGTAGCCTGCAGTCCATGGGATTGCTAAGAGTCGGACATGACTGAGCGACTTCACTTTCATTTTTCACTTTTATGCATTGGAGAAGGAAAATGGCAACCCACTCCAGTGTTCTTGCCTGGAAAATCCCAGTGAGGAGGGAGCCTGGTGGGCTTCCGTCTGTGGGGTTGCACAGAGTCGGCCACGACTGAAGCAACTTAGCAATACATAATTCTTATTTGCCTTCTATAGGTTTGCATTACCAGTTATGTCCTTAAATATATGATTTTTTAAGGCAGTTTTGATAATTTAACATTCTTGAGAGGAACTTGCTTAGGTTTTAAAAAACATGTTTCAATTGGTACACATTATTGTCCATCCTAAAGGAGATCAATCCTGGGTGTTCATTGGAAGGATTGATGCTGAAGCTGAAACTCCAATACTTTGGCCACCTTATGCAAAGAGTTGACTCATTGGAAAAGACTCTGATGCTGGGAGGGATTGGAAGCAGGTGGAGAAGGGGACGACAGAGGATGAGATGGCTGGATGGCATCACTGACTCGATGGACTTGAGTTTGGGTAAACCCTGGGAACTGGTGATGGACAGGGAGGCCTGGCGAGAGTCAGATGTGACTGAGCGACTGAATTGAACTGAACCGATTGCAACCTGAAAACGCAGAAACGTAGATACATTTTAAAACCCCTTACAGGATTTGGCTCTGTGGCACAAATTTAAGTTTTTAAAAACATTGTAAGTATTTGTTAAATAACTGTCAGTTTACTTTTTGTTTTTAATGAATCTCCTTGCCTCTGAAATAGAATGAATGAAATAGGTCTAATGAAAATGACTTAACTTGAAAGCTATCAGGGATATAAGTGAGGCCTATGTTCTTTTCACATGAAAAAAAAAAAGAATCCAAATCCATTCATAACATTAGTATTAGCCAAGAAAAATGTGTTTGGAATCTCATTTATTATGAGATAATCCAGTTCTACTTTGCCCAACTACATGTTTAATAGTGGTATGTCTCCACGCACAATACTAATTAAAGTGGATGTTAGATGTTTTGCATATTTGTTGAAACTCTCCCTCTCTATATATCCCAGTTACCTGTCAAACAAGAAGGCAGTCTACTAACATATACCTAGCTTTTCTTCAGCCCTCCCTTGTGGGCCTACTCACAACAGCTTTGCAAAAAGCACAGCTTTCTCTTCCTATCTCTAGCACATTTGCCTTCTTACTAAAGTAAACAGGCTCTCAGTGTAGGGATTTAGAGGGCTTCCTGCTAATTGCCAGCTTGTAAACTTAATTGGACTATCTCCCTGGGCACTGTTCCTAAATCAATTAGGCAATGAGTTGGCTGTCACCTCTTTTTCCCAAGTAGGTCTCTTGGAAGAGAATTATCCAATAGAAGTCAAGCATTCAAATGAAAAGGTGATAACTTCTGCAACTGACATTTATCATTTAAATTTTATTTTCATTATGACTTATAAGATTTATAGAATAGGGAAATTTTACAGTCTTACAGGGTCTTTAAAAGAACAAAACATGGAATTTCCCAGGATTTTTGAGAATGTATTATAAGATTAGTGTTTATTATATATTTTGTTTTTCCTAGGAAGAGTAGATTCCTTGAAAAAGTATATTCCAGCTAACAGATCTTTTTCTTTTTCTTTTTTTTTTTTTTTTTTTTTTTAAAGAAAACCCTGTTTAAAGAACAGATTTTTCTTAGGATCTGCTACCAAATACATCCAGAAATTTTAATATACTTCTTGAATTAACACAGTGCTGATTCTGGGCATCCATGTGGAATTTTCATGTATAATTCAAGTTACTGCATATATAAACAGGTAGTTTCATGTGCAGTTTCCCCACTAGGGAGCATTTATGAGATGTTTTTCATATGCTTGTTATGCAAGCCTTTGGAAATTTTGACATGAAAGGTGTAGCGTACAATTTAAGAAGCTGAGATAGATCATAGTTTAAAATAGAATGCTGTCATATGTAAACGTGTCCGTGGCTGCTGCCAATATGCTAAGATTTTTGGAGTCTGACTCTTAGAATAGGTCAGTTAGTGTAATGTTGAAGGAAAACTCTGTTGAAGGCTAGAGCTTCCATTCTAAATCCTTATAATTATCACACAAATGCCACTGGAGGTTAAAAGGCCATCATCACTGTTACTATAAGAATGTGAAAAACTAACATGTCTTCCTCAGGAGGGAGCAAGACATGTCATCCTTCTAGGTAGAGGCAGTGTGTAATCAGAATTTCTTTACCTAACAATCATTTTTCATATTTCCATATATGTAAACTGGGATTAATTTTAAAAAGAGGAGTTCCTAGTTGTATTTCTTAGATATTAAAGCTTTTCCATTCTCTTCATCACCTTTTCCAGCTTTCACTGCTCTCTTTAAACTCATGTGATCAACTTCTTGCCCTTTCAACAGAGAATCTCCCCTTTTAATAGATACTTCATTGACTTTATCTGCTCCTCACCACCCACCCAACCACTTACCTCCATGTACATAAATCTTTTCGGTTTCAATTCGGTGGGATAGGAGCCTTCCTCTAACCTAAGACTAGTTCCACGCTGGTTCCCACAGCATTCCACTTGACACCTTTACACTTTCACCTTCCCCACTCTCCCCATGAATCTTGCTACATCAGCAGGCTCGGGCCCTAGCCACACCATGAAGCAAAGCAACGTACATACATTTGTTCCTTAAAATTGTTTCCCCTCTGTTATTAGTCAAATGTTCACCGTCCTTTCACAGTCAAGCTCTTAATAGAACAGTGAACACTGAATGTCTCTACTTCTTCACTCCTGTTCCCCCTCACAGCACCACCTTCTGGCTCTTCTCTTCAGTGTTCTCCTGGAGCTGCTCTTGGAAAGGTCACCAGTGACTTCCTACTTGATATACATATTTCTCTTCAGTTGATGACTTTTCAGGATTTGATGGCTCCTGACCACGTTATCGTCAAATTCTCATTGTTCTTGCCTTCTGTGACTCTCGATGCAACTTTTTGCATCGATGCTCTTCTTCTGCCTCCTCATGAAAATATTCAGGCTCTCCAAGGTTCCATCTTTAGCTCCCTTCCCATTTTATGCAAAATGAGAGTTTCTTTCTTTATTTTTTAAAATTATTTTTTATTTTTTAACTTTAATTGAAGGCTAATTACTTTACAATATTGTAGTGGTTTTTGCCATACATTGACATGAATCAGCCATGGGTGTACATGTGTTCCTCATCCTGAACCCCCCTTCCACCTCCTTTCCCATCCCATCTCTCAAGGTCATCCCAGTGCACCAGCCCTGAGCACCCTGTCTCATGCATCGAACCAAGAGTTTATTTTTTATTTTGGTATCCTGTCTCTGACTTCGGCCTAGGCCACTGCTCTCCACCCCCACATGTTAACCTAGCCTACAGGAAACCTCCCCCCTGAGTCTGCACAGTTGCCTCAGATTTATTATGTGCAGACTTGAAGTTGTCATCTTTCTCCCTGCTTCTCCTCCTATATATTCCAGTTTAAGGGATATCATAGTTATTTAGATGGACAGAATTACAAGTTAGAAATCATCCTAGAATCCTCCCTCATTCCTAACGCCATATCCAGTCAGCAATGAAATGCCATCAGTTCTACCTTCTGAGGTTTTGTTCAGTCACTCAGTCGTGTCTAACTCTTTTGACCCCATGAACTGCAGCATGCCAGGCTTTCCTGTCCTTTACTCTCTCCTGGAGTTTGCTCAAACTCATGTCCATTGAGTCGATGATGTCATCTAGCCATGTCATCCTCTGTTTCCCCCTTATCCTCCTCCCCTCAATCTTTCCCAGCATCAGGGTCTTTTCCAATGAGTTGGATCTTCACATCAGGTGGCTAAAGTATTGGAGCTTCAGCATCATTCCCTCTAGTGAATATTCTTGGTTGATTTCATTTATGATTGACTTATTTGATCTCCTGGTTGTCCAAGGGACTCTCAAGAGTCTTTTCCAGCACCACAGTTCAAAAGCATCAATTCTTTGGTGCTCAACCTTCTTTATGGTCCAGCTCTCACATCCATTATGACTACTGGAAAAAACATAGCTTTGACTATATGGACCTTTGACCGCAAAGCGATGTCTCAGCTTTTTAATACAACGTCTAGCTTTGTCATAGATTTTCTTCCAAAGAGCAGGTGTCTTTTAATTTCATAGCTGTAATCACTGTCCACAGTGATTTTGGAGCCCAAAATGGAGTCACTCTTTGAATGGTTTCCCCATCTATTTGCCATGAAGTGATGGAATTCAATGCCATGATCTTAATTTTTTGAATGTTGAGTTTTAAGCCAGCTTTTTCACTCTCTTCTTTCACTTTCATCAAGAAGCTCCTTAGTTCATCTTAGCTTTCTGCCATAAGGGTGGTATCATCTGATTATCTGAGGTTATTGATATTTCTCCTGGAAATCTTGATTCCCGCTCAAGCTTAATCCAGCCCAGCATTTCTCCTGATGTACTCTGCATATAATTTAAATAAGCAAGGTGACAGTATACAGCCTTGACATACTCCTTTCCCAATTTTGAACCAGTTTGTTGTTCCATGTCTGGTTCTAAGTGTTGCTTCTTGGCCTGCATACAGATTTCTCAGGAGGCAGGTAAGGTGGCCTGGTATTCCCATCTCTTTAAGGATCTTCCACAGTTTGTTGTGATCTACAAAGTCAAAGACTTGAGTGTCATCAATAAAGCAAAAGTAGATGTTTTTCTTGAATTCTCTTGCTTTTTTTTATGATCCAGTAGATGTTGACAATTTGATCTCTGGTGCCAAATCCAGCTTGTACATCTGGAAGTTCTCAGTTCACATACTGTTGAAATCTACCTTGAAGGATTTTGAGCATTACCTTCATTAATTGCATGTGAAATGAGTGCAGTTGTGCCGTAATTTGAACATTATTTTACATTGCTGTTCTTTGAGATTAGAATGAAAAATGACCTTTTCCAGTCCTGTGGCCACTGCTGAATTTTCCAAATTTGCTAACATATTGAGTACAGCATTTTAACAGTATCATCTTTTAGGATTTGAAATAGCTCAACTGGAATTCCATCACCTCCACTAGCTTTCTTTGTAGTAATGCTTCCTAAGGCCTACTGGACTTCACATTCCAGGATGTCTGGCTCTAGATGAGTGATCATACCATCATGGTTACCTGGGTCATTAAGGCCTTATTTGTACAGTTTTCTGTATATTCTTGCCACTTCTTCTTAATATCTTCTGCTTCTGCTAGGTCCATACTATTTCTGTCCTTTATTGTGCCCATCTTTACATGGAATGTTCCCTTGGTATCTCTAATTTTCTCAAAGAGTTCTCTAGTCTTTCCCATTCTATTTTTTCCCTGTATTTCTTTGCACTGTTCACTTCTGTAGGCTTTTTTTAATCTCTCCTTGCCATTTTTTGGAACTCTGCATTAAGATGGATATATCTTTCCTTTTCCCTTTTGCCTTTCACTCCTTTCCCCACTGCTTGTAAGGCTGCCTCAGACAACCATGTTCCTTTTTTTGCATTTCTTTTTCTTGCTTATGGTTTTGATCACCACCTCCTGTGCAGTGTTATGAACCCCTCTGCCTTAGTTCTTCAGGCACTCTGTCTACCAGCTCAAATCCCTTGAATCTATTTGCCACTTTCTTTGTATAATCATAAGAGACTTGGTTTAGGTCATACCTGAATGGCCTAGAGGTTTTCCCTACTTTATTCATTTTAAGTCTGAATTTGCCAATAAGGAGTTCATGATCTGAACCATAGTCAGCTCCCAGTCTTGTTTTTGCTGACTGTATAGAGCTTCTCCATCTTTGGGTGCAAAGAATGTAATCAGTCTGATTTTGATATTGATCATCTGGTGATGTCCATGTGTAGTGTTGTTAGAAGAGGGTATTTGCTATGACCAGTGTGTTCTTTAGGCAAACCTTGCCAAAATGAAGCCTTTGCCCTGCTTCATTTTGTATTCCAAGGCCAAACTTGCCTATTACTCCAGGTGTCTCTTGACTTCCTGCTTTTGCCTTCCAGTCCCCTGTGATGAAAAGGGCATCACTGCCTAAAACATCTCATTCTATTCAGCCTTGCTGTGATTACCTTAAATCTGCTGCTAAGTCGCTTCAGTTGTGTCCGACTCTGTGCTACCCCATAGATGGCCTCCTACCAGGCTTCTCTGTCCCTGGGATTCTCCAGGCAAGAACACTGGAGTGGGTTGCCATTTCCTTCTCCAGTGCATGAAAGTGAAAAGTGAAAGTGAAGTCGCTCAGTTGTGTCCAACTCTTAGCGACCCCATGGACTGCAGCCCACCAGGCTCCTCCGTCCATGGGATTTTCCAGGCAAGAGTACTGGAGTGGGGTGCCACTGCCTTCACCTTAAATCTAGACCTTCCCTATTGTACCATGATCAAGCAGTGGCCCTCTGTCTGTAATGGTCTGCCTTCCAATCTTCCCCACCTACCGCTCAGTTAATCCCCTTAACTGCCACCAGAGTGCACATCTGTTTATAGGTTTGGCTTCCCTGGTGGTAAAGATTCTCCCTGCAATGCAGGAGACCCTGGTTTGATCCCTGGGTCAGGAAGATGTCCTGAAGAAGGGATTGGCTCTCCACTCCAGTATTCTCCTTGGAGAATTTCATAGGCACAGAAACCTGGTAGGCTACAGTCCATGGGGTTGCAAAGAGTTGGACATGACTGAGTGACTGACACTTTCACTTTTCTCTTTTCTGCAGCTTGAAATCCTTCAGTAGTTAATAAGCCCTGTCTGTCTCCTAGGCTTCATCTCTCAGCTCTGCTGCCTTAGGAGCTTCCCAGTCACACACTCCTCTTTCCATAGTGTGATTATTCCATCTACTTAGAATGCTCCAACAATGTGCTTATAACACCTGCAAAGTTAGGAAAAGGTTAAATGTCCAAGTGGTGATATTAAACAAAATTGAAGCTAACTTCTTCCCTCTCATAGGATTTTGAAAATCATGGGCAATATTACATATGTATCTGTCACTTCATCTAAACAGCAAGTAATATGATTTTTCTCTCAAAACTTTTATAAGAAGTATGTGTTCTTTAAAAGAGTTATTTTTAATAAGTTATTTAAAGTTTACTTTACCAGCGTGGTAATTGGTGGCAACTTACTGCTGGAAGAAAATTTCAGGTACTTTACTAGATGCCTAGTCATCTTAAAACTGGATCTCGTGTCATTTGAGATAGATTGCTGTTCCAGACAGCATTCTGCTTTCTTCATACAAAGGTGATGACAGATTTTTAAATCAAGTTTTTCAAGTGTAATTTACAAATAAATTATACCTATTTTAAATGTATAGATCAATGAGTTTTGGCAAATATGTATATCCTCATGATTGCCAGAGACTGTTGGAGGGCACAAAGCATTGTGTGCCCGAGGAACCAGGAGAAAAGAGAAATGACCCCACCAGAGGCTGAGCCAGACCTGCCTGTGAGTGATGCAGGGTCTCCTGCAGAGAGAGGTGTGTGTCAACAGTGGCCTGCTGTGCGGTCGTGGGAGGGGCATGTTGGCAAAAAGTCCGTTTGGAGGTCACATTTAGCCCTAACATAGAGTCTGTAGTCTCAGGATAGGGTCACCTCAGGCCAAACAACTAATGGGATTGGGGGGACACAGCCCCATCCATCAGTAGAAAACTGGATTAAAAATTTACTGAGCATGATCCTGCCCAGCAGTCCAAGACCAAGTTTTCCCAACAGTCTGTCTCTCCCATTCAGAAGAGATTCTGGCAATGCCAAAGAATGTTCACACTACCACACAATTGCACTGATCTCACACGCTAGCAAAGTAATACTCAAAATTCTCCAAGTTAGGCTTCAACAGTATATGAACCGAGAACTTCCAGATGTTCAACCTGGATTTAGAAAAGGCAGAGGAACCAGAGATCAAATTGCCAACATCCGTTGGATTATTGAAAAAGCAAGAGAGTTCCAGAAAAACATCTACTTCTGCTTTATTGACTACGCCAAAGCCTTTGACTATATGGATCACAACAAATTGTGGAAAATTCTTAAGAGATGGGAATACCAGACCACCTGACCTGCCACCTGAGAAGTCTGGTCTTCAGCCTCATGTACTAGGAGGAAAAAGTACAAATATTCATGACATAGAATACTATATACCAATTTAAATTGGCTTTTAAAGATTATCATCTTCAATTACTAATGATTATTCAGTTTACTTTAGTCACTCAGTCATATCTTTAAGACCCCATGGACTGCAGTACGCCAGGCTTCCCTGTCCATCACCAATTCCCAGAGCTTACTCAAACTCATGTCCATCAAGTCAGTGATACCTCATCCTCTGTCGTCCCCTTCTCCCGCTTTCAATCTTTCCCAGCATTAGGGTCTTTTCTAAAAAGTCAGTTCTTCACATCAGGTGGCCAAAGTATTGGAGTTTCAGCTTCAACATCAGTCCTTCCAGTGAATATTCAGGACTGATTTCCATTAGGATGGACTGGTTTGATCTCCTTGCAGTCCAAGGGACTCTCAAGAGTCTTCTCCAACACCACAGTTCAAAAGCATCAATTCTTTGGCATACAGCTTTCTTTATAGTCCAACTCTCACATCCATACACGACTATTGGAAAAACCAGTAGTCTGTGAATCAAGGTAAATTGGACATGGTCAAGCAGGAGATGACAAGAGTGAACATCAACATCTTGGGAAACTAAAATGGAATAAGAATGGGTGAATGTGATTCAGATAACCATTATGTCTACCGTTATGGGCAAGAATCCCTTAGAAGAAATGAAGTAACCCTCACAGTCAACTAAAGAGTCTGAAATGCAATACTTGGGTGCAACCTCAAAAATGACAGAATGTTCTTGGTTCGTTTCCAAGGCAAACCATACAGTATCAGAGCAATCCAAGTCTGTTCTATGAAGACCTACAAGACCTTCTGGAATTAATACCAAAAAAAGATGTCCTTTTCAGTGTGGGGGATTGGAATGCAAAAGTAGGAACTCAAGAGAGACCTGGAGGAACAAGCAAGTTTGGCCTTGGAGTACAAAATGAAGCAGCACAAAGACTAACAGAGTTTTCCGAGAGAGTGAAGTGGTCGTAGCAAACACCCTCTTCCAGCAACCCAAGAAACAACTTTACACATGAACATCATCAGATGGGCAATACAGAAATCACATTCATATATTCTTTGCAGTTGAAGATGGAGAAGCTCTATAGAGTAGGCAAAACAAGACCTCGAGCTGACTGTGGCTCAGATCATCAGTTCCTTATCGCAAATTTCAGGCTTAAATTGAGGAAAGTAGAGAAAACCACAAGACTATTCAGGTAAGACAAATCTCTTATGGTTACACAGTGGAGGTGGCGAATACATTCAAGGAATTAGATCTGATAGAGTGCCTCAGGAACTACAGACGGAGGTTTGTAACACTGTATCGTGGCAGTGACCAAAACCATCCTAATGAAAAAGAAATTCAAGAAGGCAAAGTGATTGTCTGAGGAGGACTTACAAATAGCTGATAAAACAAGAGAAGTGAAAGGCAAAGGAGAAAAGGGAAAGATAATACCCATCTGAATGCAAAGTTCCAAAGAATGGCAGTAAGGGATAAGAAAGCCTTCTTAAGTGAATAAACCAAAGAACTAGAGAAAAACAATAGAATGGCAAAGACTAGAGATCTCTTCAAGAAAATTGGAGATACCAAGGGAACATTCCATGCAAATATGAGCACAGTTAAAGAAAATGGCAAGGACCTAAGAGAAGCAGAAGATATTAAGAAGAGGTGCCAAGAATATACAGAAGAACTATACAAAAAAGATCTTAATGACCCAGATAACCACAATGTTGTGGTCACTCACCTAGAGCCAGACATCCTGGAATGTGAAGTTAAGTGGGCCTTAGGAAGCATTACTACAAGGAAAGCTAGTGGAGGTGATGGCATTCGAGCTGAGTTACTTTCAGATCCTAAAAGATGATGCTGTTAAATTGATGCACTCAATATGCTAGCAAATTTAGAAAAGTTAGCTGTGGCCACAGGACTGGAAAAGGCCAGTTTCATTATAATCCCAAAGAAAGGCAATGCCAAAGATTGTTCAAACTACCATACAGTTCACTGATTTCACATGCTACCAAGATTATACTCAAAATCCTTCAAGCTAGGCTTCAGCAGTTCATGAACTGAAAACTTTCAGATGTATAGCTGGATTTAGGAGAGGCAAAGGAACCAGAGACCAAATTGCTAACATCCACTATGTCATAGAAAAAGCAAGGGAATTCCAGAAAACTATCTATTTCTGCTTCATTGACTACACTAAAGTCTTTGGCTGTTGATCACAACAAACTGTAGAAAATTTTTAAAGAGGTGGGAATCCCAGACCACCTTACCTGCCTCCTGAGAAACCTGTATGCAGGTCAAGAAGCAACAGTTAGAAACAGATATGGAACAATGGACTGTTTAAAAATTGGGAAAGGAGTATCTCAAGGCTGAATATTGTCACCCTTCTTACTTAACTTCTATGCAGAGTACATCATGCAAAATGTCGGGCTGGATGAATCAGAAGCTGGAATCAAGATTGCTGGGAGAAATATAAGCAAAGTCATATATGCAGATGATACCACTCTAATGGAGCTTCCCAGATGGAGCTGGTGATAAAGAACCTGCCTGCCAATGAAGGAGGCATAAGAGATGTGAGTTCAATCCCTGGATTGGGACAATCCCCTGGGGGCAGGTATGGAAACCCACTCAAATATTTTTGCCTGGAGAATCCCATGGACAGAGGAACGTGGCAGGTTGCAGGCCATTGGGTCACACAAAGTTGGACAGGTCTGAAGTGACTTAGCATGCACACACTGTTATAGTGGCACAAACTGAAGAGGAACTAAAGAGCCTCTTGATGATGTCGAAAGAGGAGAGTTAAAAAGCTGTCTTAAAATTCATACAGTCATATAGTCTTTATGGACCTATATAGTTATATAGGACCTATAGTTATATAGGTCCATATAGTCATATAGGTCCATATAGCCAAAGCTCTGGTTTTTCCAGTAGTCATGTACAGATGTGAGAGTTGGACCATAAAGAAGGCTGAGCATTGAAGAACTGATGCTTTTGAATTGTGGTGCTGCAGAAGACTCTAGAGTCCCTTAAACAATAAGGAGATAAAGCCAGTGAGTCCTAAAGGTAATCAACCCTGAATATTCAGTAGAAGAACTGATGCTGAAGCTGAAGCCTCAGTACTTTGGCCTCCTGATGCAAAGATATGACTCACTGCAAAAGACTGAGAGCAGGAGAAGAGGGCAACAGAGGATGAGATGGTTAGATGGCATCATCGACTCAATGGACGTGAGTTTCAGCAGACTCTGGGAGATAGTGAAGGACAGGGAAGCCTGGCACACTTCAGTCCATGGGGTTGCAAAGAGCTGAACACCACTCAGAGACTGAACAACAATGTGATTACCACCATAATCAAGATGTAAAACATTTCCATCACCCTCAAAATTCTCTCAAGCCCCTTTGCAGTCAGTCTCTGCCTCCCTCAAAGCTAAAGCACATTGATCTGTTGTCTGTTATTACAAGTTAGATCTGCCTTTTCTAGAATTTTCATAGAACTAGACTAATAAATCGGTACTTGTTTGTATCTGGCTGCTTTCACTCAGTATTAATCTTTGTGAATTTTCCATGTTGGTGTGTATATCTGTAAATTTTCATTTACATTATTCAGTAGTATTCCATTATATGGAGATATCACAATCTATCTTCACATGTTGACAGGCATTTTAGTTTCCAATTTTAGCCAGTTTCATTGAAAATGATCTGTTCTTTCATGTACTAGTCTTTGTATGGAGGTCTATTCTGATTTCTTTGGGGAAGAACTTTGGAACTAAGCACTACTCTAATTTAAGAGGAAAATAGTTTGGAGTTCCAGTTACTCCACATCTTCACTAAAACTTGGCATTATTGATATTTTTAATTTTAGCCATTGTAGTAGGTGTAGTTGGTGTTAGTTGGCATTTCCCTGATGAACCTTGGAGTTGTTCATCTTATTGCCATATATCTTCTCTGATGAAGTAAATCTTCAAATCTTTTGCCCCAGTTGAACTGGATTGTTTTTTATTGAATCATAAGTTCTTATATATTCTGAACACAAGTTCTTTTTTGGATATTAGATTTTAGGTGCAGAAGTTTTTAGTTTTGATGAAAGCCAGCTATTAGATTTTTTTAAATTTATGACTTGTATTGTTTGTCTTATCAAAATAGTCTTTGACCCTTTTTTCTTCTATAAATTTTATTATTTTAGCTCCTACAATTAGGTTTATTGACTAACTCTATTCTTTGTATATGAGGTATGAGTTGAAATTAATTTTTAATATGAATATAGCATTCTAGTCATACTAAGTCAAACAAGTATAATCAAAATGTCATAATTTTTTAGTTAGACAAAAATTCCTAAGTTTTCCAAAACATATATTATACATATTTTAAATAAGAGATGGAGTAATTGAAAAACCTAAAGTAAATGAAATCAGAGCACTGAATATGAAATAGAAAAAGTGAAACAAACTAGATAAAAGTAAAAGATCTTCATATAGTTCAGTTGTTTTTGAATATGGCTGATCATTACAAAAATATCTAGAACTCTGGAGGAAAAAAAAGCAGTACCTAGGCATTTGTATTTTTCAGAAAACTCCAGAGTAACTCTGATATGCATCTAGATGTTTTAAAGTGACTACAAGTTTTTCTATTAAACTGTAGTTTTGGTGATAATAGAGTTCTTTCATTTTTCTGTGGACCAATCATGATACTATGGTATTAAGTGAGTAACAGTTGTGTCATCACAATAGTAAAACATGTTGATCAGTTTTCACAGTCAATAGCCAGACAAAAAATAAAAGATAGTTATAGCTGCAAGCCAGCAAGTCTCCTGCTTCCAAAATGCAGCAATAGGATAGGCATATGATAATAGTTATAGACATTGTGGCTCAGAGGATAAAGCGTCTGCCTGCAATACACGAGACCTGGGTTCAATCCCTGGGTTGTGAAGATCCCCTGGAGAAGGAAATGGCAACCCACTCCAATATTCTTGCCTGGAGAATCCCATGGACAGAGGAGCCTGGCTGCCTGCAGTCCACGGGGTCGCAAAGAGTCAGACATGACTGAATGACTTCACACACATAGCTGCAAGCCATAATAGGAACATGATTAACCTAAACAATATAAAATCATTACATACAGTTTGGGGGGGGGGTCAAGCAGAGTGATATGATAAGTGGAAGTGCTTACATGCACATTTTTCATATACCCAGGTAGTCTGTGTTTTTTGGTTGGTGCATTTAATCCATTTACATTTAAGGTAATTATCAGTATGTATGATTCTATTACCATTTTCTTAATTGTTTTGGATTTGTTTTCTGTAGGTCTTCCCCTTGTCTTGTGTTTCCTGCCTAGAGAAGTTCCTTTAGCATTTGTTGTAAAGCTGGTTGGGTGGTCCTGAATTCTCTTAACTTTTGCTTGTCTGTAAAGCTTTTGATTTCTCCATCAAATCTGAATGAGAGTCTTGCTGAGTAGAGTATTCTTGGTTGTAGCTTCTTCCCTTTCATCACTTTAAATATATTGTGCCATTCCCTTCTGGCCTGTAGAACTTCTGTTGAGAAATCAGCTGATAGCCTGATGAGAGTTACGTTGTATGTTATTTGTCATTCTTCCCTTATTGCTTTTAATATTTTTTCTTTGTCTTTAATCTTTGTCAGTTTTAATTACTATGTGTCTTGGTGTGTTCCTCCTTGCATTTTTCCTGCTTGGGACTCTCTGTGCTTCCTGGACTTGGTTGACTATTTCCTTTCCCGTGTTAGCGAAGTTTTCGGCTATTATCTCTTCAGATATTTTTTCAGGTTCCTTCTCTCTCTCTTCTCCTTCTGGGACCCCTATAATGTGAATGTTGGGGTGTTTAATGTTGTCTCTGAGGTCTTTTAGATTGTCTTCATTTCTTTTTATTCTTTTTTCTATATTCTGTTCTATGGCAGTGATTTCCACCACTCTGTTCTTCAGGCCGTTTATCCCTTCTTCTACCTCAGTTATTCTGTTGTTGATTTCTTCTCATGTGTTATTCATCTGTTTGTTCTTTAATTTTTCTAGGTTTTGGTAAACATTTTTTGGATCTTTTGTTTTCTCAATATTCTGGATCATCTTCACTAACATTATTTTGAATTTTGTTTCTGGAAGGTTGCCTATCTCCACTTCATTTAGTTTTTTTTCTGATATTTTACCTTGTCTCTTTATCTGGAACATAGCTTTCCACTTTTTCTTCCTGATTGATTTTCTGTAATATGTTTTTTCTTCTAGCCACCATGGGACTCTGGTTTTTCTTGCTTCTTCTGTCTGCCCTCTGATGGAGGAGGCAAAGAGGCTTGTGTCAGCTTCCTGATAGGAGGGACTGGTGGTGGGAAAAACAGGGTCTTGCTCTGGTGGACAGGGATTTGCTCAATAAAGCTAATCCAATTATAGGCTGATGGGTGGGCTTGTGCTCCCTCCCTGATAGTCTTTTGGCCTGAGATGACCCAGTCCTGGCGTCTACAGGCTGTATGGTAGGGTTAACCTCCAAGAGGGCTTACACCATGGGGGACCTTCCTAACTTGCTGCTGCCAGTGCCCCCATCCCTATGGTGAGCCCCTGCCGACCCCGGCCTCCACAGGAGAACCTCCAACACTAACAGGGAAATTTTGATTCAGTCTCCTGTGGGGTCACTGCTCCTTTCCTCTGGGTCTTGGTGCTTGCAAGATTTCATTTGTGCCCTCCAAGACTGGAGTCTCTGTTTCCCCAAATCCTGTGGAAGTCCAATAATCAAATTCCTCTGGCCTTCAAGGTCAGATTCCCTAGGGATTTCCAGTCCCTTTGTCAGATCCCCAGGCTGGGAAGCCTGATGTTGGGTTCAGAACCTTCACAACAGTGGGGAAACTTCTTTGGTATTATTGTTCTGCAGTTTGTGGGTCACTCACCTGGTGGGTATAGGATTTGATTTTATCATGATTGTGCCCCTCCTACCATCTCCCTCTGGCTTCTTTGTCATTGGGCATTAGATATCTTTTTTGGTATCTTTTATCCAGCATTCTTCTGTCAATGGTTGTTCAGAAGATAGTTGTAATTTTGGTGCCCTTGCAGAAGGAGATGAACTCATGTCCTTCTCCATCATCTTGAACTGGAAGCCCACTTTAGTATTCTTGCCTAAGAAATCCCACGGACAGAGAAGCTGGCTGCTACAGTCAATAGGGTTGCAAAGAGTCGAACACGACTGAGCAGCTAACACACACACACGATGGTAGGAGGTTGAGGAAGTCCCCTTCTATTCCTAGTCTGCTGGATTGTTTTCTTGAGCGGACGTTCAGTTTTTTTCAAGTGCTTTTTCTGTATTAAAATGATTGTGTGATTTTTTTTGGTCATATAGTGAACTGATTAGTTTTCAGATGGTTCAATGACCGTGTATTTGTGGGATAAATCTCTTGTTCATTATATATTATCTTTTTAATATGTGACTTAATTTGTTAGTATTCTGTTAAGGATTTTTGTATTTGTTTATGGGAGGTACTGACCTTTAGTTTTCTTTTTCTTCTCCTGTAATGTTTGTCAGTTTTGGTCTCAATGTAATGCTGATATCATTAAATGCAATAGGAATCATTCCCTCCTCTTATATTTTGAGTTATGTAAAGGTGATATTGTTTCATCTGGTTTTTTGTATGTGTATGTTTAAAGGTTTTTAAACTTCACATCCAAAGTTAAATAATATAAGATCATTCAGGCTATCTATTCTTATTTCTTCTTAAATGAGATTTGATAATTTGTGTCTTTCAAGAAATAAATTTCATTTAAATTATATCTTTAAAGTTAGTCATATTATTCCCTTACTATTTTTTAATGTCTGTGGGTCCTTTGGTGATTATTCTTGATACTGAGAAGTGTATCTTCTCTTTTTCTCCGTTTAGACAGAAGTTGGTCAATTTTATACATTGTTCCAAAGAACCAGCTTTTGTGTTCATTGGCTGCTTTTTAAGTTTTTCTCTTTATCACCTTTTAAACAATTTGATTATGACTATATGTTAGCTTTTCCTCTCAATGCATCAGTTATTTCTAATGTTAGAAGTATTAGGATATAGACAGACTCAGTAGATTTCAGATATTTTTGGTTGTCTTCAAAATTCTTAAACATTAATATCTACTGCAAAGGAACCATCCTGATTTATGAGCACTTCCAGCACTTTACTGTAGGATCATGAAGGCTTTCGGAGAAGGCAGTGGTAACTCACTCCAGTACTCTTGCCTGGGAAATCCCCCATGGACAGAGGAGCCTGGTGGGCTACAGTCCATGGGATCGTGAAGAGTTGGACACGATTGAGCAACTTAACTTTCACTTTTCACTTTCATGCACTGCAGAAGGAAATGGCAACCTACTCCAGTATTCTTGCCTGGAGAATCCCAGGGACTGGGGAGCCTGGTGGACTGGTGTCTATGGGGTCTCACAGAGTCGGACATGTCTGAAGCGACTTAGCAGCAGCAGCAGCATGAAGGCTTTTGGACAGTAGCATTTGTTGATTCTGCCAACACAAAAAGAATAGTAAAGTTTTATTGCTTAGTATAGTGGGGGTGCTGGTGTAAGTCGCTTCAGTTGTGTCTTACTCTTTGAGACCCTGTGGATTGTAGCCCTCCATGCTATTATGTCCATGAGATTCTCCAGGCAAGAATACTGGAGTGGGTTACCATTTCCTCCTTCCAGAACAGTCAGGGTAATTCCCCAGATTCCTTATCAAGTTGAGTCCTGCTGGTATAGTACAAGGTCTCATTTTTATATGACTTGAAGTTAATATCAATAATTTCAGGATCTTTCTCAAGAGCTAATACATTTTTTAAAATTCTGAAACCTATAACTATTTCAGGTAAATGATAATGATGATGACAGTAATGAAGAGTTACAGTAGTATATTGTATACTTTACAGATTCCAAATAACTTCACATACATTTTCTCATTTAATTTTATGATTATTTGTACTGAGAAGTTTTTATAGATTCACTCATATTAGTAAACGTTTACAGAAGGAAAAAGATTTTACAAACAAATATTGTTTTAAACCATAAAAAAAACTTAAATAGTACTAGTGCTTATTATCATTTAATTAAACAGAATTTGTTAGTTTCAAAAGAGGTCTTCCATATTTAAAAGATAAGATAAAATTCAAACAGAATGCCTCCTCACCCACCCCCCACTTTATTTGATGTTCTTATTTCTGTTATCTTAGAAGTGAATTTTCTTTAGTTATGCAAGAGGATCAATAGTAAGATTAATTCTAATTATTTCTTTACTAATAATCATTTCTTTACAATAATCTCAAAAATGACAGAATGGTCTCTGTTCATTTCCAAGGCAAACCATTCAATATTACAGTAATCCAAGTCTATGCCCCAACCAGTAATGCTGAAGAAGCTGAAGTCGAATGGATCTATGAAGACCTACAAGACCTTCTAGAACTAACACTCAAAAAATATGTCTTTTTCATTATAGGGGACTAGAATGCAAAAGTAGGATGTCAAGAGATACCTGGAGTACAGGCAAATTTGGCCTCAGAGTACAAAATGAAGTAGGGCAAAGGCTAATAGAGTTTTGCCAAGGGAAGTCACTGGTCATAGCAAACACCCTCTTCCAATAATATAAGAGAAGACTACACATGGACATCACCAGATGGTCAATACTTTAATCAGATTGATTATATTCTTTGCAGCCAAAGATGGGGAAGCTCTATACCTTCAGGAAAAATAAGATTGGGAGCTGACTGTGGCTCAGATCATGAACTCCTTATTGGCAAATTCAGACTGAAATTGAAGAAAGTAGGGAAAATCACTAGACCACTCAGGTGTGACCCAAATAAAATCTCTTATGATTAATGGAAGTGACAAACAGATTCAAGGGATTAGATCTGATACAGTGCCTGAAGAAATATGAACAGAGGTTTGTGACATTGTACAGGAGGCAGTGATCAAGACCATCCCGAGAAAAAGAAATGCAAAAAAGGCAAAATGGTTGTCTGAGGGGGCCTTACTAATAGCTGTGAAAAGAAGAGAAGCTAAAAAAGGAGAAAAGGATGTACCCATTTGAATGCAGAGTTCTAAAGAACAGCAAGGAGAGATGAGAAAGCCTTCCTCAGTGATCAGGGCAAAGAAATAGAGGAAAACAATAGAATGGGAAAGACTAGAGATCGTTTCAAGAAAATTAGATATACCGAGGGACCATTTCATGCAAAGATGGGCTCAATAAAGGACAGAAGTGGTAGGGACCTAACAGAAACAGAAGATATTAAGAAGAGGTGGCAAGAATACACAGAAGAACTATGCAGAAAGGATCTTCATGACTCAGATAACCATGATGGTGTAATCACTCTGGCTCTACCTAGAGCCAGACATCCTGGAATGCGAAGTCAAGTGGGCCTTAGGAAGCATCACTACTAACAAAGCTAGTGGAGGGGATGGAATTCCAGCTGAGCTACTTCAAATCCTAAAAGGTGATGCTGTGAAAGTGCTGCACTCAATATGCCAGCAAATTTGGAAAACTCAGCAGTGTCATCAGGACTGGAAAAGGTCAGTTTTCATTCTAATCCCAAAGAAAAGCAATGCTAAAGAATATTTGAACTATTGCACAATTTGCACCCATCTCACACTAGCAAAGTAATGCTCAAAAGTCTCCAAGCCAGGCTTCAACAGTATGTGAACTGTGAACTTCCAGATGTTCAAGCTAGTTATAGAAAAGGCAGAGGAACCAGGGACCAAATTGCCAACATCCACTGGATCATCTAAAAAGCAAGAGAGTTCCCGGAAAACACCTACTTCTGCTGTCTTGACTATGCCAAAGCCTTTGACTGTATGAATTACAACAAACTATGGAAAATTCTGAGAGAGATGTGAATACCAGACCAGCTGACCTGCCTCCTAAGAAATCTGTATGCAAGTCAAGAAGCAACAGTTAGAAGTGGACATGGAACAACAGACTGGTTTCAAATAGGGAAAGGATAATGTCAAGACTGTATATTGTCACCCTGCTTATTTAACTTATATGCAGAGTACATCATGCGAAATGCCAGACTGGATGAAGCACAAGCTGGAATTAAGATTCCTGGGAGAAATAGCAATAACCTCAGATATGCAGACGACCCTTATGGCAGAATGCAAAGAACTAAGGAGCCTTCTGATGAAAGTGAAAGAGGAGAGTGAAAAAGCTGGCTTAAAACTTAGCATTCAGAAAATGAAGATCATGGCTTCAGGTCCCATCACTTCATGGCAAATAGATGAGGAAACAGTGGAAACAGTGAGAGACTTTATTTGGGGGGGGGCGGGGGGCGGGGCTCCAAAATCACTACAGATGGTGACTGGAGCTGTGAAATTAAAAGATGCTTGCTCCTTGGAAGGAAAGCTATGACCAACCTAGATTAAAAAACAGAGACATTGCTCTGCCAGCAAAGGTCTGTCTAGTCAAAGCTATGGTTTTACCAGTAGTCATGTATGGATGTGAGAGTTGGACTATAAAGAGAGCTACATGTGAAAGAATTAATGCTTTTGAACTGTAGTGTTGGAGAAGACTCTTGAGAGTCCCTTGGACTGCAAGGAGATCCAACCAGTCCATCCTAAAGGAGACCAGTCCAGAATATTCATTGGAAGGACTGATGCTGAAGTTGAAACTCCAATACCTTGGCCACCTGATGTGAAGAACTGACTCCTTGGAAAAGACCCTGATGCTAGGAAAGACTGAAGGCAGGAGGATAAGGGGATGACAGAGGATGATATGGTTGGATAGCATCACCGACTCAATGGACATGAGTTTGAGCAAGCTCCAGGAATTGGTGATGGACAGGGAAGCCTGACATGCTGCAGTCCATCGGATCACAGTCATATATCACTGAGAGACTGAACTGAACTGAATAATCATTAGTAATCAAATATGATAATCTTTAAATGCCAATTTAAAATAAGTTGGTATGTGGTATTCTATGTCATAAATATTTATACTTTTTCCCACCAAGTACATGTGGCTGAAGATCAGATGCAACTTAATCTGGTCAATAAGAATTGTGTTACATCAAAATTCTGTCTTTACGTATATACCACAGGGACTTCCCTGGTGGTCCAGTGGTTAAGACTTTGCCTTCCAATGCAGGAGACATGGGTTTGATTCTTGATCAGGGAACTAAGATCCTGTGAGGCCATGTGCTTGTGCCACAGCTGTTGAGCCCACGTGCTCTGGAGCATGTGTACCATCACTAATCACTAGAGAAGCTTGTGCACTGCAACGAAAAGACCGCATTTCTCAGTGAAGACCCCCTACAGCTAAGCACAGACACACACACACACACACACACACACACAAACATACATACAATAGAGGCCTAAATGACATATGGGAAATTCAGCTAGCTATTGTGATTTACCTAAAAGTTCTCACATTTATTCATTTTTAGTCTAAACAGTTGATTATATAGAGTAAAAAGTTTTACTATGTGGTGAATGGTAAGCATAAGCAAGATGGAGTTGGTAGGTGATACTTGAAGATTTGACCACAGTGCCATATATGACTATTGGCTCCCCCCAAACCCCACGTTTCAAGCTCTTTATGCAAGAAGAGATCACTGTTTTTTTTTCCTTTCTAGAAAAGTTAAATGTTTTTGTTATTTTTATTTTTAAATGATTCACTTGATTTTATATATTTTTTTGTGGCAGGTATCTTCACACAAGGACACCTGGGACTGGTAGACATCATCTTCCAGTATATTCACTGTGATGAGATCTATGAGGCAATAAACATCCTGAGTAGTATGAACTGGGACACTCTGGGCTATGAGTGCTTTATCAGCATGTGTGCCATTGTAAACCATCTTCTTAGACAAAAGCTCACTCCAGAGAGAGAAGGTCAGATTTTAAATATATTTCATAAGTGAATTTTGTATATACATGAAATATGTTTTATTGAGTTGGTTATTTTTTGAGGATGCTTTGGAGTTGTATTACTGGAAATTAAAAGACAAAAATATCTATGCCCTATTAAACTGACAAAATCAAGTATCAAATAATTACTCCTGTATGGTAACTTACTGTATAGTATTTGTCAACATAATAACTTTTCTGTATATACCTGTGTTGGAACTCACAATTAAGTCATTGTACATTTCAGACTAAGTTCATATGTAGAATATGCTCAGTTTAAACTTTGATAAGGAATTTAATGTACTTCCTAGGGTTTGGAAGACAAAGGGTCCTAAACAAAAATCCTTATTTCTCCTTCACTTTAAACAGTAGTATTTCTCACATCCCAAGTTCTTCATCCAGACAATAGACTTTACCACTGATTGTGTGTGTGTGTGTGTGTGTGTGTATGTGACAGAGAGAAAATTACAGCTTAGGTTATTCTTGTTTTCATTCTAACTTAGACTTCTAATCCCCCTCCTCCTTCTGGCTGCTTGGATTTCCTAAACTTCTGTAAATAAGTAATTTTGTCTATAGGTTCTCAGATGTTTATTTGCAGAGAGAGATGAGGCACTGTAACCTACCCCCCTGAAAAAAAAGTGCCATGTGGAATAATGAAATCAGTTTTTATATTTTCCAGTATATATTATTTTTATTATGAGTAATTTATTTACTTAATGTAAAATGCATCTAAACATTCTTGAATTTGTATCTTTATTTCAAATGTTTGTGATTAGCATTGACATTAATAGTGGGAAACCATGGCCAGTGAAGACATTTCTATAAGTGATTTACAAAGTAAAGAAAACAGGAAATATGTCAAAAAGCCTTTATTGGAGAGCTTTTTCCCTCACTGTTTTCTTTCCATATTTATAGATTTTCTTATTCCATTTTATTATATTTCAAAGTAAACATGGTAGATAGTATTCTGTACCTAACCTTCTTCTTAGTAATTTTAGAGAAGAATAATCAGTAGACCACCTGACCTGCCTCTTAAGAAATCTGTGCAGGTCAGGAAGCAACAGTTACAACTGGACGTGGAACAACAGACTGGTTCCAAATAGGAAAAGGAGCACGTCAAGGCTGTATATTGGTTACCTTGCTTATTTAGCTTATATGCAGAGTACATCATGAGAAATGCTGGGCTGGAAGAAACACAAGCTGGAATCAAGATCGCCGGGAGAAACATCAGTAACCTCAGATATGCCCATGACACCACCCTTATGGCAGAAAGTGAAGAGGAACTCAAAAGCCTCTTGATGAAAGTGAAAGGGGAAAGTGAAAAAGTTGGCTTAAAACTCAACATTCAGAAAACGAAGATCATGGCATCTGGTCCCATCACTTCATGGCAAATAGATGGGGAAACCGTGGAAACAGTGTCAGACTTTATTTTGGGGGGCTCCAAAATCACTGCAGATGGTGACTGCAGCCATGAAATTAAAAGATGCTTACTCCTTGGAAGAAAAGTTATGACCAACCTAGATAGCACATTCAAAAGCAGAGATATTACTTTGCCAACTAAGGTCCATCTAGTCAAGGCTGTGGTTTTTCTCACATGTATGGATGTGAGAGTTGGACTGTGAAGAAGACTGAGTGCTGAAGAATTGAACTGTGTTGTTGGAGAAGACTCTTGAGAGTCCCTTGGACTGCAAGGAGATCCAACCAGTCCATTCTGAAGGAGATCAGTCCTGGGATTTCTTTGGAGGGAATGATGCTGAAGCTGGCCACCTCATGGGAAGAGTTGACTCACTGGAAAAGACTCGGATGCTGGGAGGGATTGGGGGCAGGAGGAGAAGCAGACGACAGAGGATGAGATGGCTGGATGGCATCACTGACTCGATCGACGTGAGTCTGAGTGAACTCCAGAGTTGGTGATGGACAGAGAGGCCTGGTGTGCTGAGATTCATGGGGTCGCAAAGAGCCAGACATGACTGAGCGACTGAACTGAACTGAATCAGTAAGAACATGTTCTTTCAAGATGTCTGCATCATGAGACTTGGCCTCAACTCATAGGATGCCCATAGTATGTATTTAATGTTAATTGAATGTGCTCTTTGGAAGTAGTCCAACACATCTATGGAGATTCCAATGTATCTGCAATGAGAAAATGCCTAGCATTTTCTTGACCCACAATAGGTACTCAATGGATATTAGTTAAAAATAAAAAGAAGAGTATAACTTCAGAATTTGGGGGCTCTAAGATTACAGTAATATTTTCTCAAGTGGTTATTTGTTAGTATTGGTATACTCTCAAGATTAGGTAGATAGCAGGATCCCTAAAGAAAGCTTGTTGTGGTAAGCATAACCCATGTAAGAGATCATAAATTTACAGTTGAGGAAATATGAAGACAACAATATATTGATTCTTACTCAGAACACCATGAAATTGTTAGCACCTTAGTGAATTTGTGTTGTAAGATTCCTGTGTAGTAAGTAAGATTATTAGGGAATTCACAAATGGGTATTATCAGGTTCCTGCCTTAATAAAGGATATTATCAAGGAACCATATTGGGTGGATAGGGAAATAAAAAATTTGTATTATACAGTAGGCTATTAAAATAAAATGCTTTCATGATGCTAGGTTATCAGAATATGTACATTTTAAGTAGGTGTATGCATTTTCCCCCAAGTAATTGCAAAACACTTTTCTAAAACATTCACAGTTCTTCTCTGTTGAGATTTATTCTATCTGAATCTAACAAATTTGACAAGGTAATTTGTTTCCTTTTATTAATGGAGCCCAGTGAGCTCTTTTATTTGTAGCTGGGACTGTGGTTATCTTCAAGATCTTCATTTCTGCCTCAAACATCAAGCTGGGCTATCTAATGAATCTGTAACTGTGCTGGGAGCTACAAGTATTCCATGTAGGCTCAAACATTTCAGATGTACGAAACATGCTGTCAAGAAAACAAGCAATGGCAAGAGAAACTGGCTTTTTTTCACAATGGCATTGCTGTATTCAATTTTAATCTAAATTGACTGCTGCTTTGAAAGAAAATACCCCCAAAGTTCATCTTACTTTACTGTCTAGATCTGAGATTAAAAAAAGAAATTACCAGCAGCTTAGCAAAGTCCATAGCAATTACTCTGATGAGGTATTTAATACTTTCAAACCCAAATGTACCTAAAAGAGTTCTGCTAAATAAGGAATTGTTTATTCAACCTAGTGCTAGTAGTGCAAAAAAAAATCAGTGGAATCCTACTGTGAGCTGTATTTTTATACAACTCTCACCATTATGGTAATTATATATTTCCCAGTTATTTCTTGGAGGTAACACAACCCTACTGGCATGTCTTGGCAAAAGTGTAAATTAGACAAAAAGTGCCCTTTTCTCCCAATCACTAGCCATTTGGCTTATCAAACCTGCTCTCCGGTCTGTCTTTCCTATCAGGAAGTCAGTTGACCAGAGTAGATTAGCATGGGATCCCTCCCAGGGATGTTAGCTTTCACCCTTGGACAAAACCAAGGGTATTGTGTTGTTTAGGATAGTATTTAGGAAAGGGAGGTGGATTTTTGATCTTTAAGTTGTAACAAAGGAATATTATTATTCCAATAAGTCTTTTCTATTTGCATTATTTTAAAAGATATTTCTAATACTGACTTCAGTGCCTAACGTAGTAAAACAAGTTTTCTCCTTTCAGCTAAAGAGAGTAAATGTTGTGCACACTGAGTTGATTTTACTGGAAATACTAGTTTCAAACTGTGTTACTCTGATGAGTCACTGTTTTAATTACCCATTTGTGGTGAGAGGTTGATTCATTATGGATTTCTTCAGTTGTGACAGCTTTTTGTTGCTCAGAGTCATTGTCAGCTTTGCTTCAAGTGAAAGTTTATACACAGGTTTGTTTTTGTACCAGCTGTCATATTTTAATTTCATCTTTTCCTGCAACAGGCTCACATTTCATCCAAGTTTGCAAAACCTGACTGACTGCAAACACGAGTATTCTGTTGTAACTGAAGGAGTTTCACTTGTTTTAGTGCTGCTATGCTTGAATTCCACAGCACAGCTTGAGGCAAGCCTTGGAACCTTCTATGCTCCAACAAGACCACTCCTGGATACGACTGTATTAGAATACAGAGACCAAATCAGCAAATATGCAAGGAGATTTTTCCACCACTTGCTCAGGTAAATGATAACTTCGGATTAATTAGTGTCAGACTAATTACCTATTTAAGGAACCATCTTATTTAACTAGAATATTTCGTAATATGTCTGTCTCTTTTCTAATAGTCTGTCCCTTAAGAGAAAAACAGATCAGCTCTTGATATTCTTTCTTTAATTTGTTCTTATTTTCCTATTAAGGACTATACTGGAGTATCATTGAGGTCTTTTACATCATCAGTACACTTGAATAAAATTGTACCTTTCATATGAAAACAAAAATTACCAGCTTTGTAAAGTTGTTTTAAAAATATAAATTGTACTCTTAAGAACAGAGAAATGTTCAATTGAAGCTAAAATAAATGTGCTATAAAGTTATAAGACAGTCCACTGGTTTACTTTACTTTCAGAATTACTATAGAGAGATTTGTCCATTGTTTTCCTATATAATGTAGCAAGTTGCTAGCTTCCCTGTGTCTCATTTTCCCACCTTTAAATTCCTTTAATTCCTTTAGTCTTAAGGATTATATGAAAAAGTAGGTAATGTCAAGAAATTACTCTGAGACAGATGCTGTAGAAGTTGAAGGAGAAGAATATAGAGCATATCCTCTATATATAAAATGAAAAAAATGGATGGAAGATGAATGGATGGATGGAGATAAATAGCCAGTTACTTTAGGGATACACCTAAATATATCAATGCTAGAAGTAAAAACAGGGAAGTGTTTAGAAAAAAATTTAGGATATTGTGGAGCAGGTTAAGAGAATTATGAGAAAATAAGCCCACAGGAGCCTCCAAGGTATTTATTAGTAATACTCCTTTTCTTAAAGTGAGTGCAGTATATATCAAGGTCCATTAAAAAGTATTACTCTTTCAGCTGAAAGTATACATTTTGTATACTTTAATATATGATATATTTTATAATAGAAAGTAATAGAATTTTCAGTTACTATATCCAGTCAAACTGGGTTTCAATTTTATTTCTAGTGTACTCTTAACTGTTACAGTTCTTTTTCACTCAGGAAATTTCTGAGTTTATCAATTGACAAATGAGTAAACTATTTATAAAGTGGCACTTTGATCTCTACTGAACAGTGAAACCTCTGGAAAACAGTCTTTTTAGAAGCTAGAAATGTTAATATATTGTATATGTTATGACCTGCAATTGAATGTTGCCTTTTTATCCGAATGACTTCAGTATATTCCAAGAGATCCTTCACCCTAAATAAAGCAGAGTTCTATCTATAAACATATACACCTTCATGACAAAGATACTGAGACTGACATCACATTTATTTGGACTTAGGGCTTTATTCTTTGCTGTATTATTCTACTTTCTTTGTTTCTGGGGAAAATTAATTAATTCACCTCTTGCCTGAAGAGCATAAAAAGATTAACACAAATGAAGTTGACATTCTGGTGGCAGATTCTTGGTGGCCTCACTGTCTCCAGCTTGTCTGATTTTATGTAGTGATTTGGTTGTGCATAAGTATCACATTTTACAATGCTGCTGGCTTTAGAATACTCATATCCTACTAATATTCACACATTCTACTAATGTGCAATCTTTTCATTGATTTTTCTCAGACATAGTATTCTAATTATTATTTGGATGTATTTTGATGAGGTGACTATTATTATCATTATTATTAGACTGTAGCTTTTCTGTGTGATTACGTCCAAAATTGAACATTGTCTCTTAAGAATATACTAGGTTTTTCATGTTTCCTTTTTTGTATGCTTTCTATTGTTTCAATTATAAGGAATATTTGGTAGTTCTTTTGACAGTAGGCTATACATGGCATTAGAAAAAAGAAACATATGTTTAGAAGAAATTGAATGAGATAGCTTAAGTTAGAACCACCCTTTTGTTTAATCTGCCAACAAGAAGTTCTCCTGCGTAAGTGAAGAGAAAAAGGCCAAGTACAATTTTGTATTTGTGAAGTACTACTATTGCATCGCTTTTCCATTTTTTTTCTGTACTTTGCTAGCCAGTATTTTAATACTCTTAAAAAAAAGTTATTAGATAACAGAATGAGTCCTCACAGTGAAGATCATCTTAAAGATGGAGAAAAGAAGCACCATGCAGAGTAGGGACAGATCTAAGATCACTCGCTGGTTAAGCTGAGGACTCAGATTGCTCGAGTCCAGATTAAAAAAAGAATAAAATACTATTTGATTTTAATATCAAAAAGTATATAGTGAGGTCATGGTATGAGTTTGTGCTGATATACGTGTATACTGTGTGGGCTTTTAAAACAAATGTTTTGCTTTACAATTTTGTTTTTATCTTGATAGTAGTAGAAGACAAGAGACAGCTTTTTGTTTCTTGACCTTTTTTGTCTTGAGCAAATATGAGACTTATTTTGACAGCCTTCCTTCAAATCCAAATGAATCTCAATTTTGAAACTTACTTCTCATGTCCTTTACTGACAACGTTTTGTATGTGTTCAAAATGGTCAGTGTTCATTAAAGAAATACTTCTTATCAGTGTAAATCATTGCTCTTAACATTAAAGATAGAAATCAGTAGAAGTACAATCTTGATATGGTAGCTAAATAAGGTGATTGTTATAATAAAATTTTAAAAGAGATTGTAGAGCTCAATTCATAAAATCATTAAGCTGGAAGAACTGACCTATAGAGTGTGACTTAAAAAAATTCAGTGTGTTATCCTTGACTCTCACACTCCCAATACTCTGACACCAAATATGTGGGTTTTTTCCTCCACACCTACCAATTCTCTGACACCAGCTCTACAGTTCAGTTCAATTCTGATACTAACCAGAGTTAACTCAGATCCCACATTATTAAGAGCTCAGTCTTGTAAGATTATCCCTACTTCATATGCCATTCACAAGTAACAGATTCCCAGGTTACCTGCAATTTCTGTCTGACTTGTCTACAAACTGTACATTCCTACCATCCCCGCCACATGTTCAGTGGTATACTGGAGTGGCTCACAGAACCCAGGAAAATAGAGCTTGCTTACTATTGGCAGTATTTTAAAGGATACAAATAAAAGCCAGAGAGAGAGATGCATGGGGCAAATAATGTGGGAAAGGACTCGAAGCCTCCATGCCCTCCAAGTGTACCGCCTTCCCAGCTCCTCCTCCACACTTTCAGTCCAGAAGCTCTCTGAGTCTCCTCCTTTTGAGTATTTATGGAGGCTGCATTACATAGGCATGATTGGTGAAATAATTGGCCACTGGTGATTAATTCAACCTCTAGCTCCCCTTTCTTCCCTTTTCCCCAAAATTTCAGGAGTGAGGCTGCAATTCTGCTAATCATGTGGTTGATTTCCCTCTCTTCAGCCCCTATCTGTAGAGGCTTTTAGAAAGTCAACTCATCAGTCTAAACTCAGGTATGGTTGAAAGGGGATTGTTATGAGTAACAAAAGATTTTCTTTTCATCTTTTTGGCTCTGTATCACTTAAGAAGTTCCAGGAAGCTCCTTTGTCACAAATAGGACAAAGATCTAATATATATTTCAAATAGCTATAAATCACAATATCATAGAAGGAAGATGTAAATTTGCCTAAATTAAGTTTGAAAGGTGATTTCATTTCTCTGCTTCCATAAAATTGAATACTCTTCCAGAACTGTTGAATAAGGAAGTATTAGCAAGTAAGAGCTTTTCACTATAAACAATAATAGGAACTATAAGAAATTCCTAGATAATGATGAAATAAAAGGGCAAACATTTCAAATGAATGTACTACATATGAAGCTTATTTTACTAACATGGAAATATAATTCATTTTACTTGCTTATTTCTCCTCTTAACTGTGAGAGTATCATTTTCTGACTCAAATGGTGTTACTGTTTTTTAATAATTTTGTTTATTTATTTATTTATTTTTGGCTGTGCTCGGTCTTTGTTGCTATGCACAGACTTTTCTCTAGTTGTGGCAAGCAGGGGCTACTCTCTAGCTGCAGTGCACGAGCTTCTCATTGCAGTGACTTCTCTTGTTGTGGAGCACAGCTTCTAGGGCACATGGGCTTCAGTAGTTACTGCATATGGCTCAGTAGTTGCAGTTCTCAGGCTCTAGACCATGGGCTCAATAATTGTGGCACATGGGCTTAGCTGCTTCACAGCATGTGGGATCTTCCAGGATCAGAGATCGAACCCGTGTCTTCTGCACTAACAGGCAGGTTCCTTAGTACTGAACCACCAGGGAAGGTTTCAGATGGTATTGATTGTGGCACATTAGAGTTTTTTTTTTTTAATGCCTATTAAATAGTAAGCAAAATCTTGGGAGAAGGAGCTTTATTGCCTATAAATAAAAATATCATATTTATAAAATATTTGTGGGGAAATGTACTGATGTCTGCAATTTCCTTGGCACTGCAAGAGAAAAAGTGAGATGAATTGATGCATAGAAAGGGAAATTAATACATATGTCATAAAACAGTATTGTAAAATGATGATAGGATCTAAGTGGTAAAATATATATATATTATGTCAACTTTACTGGATGTTTGAAAATTTGTATAATTTTGGAGGATAATGTGTATTATCTTGGAGTCAATATTTATACTTAGAATTCAGGGGGAAAGTAATCTCTTAGAAATGACTCTTGGCTTATGAAAAATATATATGTAGGCAAAACGAAACTGTTAACCAATTTGATTTTTAAATGACTTTTTAGAATTTACTTTTTACTAATAAAGCACACTCAGTAAATAAAACAATTCTATGCAATCAATTCAAAGAACATAAATACTAAAACAGTTACCTAAGAATATTTAGAGAATAAGAATGATCTACAGAGAAAAACTTACTAATCAGACCACCTACTTAATGGATAATATATTTAAAATATTTGTTTGAAGCATGGTTGAGCTGGCAGAAAACTTAGGGAAACACTCATAGGTTGAAATGACAAGGATGCTTGATTCCATAAGAGTAAGCAAAGTCACAGTTTGTTTTGAGGGCTTTTGCTGTCACCTGGTTTATAAAGGCAGTGTACTCAGAGGATTGGAGACAAAACCTAGGGCTCAAGCAGAATGGGAAAGTGGATCAGGGATTCCCACATCAATTTAGCACCCTTGAAGGGCAGCATCTTCCTTGAGAGATCTAAAAAGAAGGAAGGTATGAGATGCAGGAAGGAATGGTTAAACTTGTGGGAGCCTAAACAAAAATTGATCATGTAAAACATAAACACAGATGTCTAATTCAAGTGATTAAAATTAAGATAAAATCCTGGACAATGATAACATATAAATCAGAAGAGAAGTGAAAAAGTTAAAGCATTCTAAGTTTCCTTTTTTTTTTAATATAAATTTATTTATTTTAATTGGTTCCTGACTTTTACAGTGAAGGTAGAGAAGGCAGTGGCACCCCACTCCAGTACTTTTGCCAGGAAAATCCCATGGAGGGTGGAGCCTGGTGGGCTGCAGTCCATGGGGTCGCTAAGAGTAGGACACGACTGAGCGACTTCACTTTCACTTTTCACTTTCATGCACTGGAGAAGGAAATGGCAACCCACTCCAGTGTTCTTGCCTGGAGAATCCCAGGGACCGGGGAGCCTGATGGGCTGCCATCTATGCGGTCACACAGATTCAGACATGACTGAAGCGACTTAGCAGCAGCAGCAGCAGAGATACTTATTAAGACCAGATTTTATAAGTAAAAGATACATGGTAAAATTTCTGGGGTGCTCACTGAAAGAACAGAATAGAGTATAATTTCTTACAAATAGAGTGAAAATGTTGGGTAAGGGAAAAAATAATTGAATCCCAAAGAAGGCAAGAACTGAGGGAGGTTGCATCATGAAGAGGGGAAAACCATAAAAAAGGATGAAAACAAGAAGCACAATAATAGTAGAAATAAATTTTACAAATCAGTAATCATTGTCAACGTAAGTAGATTAAAATTTTCATTTGCAGAGATTGTTGAAACGGTTTTTTCTTTTTACAAGAGACACCTAAAACATAGGAGGTTTAAAAGCTAGAGAATGGGTAAAGAATTATACTAGGTCAAAAGAGAGCTAGTAATGTTATATAAATAGTCTCTGAAGCAAAATCAGTAATAGAGATTACTAGAGATCGATATCAATAGAAAAATCAATTGATATAACAGTTCTAAATGTGTACAATTACACATAAAAATTGATAAATCAACTTTTCACAGTTAAAACACTTAATTCCTTTGGTGTGGTAATTGATAGATTAAAGTTACATTAATGAAATAGAGATTATTGATTTAATGGACATGTATAGAGTACTGTTGCTTCCTGACCTGCATATAGATTTCTCAAGAGGGAGGTCAGGTGGTCTGGTATTCCCATCTCTNGAGATGGCTGGATGGCATCACCGACTCGATGGACATGTGTTTGGGTAAACTCCGGGAGTTGGTGATAGACAGTGAGGCCTGGCGTGCTGCAATTCATGGGGTCGCAAAGAGTTGGACATGACTGAGTGACTGAACTGAACTGATACAGTACTGTATAGAACTGGATACTATACTTTTTTCATAAACACAAACAGTTTAAAAAACTAATAACTAGACTTATTGCAGTGATCATTTTATAATGTACTGAGATATCAACTCACCACAACAGTAGATCAGTTATACTTCAGTTTTTTAAAAAGCACCATGTAATTTAAGAAAATACTGGTAAAATAAGCCTTAAAAAAGTAGAAGGAAAGAAATATGTTCAAAAATTAACATATCGACAAATTATAGAAGTGAATTAATAAAGCGAAGCATTTGTTCTTTGACCTGATTGGTAAAATAGAAAATAGTGAACAATACTAAGGATGAAAAGGGGTATAATGTTAGACATGTTAGAAATTTATAAAAATTAAAGGGAATACTAAGAATAACTTCATTATTAAAAAACTTGAAAAATTAGATGAAATTTCTTTAAATCTAGCTTGAACATCTGGAAGTTCACAGTTCACATACTGTTGAAGCCTGGGTTGGAGAATTTTGAGCATTACTTGCTAGTGTGTGAGATGAATAGTAGTATATATACATGTTAATCCTAAACTGCTACTTTAGCTCTTCCCCCACATACATTTCTCCTTTGGAGAAGTTTATTTTCTTATTTTCTAAGTTTATTTTCTAATTATGTGAGTCTGTTTCTGTTTACTAGGTAAGTTCATTTGTATAATTTTTTTTAACCCCACATAAAAGTGATATCATATGATATTTGGGAAAAGCTACCCACTGCGGTATTCTGGCCTGGAGAATTCCATGGACTGTATAGTCCATGTGGTAGCAAAGAGTCTGACATGACTGGGTGACTTTCACTTTCACCTCTTGGCTATTGTCAACAGTGATGCAGTGAACATTGGCCTTTGGATGCTTGGGCATTGATCCCGTTTTAAATTATGGTTTTCTCTGTATGTATCCCCAGGAGTGGAATTGCTGGATCATATAGTAATTCTATATTTACTTTTTTAAAGGAACATCCATACACTGCTCCATACTGATTCTCCATGTTGGTTGTACCAATTTGCATTCCCATCCACAGTGTAGGAGGGTTCCCATTTCTTGACATCCTCTGCAGCATTTACCATTTGTAGACTTTCTGATGCTGACCATGCTGACTGATGAGAAG
Source organism: Neotragus moschatus (assembly GCA_006410615.1). Classification (NCBI taxonomy): domain Eukaryota; kingdom Metazoa; phylum Chordata; class Mammalia; order Artiodactyla; family Bovidae; genus Neotragus; species Neotragus moschatus. The sequence continues at coordinate 421,050 of SJYA01001797.1, read as the reverse complement.
TGATACTTCATTGCAATTTTTAATTTCATTTATGTAGTAAGTAGTGGCGTTGAGCATCTTTTCATGTGCTTTTTGCCCATCTGTACGTCTTCTTTGGAGAATTATGTATTAAGATCTTCTTCCCATTTAAAAATAACTTTTAATATATAATTTTATTTATTGTTGACTTTGCTGCCTCTAAGGGCTACTCTCTAGCTGCAGTGCACAGGCTTCTCACTTCGGTGGCTTTTCTTGATGGAGAGAACAAGATCTAGGATGCGTGGGCTTCAGTAGTTGTAGCTCCCGGGCTCTAGAGCACAGTCTCCGTAGATGTGGCACACGGGCTTAGTTACTTCTTAGCATGTGGGATCTTCCCAGATCAGAGATCAAACCCATGTCTCCTGCATTGAGACAGGCAGATTCTTTACCACTGAGCCACCAGAGAAGCCCTTTATGATCATTTTTTGATTAGGTTGTTTGCTTTTTTGATATTTAGGTACATGAACTATCTGTATGTTGCAAATATTTTCTCCCATTCTCTGTGTTGTCTTTTTGTTTCATTTATGGTTCCCTTTGCTGTGCAAATGCTTTTGTTAACATAGTTTTTTTGCTGTTTATGTTTTTCTTTTTTTCTTTTCCGCCACGAGTTATGTGGGAACTTAGCTCCTGACCTGGAATTGAACCTGCATCCCCTGCATGGCAGGTGAAATCCTAACCACTGGACCAAGAAGGAAGTACCCCATTTGTTTTTGTTTTTATTTTCACTACTCTAAGAGGTGGATCCAAAAAGATACTGCTGAGGTTTATATCAGAGTGTTTTGCCTATGTTTTCTGCCAACAGTTTTATTGTGTGTGGTCTTTCCATTACTTCTTTAATCCATTTTTACATTATTTTTGTGCATGGTGTTAGAGAATGTTCTAATTTCATTCTTTACATGTAGCTGTCCATTTTTCCCAGCACCACTTATTGAAGAGAGTGTCTTTTCTCATTGTATAATCTTGCTTCCTTTGTTGTATATTAATTGACCACAGGTCTGTGAATTTATTTTTGGACTGTCTAGCCTATTCTGTTGATCTATATTTCTGTTTTTGTGCCCATACTATACTGTTTTGAGTACTGTAACTTTGTGGTATAGTCTGATGTCAGGGAGCCTATTTCCTCCAGCTCTCTTTTTCTTTCTCAGCATTGCTTTGGCTCTTTGAAGTCTTTTGTGTTTCACACAGATTTAATTTTTTTATTCTGATTCTGTGAAAAATTCCATTGGTAATTTGATAGGGATCTCATTGAATCTGTAGATTGCCTTGGACAGTATAGTCATTTCGACAATATTGCTTCTTCCAATCTAAGAACACAGTATATCTCACCATCTGTTTGTGTCATCAGCAATTTTTTTAATCAGCATCTTACAGTTTTGGGGTACAGTTCTTTTGTCTCCTTAGGTAGGTTTATTTTATTCTTTTTTGTAGCATTGGCAGATGGGATTGTCTTAAATTTCTCTTTCAGAGTTTTCATTGTTAATGTATAGAAATGTAACAGGTTTCTGTGTATTAAACTTGTTTCCTGAAACTTTACTGAATTCATTGATGAGCTCTAGTATTAGGTTTCTGATAGTGTCTTTAGGATCTTCTATGTGCAGTGTGGCATCTGCAGACATTGATACTTTTACTTCTTTTCCAATTTGAATTCCGTTTCTTTCTTCTTCGATTGCATGGTTAGGACTTCCAAAACTACATTTAATAAAAGTGGAATCCAAATTAGAAAAGAAGTAAAAGTGGATGTCTTGTCTTCCTCCTGNCTTCTATGTGCAGTGTGGCATCTGCAGACATTGATACTTTTACTTCTTTTCCAATTTGAATTCCGTTTCTTTCTTCTTCGATTGCATGGTTAGGACTTCCAAAACTACATTTAATAAAAGTGGAATCCAAATTAGAAAAGAAGTAAAAGTGGATGTCTTGTCTTCCTCCTGATGTTAGAGGAAATATTTTCAGCTTTTCACCATTGAGAATGATGTTAGTTGTGTCTTGTCATATATGTCGTTTATTATGTTGATACCCCTTCATGGAGCACAGCCTGTTGTGGTGAAGAGGTTTGCATAACTCAGTGAAGATATGAGCCATGGTGTGCAGGGTGACCTAAGACAAATGGGTCATAATGAAGAGTTCTGACAAAATGTGGTACACTAGGGGAGGAAATGGCAACCTACTGCAATATTCTTGCCACAAGAATCCCATGAACAGAATGAAGGGGCAAAACAATATAACACCAAAGATGAGCCTCCAAGGTCAGTAGATGTCCAGTATGCTACTGGGGAAGAGCAGAGGGCAGTTACCTCTAGGTCCAAAAAGAATGAAGCAACTGGCCCAAAGCGGAATTGATGCTCAGTTGTGGATGTGTTTGGTGGTGGAAGTAAAGTACAATGCTGTAATGTTAGTTCCAAGAATCAGGGTAAATTGAATGTGGTCAAACAGGAGGTGGCAGGAGTATATATCAACATTTTAGGAATCAATGAACTAAAATGGCCAGAAATGGGAAACCTTAATTCAGATGAGTATTAATATCTACTGTGGGCAAGAACCCCTTAGAAGAAATGGAGTAGCCCTCAGAGTTTAAAAAAAAAAAAAAAAAAAAAAACAGAAGAAGAAGAAGAAAAGAGTCAAAACACAGTACTTGGATGCAACATCCAAACCAATAGAGTGATTTTGGTTCATTTGCAAGGTAAACCGTTCAATATCACAGTATTCCAAGTCTATGCACCAACCACTGATGCTGAAGAAGCCAAAGTTGATTGTTTCTGTGAAGACCTAGAAGACCTTCTAGAACAACAACAAAAGATGTTCTTTTCATCATAGGGGATTGGAATGCAAAAATTGGAAGTTAAGAGAGACCTGGAGTAATAGGACTTAAGAGTACAAAATGAAGCAAGGCAAAGGCTAACAGAGTTGTCAGTAGAACACACCGGTCATAGCAAACATCCTTTTCCAACATCACAAGATGACTCTACACATAGACATCACCAAATGGTCAATACAGAAATCAGATAGATTATATTCTTTGCAGCAAGGATGGAGAAGCTCTATACAGTCAGCCAAAACAAGACCTGCTGTGTTTCAGATCATTAACTCCTTATTACAAAATTCAGACTTAAGTTGAAGAAAGTATGGGAAATCACTAGAGCATTCAGGTATGATCAAATCACTTCATAATTATACAGTGGAGGTGATGAATAGATTCAAGGGATTTTCTGGTGGACAGAGTTTCTGGAGAACTATGGATGGAGGTTCATAACATTGTATAGGAGGTGGTGATCAAAACCATCCCAAAGGAAAAGAAATGCAAGAAGGCAAGGTGGTTGTCTGACTAGGCTTTTCGAATAGTTGAGGAAAGAGAAGAGGAAAAAGCAAGAGAAAAAGGGAACGATATGCCCATCTGAATGCAGAGTTATACAGAATAGCAAGGAGAAATAAGAAGGCTATCTTAAATGAGCAACGCAAGTAAGTAGAGGAAAACAACAGAATGGGAAGGACTAGATATCTCCTCAAGAAAACTGGAGATATCAAGGGAACATTTCATGCAATGAGGGGCATGATAAAGGACAGAAATGGCAAGGACCTACCAGCAGCAGAAGTGATTAAGAAGGGATGGCACAAATACACAGAAGAACTATAGAGGAAAAGTCTTAATGACCTAAATAACCATAGTGGTGTGGTCACTCACCTAGAGCCAGACATTTTCGAATGTAAAGTCAAGTGTGCCTTAGGAAACATTATTGCAAACAAAGCTACTGGAGGTGATGGAATCTCACCTAAGCTATTTCAAATACTAAAAGATGATGCTGTTAAAATGCTGCATGCAGTATGTCAGCAAATTTAGAAAAGTCAGCATTGGCCACACAACAGGAAAAGATCAGGTTTCATTCCAGTCCCAAGGAAGGGCAATGCCAAAGAATGTTCAAACTATTGTACAGTTGCACTTATTTCACATGCTAGTAAGGTTATGTTCAATATCCTTCAAGCTAGGCTTTAGTAGTATATGAACCAAGAACTTCCAGATGTACAAGCTGGGTTTAGAAAAGGCAGAGGAACCAGAGGTCAAATTGCCAACATTCGTTGGAGCATGGAGAAGGCAAGGGAATTTCAGAAAAAACATCTACTTCAGCTCTGTTGACTATACTAAAGCCTTTGTGTGGAACACAACAAATTGTGGAAAATTCTTGAAGAGATGGGAATACTAGACCACCTTACCTGTCTCCTGAGAAACCTGTATGCAGTCAAAAAGCAACAGTTAGAACCTTACATGAAACAACGGACTGGTTCAGAATTGGGAAGGGAGTTTCAGAAAGCTGTGTATTTTCAGCCTGTTCATTTAACTTATATGCAGAGTACCTCATGCGAAATGCTAGGCTGGGCGAATCACAGGCTGGAATCAAGATTGCTGGGAGAAATAACCACCTCAGATATACAGATGAAACCTCTCTAATGGCAGAAAGTGAAGGAGAACTAAAGACCCTCTTGACGCTTGCTCCTTGGAGGAAAAGCTATGACAAACCTAGATAACACATTAAAAAGCAGAGACATCCCTTTGCTGACAAAGGTCTGTATAGTCAAAGCAGTGGTTTTTCCAGTAGTCATGGATGGATGTGAGAGTTGGACCATAAAGAAGGCTGAGTGCCAAAGAATTTATGATTTACAATTGTGGTGGTGGAGAAGACTCTTGAGAGTCCTTTGGACAGCAAGGAGATCAAATCAGTCAATCCTAAAGGAAATTAACCCTGAATATTCATTGAAAGGACTGATGCTAGAGCTGAAGCTCTAATACTCTGCCCACCTGATGCAAAGAGTCAATCATTGGAGTAGATTCTGATGCTGTGAAAGATTGAAGGCAAAAGGTGAAGAGCATGGCAGAGGATGAAATGGTTACATAGCATCACTGACTCAATGGATGTGAATTTGAACAAACTCCAGGAGATAGTGAAGTACAGAAAAGCCTGGTGTGCTGCCGTTCATGGGTTTAGAAAGTTGAACACAACTTAGTGACTGAACAGTAACAACAACAAATAAGCTATCAGAGTGATTTTCTGGCTGTCACACTTAGCTATTAACTATAAAGAGCACCCAGTCTCTGATTATTCTTCCTTAGGACATTAATAAAACTTAGTAGTAGTCAACCTATGTTATCTGTCTACTTACTAACCACTGCCCATCCAGAGTCTTCACCCCCATTCCAGCACACCACAGAACAATTCAAAGGTTTGGTTCATCTATCAGGAGTCCTCAAGCCAATACTGCCCACTCAAACAGTCTGATGTCAGTCAAGAATAGAACTGCCTTAGTATCCCTTAGTGCCCTCGTTTATTGCCTCAGAGCAGCTTGTGGAAAGTGTAGCATTAACACAAAAACACAACAACAGATTTCGAAATTGAACAGCTGGGGTTGTCAGTTACATTCCCTTCAGTAGGAGATCTCAGAATGACATTCTCGTGAATGCCACATTGGGTCCTATAAATAGAAGTGGGAGAGACACCATGAAAACATCAGAGTAGAGCTCCAAGAATCAGTCCTTCCAATGAAGCAAACACTAAGCAAACAAAAACTGACAAAATTAACTTTAAAAAAAACTCTAGAATCATATTTTTTTAAACTTGCAGTAATCAGGGACATGCTTAATAAGGACAGAGATCGCTAACTCAGTAAGGAAACATTGCTGCATTTTTGTTTACCTGTCTGCCATCCCCCATTCCCTAGTACGACAGTGGCCATGGGGCCAGTAGTCACCATTTCTGGTGTCAGCTAGCTGCCAGAGGTCAACAATGGACTTTTATCTCAAAAACTGGTCATGAATTTGGTCTTGTCACTTCCAGAGGGGCCACTGTAGACACTTGGTTTTATATCACCTCCTTCAGGCTGGAACATGTTTGGCAAAAGCATTTGTGTATGTCAAAAGCATTTCAAGACATAATATGCATAACTGTCTCTTAGGCAAAGGATGAGGAGTGGGAAAAGCAGTGGATAGACAGAAAGACCTGAGAAAGAGAAGGCTAAGAGTAAGATTTGGGGAGGAATTCAGTTCTTTTTTGTAACTTAACCTTTTATTTTATATTGGAGTATAGCTAATTTGCAGTGTTGTGATGGTTTCAGGTGCTTAGCAGAGTGACTCAGCCATACATATACACGTATCCATTCTGCCGCAGACTCTTTCCATCCAAGCTGCTGTACAACATTGAGCAGAGTCCCCTGGGCTAGATGGTGGGTCCTTTTTAGTTTTCCATTTTAAATATAAGGGAAATAAAGTCCTTAAATGACTACCTCATATGCCAGGAAATCAGTGGTTCAACACATATGCCCAGATCTGGATGCTTGCTCATAAAGAACCTGAGAGAACCCCAGAGCTAAAACTCTGGAGCAGTTTTGGGCTCTGCCCAAGCATGAACAGACTTCTGAGGCTTAACTGTACATAGGTATGCTGGCTAAGTAGTGAAAGTGTGCCTTAGCTCAGATCCAATCTACAGAGACTGAGAGGATTGCTTGTTTGTTGCTTCAGAATTTTTTAAAAGAATCTGTCACATCAGTCTGTCAGGATATTAAAAATATTTGGCTGATTGCTGAGGTAATGAAACAGATTTCAGTGATCACATATGACAATAAATATAGGCTTTGAGAATATCACTAGACAAGTGGATGACTTCCCTCAAAAGCAACAACAGTAAAACCTGGAATAATTTTATTTCCAAAGTTATCACTGTATTATATTCAAAACATATTATTTCCAACAAAAATTAAAAGGCATATAAAAAAGCAGGAAAGTGTGGCCCATGCACTGGAGAAAAATAGCATGGGGAAGCACAAACATTGGGCTTACTAGAATAAGAATTTAAGTCAGCTGTCTTACATAAGCTTAGAGAACTAACAGAAATGATAGACAGTGATGTCAAGGTGATCAGAAGAATAATGTCTTACCAGATAAAGAATATCAACAGAGATTGAAATAATTAAAAGAAACCAAATAGAAAATTTGGAACTTAAAAGGTATAATAGCTAAAATGAAAAATCCACTAGATAGGCTCAATAGCAGATTTGGGCAGGCAAAAGACAGAATCAGAGAATACGACAATTAAAATTATCAAATCAAAGGAGCAGAGAGGAAAAAGAATGAAAAAAGTGAACAGAATCTGAGGGGCAGGTGGGTTGCTATCAAGAGTATCCATTATGGGAGTCTTAGAAGGAAAGAAAATTTTGACTAAAGGCAGAAATCTGCACATCCAAAAAACATGATGAAATTTAAGTAGAATCAACTCAAAGAGATTCACATCAAAATACACAAAATCAAAATTTCGAAAAGTAAAGATAGAGAATCTTAAAAGCAGCAAGCAAAAAGCAACTGGTCTTGTGGAAGAGCTCTTCAATAAGATTAACAGCTGAGTTTTCATTAGAATCCATGGAAGACAGAAGGTAGCAGGATAACATTTAAAGATCTAAAGAAAAGAGTCAACCAAGAATCCTACACCTGGCAAAACTATCCTTTTAAAAATGAAGGAAAAGTAAGATATTGCCAGATAAAAACTGAGGAAGTTCACTGCTAGTTGACCTTCCTTATAGAAATATTAAAGAATCTATCAGGCTGAAATGAAAGGATAGTAATTCAAAGCTGTTGGAAAAAATAATACAAGGAAAGATAACTATGTAGGTAAATAAAAAATCCAGTATTATTATATTTTTGGTTTGTAACTCTTTTTTCCCCCATTTGATTTTAAAAACAATGCATACAACAAAAATTGTAAATCTGTTAATGGGCACACAATATTTAAAGATATTTTCCGACATTAAAAAAAAGGAGAGGATAGAGCTATATATAGAAGCAAAATATTATATGCTATAAAGTTGTTGGTATCATTTATAGAATGTTATAAAATTAAGATATTATAATACTTAGAGTAACCAGTAATGAAATAACTAAATACCAAAGAGGAAAGAGAAGGATCAAAATGGTACACTACACAAAATCAATCATATGGAAAAGAAGGTAGTATTACAGGAATTATGGAACAAAAAGATAGATGTAGAAGACAGTAAAATGACAGAACTATAAACTTCCTTATCAGTAATCACTCTAAATGAAAATACATTAATCCCACCAATTAAAGTACAGAGATTTAAAGAGTAGGAAAAAACATGATCCAACTATATGTTGTCTAGAAGAGTCTCCCTTTAAACTCAAAGACACAAATAGGTTGGGAGTGAAAGGATGGAAAAATATATTTCAAGCAAAAAAGTGACATCACTCTTAAATGACGCACACAAAATCTCACATGCTCCAGGATCCATGACAGAAACAGTAATCTGCTAGGAGCCTGGGTCAGACCTACCTGCTGATCTTGGAATCTACAGAGAGGCGGGAAGCAACTGCGATTTACCCTAGAGACAATTATCATTTTTTATATATAGCTTTTTTTTTTTTAAAGTTATATTTGGCTGTGCTGGTTCTTCATTGCTACATGAGGGCTTTCTCAAGTTGCGGTGAATGGGAACTACTCTATATTTGCAGTGTATGGGATTTTTCATTGTTGGTGGCTTCTCTTATTTCAGAGCTTGGACTCTTCCAGAGTACACAGACTTCAGTAATTGTGGTGCACAGGCACAGTTGTTTTGGGGTCAAGGCTTAGTGGCTCTGCAGCATGTGGGATTTTCCTGGGCCAATGATTGAACCAGTGTTCATTCTGGTTCAAACCAGTACCCTGCATTGCAAGGCTTACTCTTAACCACTGGACAACCAGGAAGCCCATTTATGACTGCTCTGTCTTCCTATTATGACTCCTTGTTTTTGTTTTGAAGTCTATTTTATCTAGTGATTTAAATCATTCTAGCACTGTTTTCCATCCATTTACTGTCACTTTGTCTGTATAGTAGATTTCTTATAAACTAGCATATAATTGATTTTTGCTTTTTTACCCATTCTAACAATCTTTTGTTTTTTTATTGGAGTGTTTGACCCATTAATAATTATGTACTTATATATGCGGTTGAAAGTCAATCTACCATTTTGTTTTCTGTTTATCTCTTCTAATATTTGTTCCTCTGTTCATTTCTTTTGATTATTTGAGTGTTTTTCAGAATTTTTGTTTTATCACATTATGCAGCCATGAAATTAAAAAACACCTGTTCCTTGGAAGAAAAGCTATGACCCACCTAGATTGTATATTAAAAAGCAGAGACATTACTTTGCCAACAAAAGTCCATCTAGTCAAAGCTATGATTTTTCCAACAGTCAGTATGGATGTGAGAGTTGAACTATAAAGAAAGCTTAGCATTGAAGAATTGATGCTTTTGAACTGTGGTATTGCAGAAGACTCTTTGAGAGTCCCTTAGACTTCAGGGAGATCCAACCAGTCCATCCTAAAGGAAATCAGTCCTGAATATTCATTGGAAGGACTGATGCTGAAACTCCAATATTTTGGCCACCTGATGCGAAGAACTGACTCATTGGAAAAGACCTTGATGCTGGGAAAGGTTGAAGGCAGGAAGAGAAGGGGACGACAGAGGATAAGATGGTTGGATGGCATCACTGACTTGATGGATGTGAGTCTGAGCAAGCTCCAGGAGTTGGTGATAGACAGGGAAGCCAGGCATGTTGCAGTCCATGGGGTCGCAAAGAGTTGGACATGACTGAACTGAACTTCACATTGTACTTTTTAGTTGCTTTAGAGTTTACATTATATATCTATAATGTTCCATAGTCTACTTTGAATTAATATAGTATTATTTATTTCATGTAAAATGCAGAAATCTTAGATCTCAACTGGTTCATTTACCATCCTTACCCCATTCTTTATTGTATAGTTGTCACATATATTACCTACATATGTTTTCAGTTCAGTTCAGTTCAGTTCAGTCGTTCAGTCATGTCTGACTCTTTACAATCCGGTGGACTGCAGCACTCCAGGCCTCTCCATCCGTCACCAACTCCTGGAGATTACTCAAACTCATGTCCACTGAGTCGGCGATGCCATCCAACCATCTTATCCTCTGTTGTCCCCTTCTCCTCCCTCCCAGTCTTTTCCAGCATTAGGGTCTTTTCAAATGAGTCAACTCTTCGTATCAGGTGGCCAAAGTATTGGAGTTTCAGCTTCAGCATCAGTCCTTCCAATGAATATTCAGGACTGATTTCCTTTAGGATGGACTGGTTGGGTCTCCTTGCAGTCCAGGGGACTTGGAGTTCTCTAGCACTACAAAAATCTTCTCTAGCACCACAATTGGTAAGTATCAATCTTTATGGTCCAACTCTCACATCTATACATGAATACTGGAAAAATCCATAGCTTTGACTATACAGAGCTTTGTCAGCAAAGTGATGTCTGTGCTTTGTTTTTTAATGTCTCTGCTTTTAACTACACTGTCTAGACTTGTCATAGCTTTTCTTCCAAAGTGTACATGGCTGCAGTCACTGTCTGCAGGGATTTGGGAACCCAGCAATATAAAATCTTACACTGCCTCCATATTTCCCCTTCCTATTGCCTTTATTCTGTTTTTATCTAAATTATTAAGTGGGATATTTAGCTCATCCATCGTTAACCTTTCTTTCTTACCTAATATAAGCACTTAAGGCTACATTTTTCTCTTCAATTGTCTCGTTTGCTCAAGTTTTTATTTCTAAGTATTCTTAAATTTATAATTTTTCTTTAATGACTTTAATTCCTAAATGTATATTAAATATATTGCTTATATTTTTATCAAAAACCACATTGCTAGTAGATTCATTATATATAGTATTCCTTACAATTTATTGAGACATGCTTTTTTATTTAGTAACATAATTTTCTAAGGATTCCATGTATTTTGAGAAAGATGTGTATTTACTAATTAATGAGTAACAAGTTCTGTGTATCGAATAAATCCAGCTCTGTAATTATGTTGTTTAAGACCGCTCTTTCTTTACTGATTTTACTGCTTGGCCCTATTGTCTTCTATGTCCCATTGTCGCCATTGGGAGGTCTGGTGTGAGTCTGTTTGTAGATTATCTCGTTTGTAGTAATCTCTCTTGTCTCTGGCTTTTTAAGATCTTTTTATTTTTGGAGTTCTGCATCTCTGCTATAGATGTGCATAATGATAGACTCTTTTCAATGTATCCAGCCTGGTATATAATGTCCCTCTTATGTTTATTGATTCATATCATTTATCAGCTCTGGAATATTCTCTGCCTTTAATTACCTGATTAGACATGCTGGACTTTTCCATGTTCTCTGCATTGCTAAACTTAGTTTATATTTTTCTCTCTTGTCTCTCTGTATAACATTCTATATAATTCCTTATTTATGCCTCTTTTAGTTCATTAGTTCTCTCTTTGTGCTGAAATACCTTCAGTTTTTCATTTCCAGAAGTTCTATTTATTTCTTAAAATGTCTACCTGATAATTTCTTAATATTAATATATCCTGTTTTTGTGATTCTTTTCATTGTTCAATCATTTTTAAAATATCTTATGCTGATTTATTTTATATTCTTTTTTTAAAATATAAATTTATTTATTTTAATTGGAGGCTGATTACTTTACAATATAGTATTGGTTTTCCATACATCAACATGAATCCGCTATGGGTGTACATGTGTTCCCCATCCTGCACCCATGTCCCACCTCCATCCCCATACCATCCCTCTGGGTCATCCCAGTGCACCAGCTCCAAGCATCCTGTACCATGCATTGAACCTAGATTGGCGATTGTTTCACATGTGATATTATACATATTTCAATGCCATTCTCCCAAATTACCCCACCCTAGCCTTCTCCCACAGAGTCCATAAGACTGTGCTATACATCTGTGTCTCTTTAGCTGTCTCACATACAGGCTTATCGTTACCATCTTTCTAAATTCCATATATATGTGTTCAGTTCAGTTCAGTCACTCAGTCATGTCCGACTCTTTGCGACTCCATGAATCACAGCACGCCAGGCCTCCCTGTCCATCACCAACTCCCAGAGTTCACTCAGACTCACGTCCATCGAGTCAGTGATGCCATCTAGCCATCTCATCCTCTGTCGTCCCCTTCTTCTCCTGCGCCCAAACCCTCCCAGCATCAGAGTCTTTTCCAATGAGTCAACTCTTCGCATGAGGTGGCCAAAGTACTGGAGCTTCAGCTTTAGCATCACTCCTTCCAAAGAAATCACAAGGTTGATCTCCTTCAGAATGGACTGGTTGGATCTCCTTGCAGTCCAAGGGACTCTCAAGACTCTTCTC
>SJYA01001797.1:395045-405616 GCA_006410615.1 Neotragus moschatus | reverse complement strand
GCTGGCATATTGAGTGCAGCACTTTCACAGCATCATCTTTCAGGATTTGAAATAGCTCAACTGGAATTCCATCACCTCCACTAGCTTTGTTCGTAGTGATGCTTTCTAAGGCCCACTTGACTTCACAATCCAGGATGTCTGGCTCTAGATGAGTGATCACACCATCGTGATTATCTGGGTCATGAAGATCTTTTTTGTACAGTTCTTCTGTGTATTCTTGCCATCTCTTTTTAATATCTTCTGCTTGTGTTAGGTCCATACCATTTCTGTCCTTTATCGAGCCCATCTTTGCATGAAATGTTCCCTTGGTATCTCTAATTTTTTGAAGAGATCTCTAGTCTTTCCCATTCTGTTGTTTTCCTCTATTTCTTTGCATTGATCACTGAAGAAGTCTTTCTTATCTCTTTTTGCTATTCTTTGGAACTCTGCATTCGGAGGCTTATATATTTCCTTTTTTCCTTTGCTTTTTTCTTCTCTTCTTTTCACAGCTATTTGTAAGGCTTCCCCAGAAAGCCATTTTGCTTTTTTGCATTGCTTTTCCATGAGGATGGTCTTGATCCCTGTCTCCTGTACAATTTCACGAACCTCATTCCATAGTATACTGTATTGGTGTTTTTCTTTCTGGCTTACTTCACTCTGTATAATAGGCTCTAGTTTCGACCATGTCATTAGAACTGATTCAAAAGTATTCGTTTTAATGACTGAGTAATACTCCATTGTGTATATGTACCACAGCTTTCTTATCAATTCATTGGCCGATGGACATCTAGGTTGCTTCCACGTCCTGCCTTTATAAACAGTGCTGTGATGAACACTGGGGTATACGTGTCTCTTTCAGCTCTTGTTTCCTTGGTGTGTATGCCCAGCAGTGGGATTGCTGGGTCATAAGGCAGTCCATTTTCGGTTTTTTAAGGAATCTCCACACTGTTCTCCATAGTGGATGAGCTAGTTTACATTCCCACCAACAATGTAAGAGGATTCCCTTTTCTCCACACCCTCTCGAGCATTTATTGCTTGTAGACTTTTGGATTGCAGTCATTCTGACTGGCATGAAATGGTACCTCATTGTGGNCAGTGCATTTTCTTGGCAAAACTCTATTAGTCTTTGACCTGCTTCATTCGGTATTCCAAGGCCAAATTTGACAGTTACTCCAGGTGTTTCTTGACTTCCTACTTTTGCATTCCAGTCCCCTATAACAGCTATAGGGTAAGTCTATCTGCCCTGGTTGATTTCTCTTTTATTTAAAGCCTGAGGTGAGGAGACCAAAACACACATCTGATAACCTTTCTTACTTCCTCCCTTTTGCTCTTCTTTGCTTAACAAATTTATTACACCAAGGGAAAACTCAATGATTTGACTCCTTTACATTTAATGTTGAAATGGAAGACAAAAGAAATTAGCAAAACTACTCTTTCTACATATTACTGGACTTTCAAGCCCATTTTCATACAAACAATTTTTTTTTCTCAACAGGCCACAGGAAAGTAGGTTCTCTCCCCATTCACAAATGGAAATAATATGGAGAAGATTGCTATATAAGAATGATTCCCATTACCAAAGAATGATTTCAGTATGATAAAAATGGCAGAGTAAAGTTCATGACTTAATGGTAAAAATCAAAATGTCTTAGTTTCATATTGTACAATATCATCTTTATTGCATGTAGGTTTGGAATCAAGACTGATAAGCAGTAACTGATGGAACCTGTGAGAGTTGGACATGACTTAGTGACTGAACAACAATAAGAGAGATTAAAGAGTGTAAGAGGGGGAAAAGCCAAAGGCTGCGATGCACAAACATTTGAGCAGCAAATGGCAGGAGAGAGGCCAAATAAAAAGCAAAGAGTTGAAGGGAAAGAATGAGAAGTGAAAAGTTTCCCAAGGTCAACAGTGCTACATGCCACACAAGGTCAAGTAAGGTCATAAGATCAGTCCACTACATCCAAAAATTAAGAGATCATTTGAAGGTTTAGCAAGAATAGTTCTGGTAAAGTGATGGGGTCAAAAAATATTTAATAGAGGAAAGGAATCAAAGAGAAGGGGAAAAGTTAATAGAGTGAATGCTTTTAAAAACTTAGTTGTTCAGGGGGAGAATAAATGTAGTATAAGAGGACATAAACAGTTTCAGGAATGTTACTAACAAAGAAAATGTCAAGATAGATGAAGGTATAGTGCAGTAATAAACAACCTCAAAACTCTGAAGTTATATATTTTCCTGTATATGACATGCCCAGTGCTTATATGTTTATTACAGTCACTTGAGTGCCAAGAAAAGTGGAAGCTTTATCACCTTGGCCTTAGGAGCTTCCAGCCATCAGGGAAACTCATCACCTGTTATTAGCCAAAGCTAATCATATGGCCATGTATAACTACAAAGGGAGCAAGGAAATGCAACCATATATAATGTAAATTAACAAGAATATCACTGTTTGTGAATACGTTTATTGACTACCGTGGGCAAGAGCCACTTACTCACACCACAACAAGTCAGTCACTAGGGAGGGAGAAGGCGAAGTTGCAGACACACCAGAGAAAGGAATTAATTGAAAGAATATGGTCTTAGAGAGAGGAGAATGTAGAGCATGAGCTGATGGAAGAGTTTTTGTGGAAAGACTACCTGTCCTTAGAGATGGGCAAGAAGAAAGTGAGGTTGGCTTGGATGACACTGCTCAAAGATTGCAGAAATAATTTCTGGCTCCCAGCATGAGTCAAGATGTTTTCAGTAAGAATGTTTAAATTTTCACTAACCTGAGTGATTGTCATATTTTCTCCAGCGATGAGAGGGAAGGAGGGATGACCCAAGATGGCTGGAGTGTTTGGAGTTTTGCAGGCCAGGTACAACAGTCGGGTAAGAGGATGACAGTGTTAAGGGTATTGGCAGGAAAGAGGCTGAAGGGGTAAACCAGGAAAGTAGCTCATCAACTGGGAGAAAATAAAGCACTGACCAAGTTCTTTCTCCTAATGAAAATTATGACTTCTTAGACTCCCTGATACAGCAAGTCTCTTGAAAATATAATGACAGCTGTTTATAGGAGTCCAATTAAATCAAGTAAGATTTGCGTGTTCTCTTTGGTAAACCTCCCAGAAGAGACTTCCAACAGAAGTACTCTGTCACTGGAAGTTACTTCTAGGGAGGTGGCTAATAAATCTAGCCCTTTTGATGAACATATCAATGTGTTATGGGAGCCTAATATATTTTATCCTGAAAGAAAAGATGGATTCTAGCAAACTTGGTTTGCAATTCTGAAGACATAAATCACTTCAAGAATGATCATTAGGACTAAGGACACCAACATAATAGAAAGTCTGGGAATTATTTAAGAGAAATCTTAAATTCTTGATTCTAATTTTTTACTAGAACCAAGGAATAAATTTGGATTTATTTTTTTAGAATTCTCCCTTTTGAGATAAATTTTGGATCAGAGGACACTACATGTATAAATATTTACTTCCCTGGTTTAAAATTTTCAGATAGAGCCAGCTATTGAAAAGCTATCAAATCTAGCTAGCATACTGACATCCAACCACTTTAGATTTACATAACCAAGAATGTAAGGATGATTTCTATAGAGAAAGTTGGAGAGTTGAAAAGATTTTATGCTCTTACTCCACCATTTTTTTTCCTTCAGTCACAGATTATTTCCCTTGCTGCTTCAATTCTAAATTCAACTTGAATTGGATACCCTTTTTACTATCTTGTATCTCTTAAATTAGAAGAAATATTATATCTGGTGATAAAAAAAAATAGATCAGAAAAAGCACTGTATAAAAAGGGCAACTTGGTCTGATGCTGAAAACTTCAACCAAAAATGTAATCTGTGCTTTAGTTATTGCCAGTAAGAACTGGACCAAGTCCAGAAGGAAGTAGTTTTAATCAATTGTTTTTAGGAGGAGAGTCTATAACCTACTGGCTTGAAAATCTTCTAACAGTAAGTTTTGTAGAGATATAGCACACTTGCCAAAACTGCATTACCGCTTCAAACCATCACAAATTACACTGCACTTTAGGTTTTATTACCAAGTAAGACAGCACACAAATTCATTTCCATGTCTGTTGCCAATTTAAATGAATGGCTGGCTCCTGCCAGCTCAGGAAGACACCGGAGGAAATGTTGCACAGATCATTGGCACGTGGAATAAATGATAGCAGGCCCTTTGGTCATTTAATCTCAGAGCAAAATTTATATTTTAAGTAGGCTTTAAAAATGTAATGTAAATTATGCTGTATAAGGGTAATAAATCAAAAAAGCAGCCATATTAAATGTTCAAAAAAGCCTACTATGTACTCAAAGCCATTCTAGATGCTGTAGATAATATAGAATTAAATGATATATACTCCATTCTCAGAGCTTCCTCTACAATTGGTCAAAGTAAAGTACACACCAGAAAATAAGTAAGATACTATGTGATTAAATTACTTGGTATATCCAATGCTATAGGAATTCAAAGAAAAGGAAGATCAGTAAAAAGCTAGAATAGTCAAGTGAGGCAGTGTCCTAAAGCTCTGAGAGAAGGAAAATGAGTATTCCAAGCAAAGAAACAATATGAGAAACAGCGAGAATTTGGGATTTGGGATTCCTAGGGTTCATTTGACTAAAGGAAGTTTGATTTCTGGAGGACCACTGGAAATACTGAACATGGCCAAAGCACGGAAGAACTTAACAGCATAGCGGAGGTGCTGCATGTCGAGTTATGATGTGTTGTCTTTTATTATGTTGTTTCTTCCCCCACGTCTGATCTTGAACAGGCCTATTATCAGGGAGAGGTCCTAATTCACCTGTGATCTACCTAGGCTAGGCGTACTATTGTACCAGGTTGAGCTGAGCTAGAAATAAAATCAGTTTGGAGATCAAAAAGCAGCTTACAGGAGAATGAGTGGGAAATAGTCAAGAGCACTGGAAAATGAAGACTCCCAAGTCCCTTGAGAAAGTGGGGAGAAAGGCCAAGACAGAGCCTAAAATGAGGAGGAGAGAAAAGGAAAGAAGGAATTGATTTTTTTAAGAAAAAGAAAATTAATGGTCAGAGGATAAAGACCAGAAGGATCAGTAAGCTTGAAAAATAACATGTGAAGTATACAAACAGATAACAGCAAAAGATAAATAAATAAAACTCAGAGAAAGTGGGAAAGAAAAATAAACTTTAGGGAGATGGCACAGGAATCAGGTATCGAAATAGTAAGAGAAGGAAAAACAGCAAGAGCCTAAGGAAAATATCATGACGTGACAGTGAGAAATAATACAAGGTGAAAAGGAGGAGGCTGTAAGGAACAGGGAAAGGAAGAAAACTGGATAAATGAGCGAGGGGGAATATCAAGACATCTTAGGTTAATATATTCAAGAAGAGAAGGTGGGGGAGAAAAATAAATAACTTCAGGGAAACAGAAAACATTCAACACTGCTTCTACTCCCTCATCCTTCCCTTGAATGACCATCATTAACCTCACACCACAGGTGAGCCCCACCAGGTCCCACTCCTGCCACTCCAGGCCCAACGCCTGCCCAGAACCCACTCCCCAAGACTTCTTAGGGGTGTGAGATAACTCTAAGGCTTTACAGTCAGACTCCAAAACTTCAATTATAGCATGTTGCCATTCAGCAATTTTTCCACTCATTTTCATTTAACTTGCTATTGTCTTCCCCATCAGTATAAGTTTCTAAACTTTCGCTCCCAACAAGCCCTCAAAACCACTCTCCAAAACCATTCTGACTTTTTACTGCATTTCCTCCCCTTTTCTTTTTCTTGACTGAGATTTCTCTTCATCTTCAACCAATTTCTTCTCTCACCCAGGCTTCTTCTGAAAAAAAAGAAAAGAAAAACAGAGCGGAAGGGAGAGAGGGAGGGATGGAAAGAGAGGAAGGGGAAGAGAAAAGAAAAGAAAGAAAAAATATCCATTCTCTCTGATGTTACTCCTTGCAAGAATTTCCCCCTGGACCTCCCCCACAGTCCTTGTTGGATCTAATAGCCCTGCCTCCTTAAATGTTCAACCTTTCTTTAACATCTCTCTTCCAGAAACTTCTGCCTTACTTGAAACTTCTTCATTTGCTCTTCAAGACTTGGCTGTCTGGCCTCTTCTTCCATAAGAGCATTAACACTTTTAACCATCATTTAAAGGACTGCCCCTCATTCCTGAAACTCTTGCCTTTTTCCTTTACATCAGAATTCCTAGATGCAGAATTCCTAATTTGGAAGTTAACTGGTAAAAGGAGTTTATTAAACAGGTTAGCGAGTGGCTGGCAGAATTGTTAGAAGGGATGGAGAATCAGATTTCAGGCCAGAGATTCCAGAAACAGACCCCAAATCAAACTTTAACAGCCTCAGGCTAGCGTTGCTCTGGTCATGGCCTCTACTGAGGCCATGCACTACAGTTTGGATTCCAGTCAGAATGTAATCGCATCAATTCTATTACAAGAACTACCTCCAGGATCAATGCCACTGTCAATAGGGACTAAGTCTTCCAGCCACTGCTGCTGCTGCTGCTGCTAAGTCGCTTCAATCATATTNTTCAACCTTTCTTTAACATCTCTCTTCCAGAAACTTCTGCCTTACTTGAAACTTCTTCATTTGCTCTTCAAGACTTGGCTGTCTGGCCTCTTCTTCCATAAGAGCATTAACACTTTTAACCATCATTTAAAGGACTGCCCCTCATTCCTGAAACTCTTGCCTTTTTCCTTTACATCAGAATTCCTAGATGCAGAATTCCTAATTTGGAAGTTAACTGGTAAAAGGAGTTTATTAAACAGGTTAGCGAGTGGCTGGCAGAATTGTTAGAAGGGATGGAGAATCAGATTTCAGGCCAGAGATTCCAGAAACAGACCCCAAATCAAACTTTAACAGCCTCAGGCTAGCGTTGCTCTGGTCATGGCCTCTACTGAGGCCATGCACTACAGTTTGGATTCCAGTCAGAATGTAATCGCATCAATTCTATTACAAGAACTACCTCCAGGATCAATGCCACTGTCAATAGGGACTAAGTCTTCCAGCCACTGCTGCTGCTGCTGCTGCTAAGTCGCTTCAATCATATTCGATTCTGTGCGACCCCATAGACGGCAGCCCACCAGGCTCCCCAGTCCCTGGGATTCTCCAGGCAAGAATACTGGAGTGGGTTGCCATTTCCTTCTCCAATGCATGAAAGTGAAAAGCAAAAGTGAAGTCACTCAGTCGTGTCAAACTCTTAGCAACCCCATGTACTGTAGCCTACCAGGCTCCTCAATCCATGGGATTCTCTAGGCAAGAGTACTGGAGTGGGGTGCCATTTCCTCCTCCATTCCAGTCACTAGTCTCTGCAAAACTCTAATGCCTTTGCTTCCCCCTTTGCCAGAAAAATGAACACGTACAAACTTTTTCTTCCACTTTGTTTCTTTCAGAACTGAAATCTCACACAAATACAGTTAATTAGTGAAGCCCAATAACTACTCAATGCATATTTGTTGAATGAAAGAAGGAAAAATATAAATAACACGAACCATAAATTAGAATCATAATCATTAACTCCTTATACACAGAGCAATTTCTTTCTTCTTGGCCTCCATTTGAATTGCAGTCACATCCAGAACCCAACATGTCTATGCTTCCATTACTGCTGTGTACTTCCAAGATAAGTAAAGAAAATTCTACCAGCTACCAACTGGCACACATAGATTGGAATTTGTTTTTTAAACTGACGCCCAAGTCAGCTTCCTCCATGCTGCACCCATATGTTACCCCATATGCTATGCTTGTTTCATTTTAGAGGCTATTGTGCCTGCCTCATCTTTGCTTCCAGAACATCTATTCCTACACAGTAGTAATTCCTGCAGTCACAGACATTTGAAAAGTCCTATAATAGTGGTTTGAAAAGTCCTATAAATGATGGTTTTTAAAATTTGCATAAGTCATATCCCATCATGGCTTATGTTTTCCTTAATATATATTCTATGTTAGCATCAAACCAATGCACTAAAAACTCATTAATTCAAGTCCCATTTATTTTAAACTCACCCACTAATGATTTCTTGTTTCTGCTTCTGTTTCCTTCCTCTCACCTAGAATTTCCTTTTCATTCAGCTGAAATTCATGTTTATCAACTCCCTCCAAACNCAGGAGGAAAAGGGGACAACAGAGGGTGAGATGGCTGGATGGCATCACCGACTTTATGGACGTGAGTTTGAGTGAACTCTGGGAGATGGTGATGGACAGGGAGGCCTGGCATGCTGTGATTCATGGGGTCGCAAAGAGTTGGACACGACTGAGCAACTGAACTGAACTGTGTTGTATTTTAACATATATTTGTAAGCAGTCTAGTTGAGAACAGTCTTTGATATTTTTGGTTGATTATGCTACCAGATGCCAAAGCCATTTTTTTCATTTTCTCAGAATGTGAATCATTACCTCTTACCTAGAAAGGAGTGTACTGCCTAAGCTGTCCACTTTAATTTTATACTTCTCAATTACAGTTAATCATATATATGGTTGCCAAATTTATGTATAAATGGACAGACTCGCTGGTTATCACTGCCCTGTCAGGGGTGGGATCTGCTCCTTAGTTGTTGGAGCAGAGGTCCCCATATCTGTTCCTTAGCTCTTTTCTGATCTGTTTCTGAGCTCTTTTCTGGTATGTGGTGTGAGATAGGTGGGATTAGAGAACTCCCATTGGGAGAGAAGCCACTTAGCATTCTACCTCTGGAGATGTTCACCCCTGGGTATGCTCTGCTGTGTGACCTTTCCCCTGTTGTTTGAGCTCTCAGATTACATGCTTGATTGGCACTTCTCATGGCCACACTTTAACTGTGGGTATACTGGCAGTTGGCCCTGGTCTCTCACACATGGTTTTCACCAGTGTACTGGTGTAGATCCAGTGTTCGTTTCTTTAATACTTCTTGAATTTTCTTCTTTTTCAATTTGCTCACCCTTCACTCCACACTACCTATATTACTGTTTAAGCATTTATAAACTTTTAATGATTGCTATTTAATTTCATTATGATAGTTACCAAAATCAATTATCTTTAACAATTCAAAAAGCAAGGACCTTAGCACTTTAACTTTTTTCTGATTATTATGTAATTAGTGTTTCCTAATCTTAAAAATAGCAAAACATTTGGGTATATGCACATGTGTCTGTGTGTATTTATCTGCCTGTATATTAACCAAATTTTTTTTTTTTTTTTTTAAAGCTATTCCTTCTTACTTTTCAAACCTTCCTTCTGGGGTTATTTTCCTGTTTTCCTGAGTTATGTCCCCTACAAGTTCCTTTATTGAAGATCTGTTGAATGCTTTCAGTTTTTACATATCTTAAAGTGTCTTTATTTTGCTTTACCTATTGAGAATTCCATTGTTATANTTTTTTTTTTTTTTTTTAAAGCTATTCCTTCTTACTTTTCAAACCTTCCTTCTGGGGTTATTTTCCTGTTTTCCTGAGTTATGTCCCCTACAAGTTCCTTTATTGAAGATCTGTTGAATGCTTTCAGTTTTTACATATCTTAAAGTGTCTTTATTTTGCTTTACCTATTGAGAATTCCATTGTTATATTATACAAGAGAAATGCTTATTTTCTCAGTATCATTTGGAGATACATCCTTACTGTCTTCTACACCCCATTGCTGTCATGGAGAGATCTGGTGTCAGTCTGTTTGTAGGTTATCTTCTTGGTACGTGACCTGTCTTTTCTCGCTTTTTAAGACCTTTTTATTTTTAGAGTTCTGCTTCTTCATTGTATATTTGCATAATTATAGATTCTTTTCAGTGTATCCTGATTGATATATATTCTCCCTCTTGTGTTTATTGATTCATTTCATTTATCAGCTCTGGAAAATTGTCTGCATTTACCATAATTACCTGATTAGACGTGTTAGACTTTTCCATGTTCTCTGTTTTGCCAACTTCCATGTTCTTTGTATTGCTAACTTCCCTTTATATTTTTTCTCTTGTCTCTTTAACATTTTGTGTAATTCCATACTTATGCCTCTTTTATTTCACTAATTCTCTCTTTATACCAAATTGTTTAACTTCAGTTTTTCATTTCCAAAAGTTCTATTTTTATTTCTTAAAAAATCTACTGGGTAACACTTTTATTATTAATATATCCTGTTGTAAGCTTATTTTCATGGCCCCATCATTTCTTTAAATATGCTGACCTGTTTTACATTCTAATTTTAATAATTCAATCATCTGAAATCCAAAGAGAAGTAAATCTGTTGTTTATTTTCTAATTTCCCATCACAGTAGCTTGTTTCTTTTGTATTTAGTAATGTTTCAGTGTGAGCTCATACTTGTTTTAATTTATGGCAATTCTGGTGACTTGTATCAAAAGTGCTTTAATCCACACATGAATTTTCTTTCTACTGTTTCTGCCGATGTTAAGGACACTTAAAACTTGGCATCATTTTAGCCCCTGGCTTAATCAGAAATCTCAAGTTAAGCACTTTTACCTTAAGACTTGGTCAAGGCTCAGTCTTCTGAGGGTGATGGCCAGAGTAGTTCTGCCCATTTTCCCCATTTTTGATCTCTGCTTATGGATCCTAGTTTTCAGTCAAGGAACTTTGGTTAGTTGGTTGTTTTTTTTTTTTTTATTGAAAATGTGTTGTCCTTGGAAAT
>SJYA01001797.1:337451-390319 GCA_006410615.1 Neotragus moschatus | reverse complement strand
TGTTTCCCCATCTATTTCCCATGAAGCGATGGGACCAGATGCCATGATCTTCGTTTTCTGAATGTTGAGCTTTAAGCCAACTTGTTCACTCTCCTCTTTCACTTTCATCAAGAGGCTTTTTAGTTCCTCTTCACTTTCTGCCATAAGGGTGGTGTCATCTGCATATCTGAGGTTATTGATATTTCTCCCGGCAATCTTGATTCCAGCTTGTGTTTCTTCCAGTCCAGTGTTACTCATGATGTACTCTGCATATAAGTTAAACAAGCAGGGTGACAATATACAGACTTGATGTCCTCCTTTTCCTATTTGGAACCAGTCTGTTGTTCCCTGTCCAGTTCTAACTGTTCTTTCCTGACCTGCATACAGATTTCTCAAGAGGCAGGTCAGGTGGTCTGGTATTCCCATCTCTTATAATTTTCCACAGTTTATTGTGATCGACACAGTCAAAGGCTTTGGCATAGTCAATAAAGCAGAAATAGATGTTCTTCTGGAACTCCCTTGCCTTTTCCATGATCCAGCGGATGTTGGCAATTTGATCTCTGGTTCCTCTGCCTTGTCTAAAACCAGCTTACCCTATCTGAGTAGGTTACTGCCTGCTCCTTCATGGAATAGGCAGAGAAAACTTAACTTAAAAAAGAGACTAAGAAGGTGAAATCTAAGAATTGAGAAAACAAAAGATGAATCTCCAAATGCAAGAATGGATCTCCAAATGCAAAGTAAAAGGGTTTCAAGTAGGGGGAGTTAATAGGATCAGATGTGGCCGAAAGAGCACACAAGATAAGAACTTATCTTAGAGGGTGAATAATTACTATTGCTAGAATAGTTTCAATGTAGTGGGTGGGAGCAAATGCAAAATGGCAGTAAATCTATGAGTAGTATTAATAGTACAACTTGCTGATCTTCTGTCCTCTTCCTTATTACATCCCACGTCCACTGAATATATAGAGTCAGCCATTTTCCTGGAACAAAAATGAACACAATTTTCTTCTGATCTTCCATAGTTGAAAAGTATTCAGCAAATATTGGAGATACCAGTAAGAAGAACCAGAGAGTAGATGGGAGAACAACTATCAAACACAGTATGGAAATTACAAAGTGTTTCAGTTTCTGGCCTACCGGCTCATATGGAATAATAATAAGCCTTGTTTGAATTTTAGTTATATTAGCTCTTTCATTAATAAACTTTATATACTCTGTTAATAATATTCCACATTTCTGCTATGTTTTATGTGAAAATTTAGTATATTTTATACCATCATATTTCACAATATAGAATAGAACAACTTGATTATATATCTGCTTGTTTCTTGAGTCAGCAAAACTGATAGTTACATCTGTGTAAGTTTCAGCATAGATGACATTTTATTCCAAAATCCTGTGCAAATTATATGTTCATGACATGCTTTTCTCTCAGGACTTTAAATTTTCTGTAGAGATAATTAATGTAAACTAAAGTTTGTTCTCACAAAAAACATTCTTAGTTTTACTTCAGGGAAAGATAGTATGATTGTGATGAAATAGTAGAAAAGTAATACCTTCTTAAAATACTTAGAAACCACTTATTATTTTCATTTACAATAGCAGGGGACGTTTTTACCCCAGATCACAAATGTGAGAGTTTTGTAAAAATGCAACATTTGACTTCTCAACTTTTACCTAAGAAACATAATATATAATTATATGATTTATTAATTGCTCTTATCCTGCTCTATTGTCCATATCCTCCTACTTTCCACTTACACAACAAAATACAACAAAGGAAAAAATAATGAGAAAATGTATTTCTTAAGCTATCATTTCCCTACATTTAGCAGCACCTACTCTGGTTATGTTTGTGCTTGACAGCTACACTGCACCCTTCCACAGGCTGTGTGTATCAGCACCTCCTAAGTACAATAAGAGTTCACATAGGGAAGATCCCAGCAGGTGAAGTCCCTACTGTTTTAGAACATTTTTATTAGAACAAAAACAATAGCATGTAAGTACATTAAACAAACTGCTCTCTCCTCTTCTATAGTTTTGTTCACAACATATAACATTTCTTCGTTACAGGTACCAAAGATTTGAAAAGGCATTTCTGTTAGCTGTTGACATTGGTGCTCGTGACCTGTTTATGGTGAGTCATTCCTTGGGATGATTTTGTGCCTTCAGTTCTAACGCTGAGTAAGTTGTCAGCTTTTGTGACCATTAAAAAGGATTAGTGTCATTTGTGCCTTCGACACATGGTGGGAAAGCATTATTCCATCTTGGCCTGCAGCTTTGCCTTCATGAAACTGGTCAATAGCCATCTAGCCTCTTTTGACTCACTGACATTTTTCTTGCCAGACCCAAAGGATTTTTTATGTTTTCTAAGAATTTATAATTCTTGAATGTCTCTTCTCGTGTACTTTGATGTGAGAGGATGACACCTTTGTATCTAACAAGTTTAAATTTCTTTGTAATCCATTCCCTATAGAAACACAGCTTCAGAAACCAGGACACAGGACAAGACATGTCCCCGAGATCTTGAATGTGCTTCGTTTGTCCCTTAGGTTTTAGTGAGAAGTAACAGTTTGAATGTTCTCACTTGTATTTTTAAGGTGATCACCGTGCAAAGTAGATCCAAGAGAGTATAAGTTGAAACAGCTCAAGTATGCTTTCATCCTCAGCTTATTAGGTGTGGACAGTAAACAGACTAGTTTCCTACACATCTTGTGCCCTTTGTTAGGTCCTTATTTTATAAGATCTTCTGCCACAGTGAGAGCAGATAAACAAAGGTGGTGTTCCCGATTTTCAGCACCTTCTGCTCCATAGAAATTTCATTGCTGTCAAAAAATCTTGAATATAACAAAACCTTCGAGAAGGCTCTTTTATTTGAATCTTCTGTACAGTGAAGACATTTTGTACTTTAAGCTTTGATGCTTTAGATGTTAATATGAATTCATCATATTAGTTTATCTTGTCTTTGAAATGAGTTTGCTGTTTAAATTCTAATTTCACATCACTCAATTAAACTGTGCTTTGTACACTCATTGATCATGGAAAAAAAATCTCTAATTACTTCAAATGTATGAACTTTTTGTTATTTGTTGGTTGTCTGTATTGTGTTAGGTCACATTGATCAAGCATATTAGTATATTAAGGGAACATTTTATTATTTTCACCAACGTCTGTGCATTCATACATCACAGTGTCAGAAATTTAATTACAACACTTCTTAGATTTTTCTGACCCAAGTGACTTTGTCACTTTATTTCCTCCTCACCTCTGCCACTACTCAGCAATAAAGGTAGATTTTCTTCCTATTTCCTTATTTTTTTATGTCTGTAGTCCCAGTCTTCTTTCCAGCCAAAATAACTAAACAGATGAATATTTACAGGTTTAGTGTCTGATAAACTTTCTTTCCCAATGTATTATTATACTGTTCTGTAATTTATGCTACATTAACTATTAACCAATACATAATCACCAAAGCCTGGTGGGCTACAAGTCCACAGGGTCGCAAAGTATCAGACACGAGAGAGCACGCATCCATACTCATCAAAGCCATCTTACAAACTTATTTTCAAATCATATCTGTTTCAGCATTTAGTCTCAGTTCTGGAGAAGGAAATGGCAACCCACTCCAGTACTCTTGCCTGGAGAATCCCATGGATGGAGGAGCCTGGTGGGCTACTACAGTCCATGAGATCACAAAAAGTGGATAGTACTGAGCAACTTCACTTTCACTTTCTAGGCAGTAACAATATAAAGTCTCCATGTTAGTTTAAAGCCAAACAGACTTTCTACTAATAGGCTAACCTTAACCCATGAGGATTTTTATTAGTAAAAGATAAAAATCTAAAATAAGGAAATGAGAGAGATACTTTTGCTTTCCTTTTTATTTGTAAAAGTGAACAATCAAAATGCTACATCCTTATTCTTCGTATGTAACTTTTTATTTATAGCCCAAGGTCTGCCTTTAAGAAGCATTAAAAGCCTTAAGAGCACATTAAGGCCTTAAAATTCCATTTAAGCTTATGAATCTATCCTGTACATTTGATGCTCCACTTTAAAATTGTCTAAAGAATTTATCAAGTTTTCTAATCAATTATTACTATTTAAATTATGATCTAGCCTATTTACTAAGAATTATGACCTCTTTGGATTTAAAAATTTATACAATAAACAGTACTATTCTTACCTATAAATTACCTTCTACCCCTAAGATATCTCATCCTTAAAGAATAAAAATATGACTACATTGAACACAAAGGGGTCACAAATAAAATGTAATGCTTAACCTCAGAATATTCTTTTTGCATTAGCATATCTGTTGGTGGTAGAGAGAAAAGACATATATAACATGATAGAGCAAACTTTGAATATTAAAAAGTAAGTATGTAGGTACTAGACCTGAGCCAGAAAGGACCTCTTTGTCTACTTTACACATAGCCTAAGTGATCATCTTCTAAATTAGAGGTCAGCAAACTATGGCCTACCAAGCAAATTTAGCCCCCAAATGGCTTTTTACAGTTTTAAATCATTAAAAAATAATAATAAAAAGAAAAATAGTGTCAATATACTTTAAAATGTATGATATTAAAAATACATGATACTCAAATTCAGATTTTCATATCCATAAATGAAGTGGTATTGAAACATAGCCAAACTTATGTAATGTGTATGACTGCTTTACAATGGCAGAGTTGAGTGGTTGCAGGAGACTATCTGGCTTGTAGAGCCTAAAATATTTACTCTCTGGTGCTTTACAAGATATGTTTGCAGACCCCTGGTCAAAACAATCATAATTTATAATTTCATTCCTCCATATTTAAAACCTTTTAGCATCTTCTCATTGCCTTTGGGATAAATTCTAACTCCTTGAAGTGGCATCTACAGCCCCTGTACTCTCACCTCTCAGCTACATCAGCTTTCTTTCTGTTCTGGGAAGTATACTCTACTCTTTGTTATATCCAGATCATGTTAAGGAAGGGTGTAATGGGAAGGTGTGATGGTAGATACATAGAATTTGGGTCCAAAATAAGCTGTCTTCAAAGTCTGTAACTTTTGAGTTTTATGTTAAATGATGATAATAATATAGTATCTATACATACGTTGGATTTTTTTAATTGAATAAAAGAGGTTTTGAATTCTATAATACTTTACAATTTTTAAGTTTCATGCAGATGATTTCATATAATCCCATAATAACCATTTGTTTCTCTCTGCCCGTCCTGCTTCCCTCTTCAAAGTGGTAGCCACTAGTTTGTTCCTTAAGTCTGCTTCTTTTGTTATATTCACTAGTTTGCTATAGTTTTTAGATATCATACAGTATTTGTCTTCCTCTGACTTATTTTACTTAGCATGCTGCCCTCCAAGTCCACCCATAGTATTTCAAATGGCAAAGTTTCATTCTTATTTATGGTTGAGTGGTATGCTTTTATATATATATATATATATATATAAAAACATGTGTTATATATATATTTATTTATCTAATACCTTGGTAATTATAAATAATGCTTCTATAAACATTGAAGTACATGTATTTTTACAAATTAGTGGGTTTTGTTTTTTGGATATATATCTAGGAGTAGCACTCTTTTTAGTTTTTTGAGGAAACCTCATATTGTTTTCCACAGTGATTGCACCAATCTACATTCTAACCAGCAGTGTATGATGGTTCCCGTTTCTCTACATCCTCACCAACATTTGTTGTGTTCTTCTTAATGACAGCCATTCTGACTGGTGTGAGGAGATATCTCATTGTGGTTTTGATTTGCATTGCCCTGATGATTAGTGATGCTGAGAATCCTTTCATGTGCCTGTTGGCCATCTGCATATACTTTTTGGAGTAATTGTCTATTCAATTCTTCTGCTTATTTTGTAATCGAGATTTTTGGGGTTTTTTGATGCTGAGTCATAGGAGCTTTTTATATATAATGAATGTTGTTGTCAGTCAGTCGCAAAGTCGTGTCTGACTCTTTGTGACCCCATGGACTGCATGCAGCCCAACAGGCTCCTGTGTCCTCCACTATCTCCCAGAGTTTGCTCAATTTCATGTCCAATGATGCTACCTAACCATCTCATCCTCTGCCACCTCCTACTTCATAGGCCTTCAGTCTTTCCCAGCATCGGGATCTTTTCCAGTCAGTCCACTTTTCCCATCAGGTGGCCAAAGTATTAGAGCTTCAGCTTCAGTATCAGTCTTTCCAGTGAGTATTCAGAGTTGATTTACTTTAAGGTAGACTGGTTTGATCTCCTTGCAGTCCCTCAAGAGTCTTCTGTAGCACTACAATTTGAAAACATCAATTCTTTGGTGTTCAGCCTTCAACTCTCACATCCATCCATACACAACACTGGAAAAAACATAGCTTTGACTATACAGACCTTTGTTGACAAAATGATGTCTCTGCTTTTTAATATGCTATTTAGGCTTGTTATAGTTTTCTTTCCAAAGAGGAAATAAATGTCTTTTGGTTTCATGATTGCGGTCACCATCCATAGGGATTTTGGAGCCTAAGAACATAAAATCTGTCACTGCTTCCACTTTTTCCCCTTCTGTTTGCCAAAGTGATGGGATTGGATGCTATGATCTTAGTTTTTTACTACTGATTTTTAAGCCAGCTTTTTCACTCTCCTCTTTCACCTTCATCAAGAAGCTCTTTAGTTCCTCCTTCCTTTCTGCCATTAGAGTGCTATCATATTTCTTCCACCAATCTAGATTCCAACTTGTGATTCATCCACCTTGGCATTTCACATGATGTACTCTGCATATAAGTTATATAAATAGGGTGACAATAAACAGCTTTGAGGCACTCCTTTCCCAATTTGGAACCACTCAATTGTTCCACTGGAGAAGGCAATGGCACCCTACTCCAGTACTTTTGCCTGGAAAATCCCATAGACGGAGGAGCCTAGTAGGCTGCAGTCCATGGGGTTGCGAAGAGTCGGACACGACTGAGTGACTTCACTTTCACTTTTCACTTTCTTGCATTGGAGAAGGAAATGGCAACCCACTCCAGTCTTCTTGCCTGGAGAATCCCAGGGACAGGGAAGCCTGGTGGGCTGCAGTCTATGGGGTCGCACAGAGTCAGACACGACTGAAGCGACTTAGCAGCAGCAGCAGCAATTGTTCCTGTCTGGTTCTTACTGTTGCTTCCTGACCTGTATACAAGTTTCTCAGGAGACATGTAAGGTGGTTTGATAGTTTAGGTAGTCTAAATTCATCCCTTTAAGAATTTTCCACAATTTGCTGTGATCTACATAGTCAAAGGCTTTAATGTAGTCAGTGAGGCTCTGGAATTCCCTTGCTTTCTCCATGATCCAGCAAATGTTGCAAATTTGATCTCTGGTTCTTCTGGCTCTTTGACACCCAACTTCTACATCTGGAAGTTCTCAGTACATGTGCTGCTGAATGCAAGCTTGAAGGATTTTGAGCTAACCTTGCTAGCATGTGAAATGAGTATAATTGTATAGTATTTGAACATTCTTTGGCATTGCCCTTCTGCAGGATTAAAACTAATCTTTTCCAGTCCTGTGGTCACTGCTAAATTTTCCAAATTTCATCACATATTGAGTACAACACTTTAACAGCATCATCTTTAGGATTTGAAATAGCTCAGCTAGAATTCTGTCACTTCCACTACCTTTGTTTGCCGTAATGCTTTCTAAGACCCCCTTGACTTCACACTCCAGGATGTCTGGCTCTAGATGAGTGACCACACCACTGTGGTTATCTGGGTCATTAAGACTTTTTTTGTATAGTTCTTCTGTGTATTCTTCCCATCTCTTCTTAATCTCTCCTGCTCCTGTTAGATCCTTACCATTTCTATCCTTTATCATGCCCAGCCTTGCATGAAATGTTGTGTTGACATCTCTAGTCTTCTTGAAGAGGTCTCTAGTCTTTTCCATTCTGTTGTTTTCCTCTATTCCTTTGCATTGTTCATGTGAGAAGGCCTTTTTTCTCTCTCCTCAATATTCTCTGGAACTCTGCATTTAGTTGGGTATATATTTCCCTTTCTCACTTGCCTTTTGCTTCTCTTCCTTCTTCAGCTTTTATTTATATTAACCTTTTATTTATAATAAAAACTCCAGCATTTATTAAAAAACCTCCTCAGATAATCAGTTTGCCTTCTTGCATTTTTTTTTTCCTTTGGGATGTTTTCCTTTGTCTCCTGTACAGTGTTATGAACCTCTGTCCGTAGTTCTTCGAGCACTCTGTCTACCACATCTTATCTGTTGTATCTGTTACTTTCACTGTATAATATAAGAGATTTTATTTAGGTCATAACTGAGTAGCCTATTTGTTTTCCCTACTTTCTTCAGTTTGAGCCTGAATTTTACAATAAGGAACTCAGGATCTGAGCCACAGTCAGCTCCAAGTATTGTTTTTGCTGACTGTATAGAGCTTCTCCATCTTCAGCTGCAAAGAACATAATCAGTCTGATTTTGGTATTGACCATCTAGTGATATCCTGGAGAAGGCAATGGTACCCTACTCCAGTACTCTTGCCTGGAAAGTCCCATGGATAGAGGAGCTGGTAGGCTGTAGTCCATGGGGTTGCTAAGAGTTGGACACAACTGAGCGACTTCCCTTTCACTTTTCACTTTCATGCATTGGAGAAGGAAATAGCAACCCACTCCAATGTTCTTGCCTGGAGAATCCCAGGGACGGGGGAGCCTGGTGGGCTTCTGTCTATGGGGTCGCACAGAGTCGTACACGACTGAAGTGACTTAGCAGTAGTGATATCCATGTGTAAAGTCATCTCTTGGGTTACTGGGAAAGGATGTTTGCCATGACCAGCATGTTCCCTTGACAGAACTCTGTAAGTCTTTGCCCTACTTCATTTTGTACTCCAATGCCAAATTGGCCTATTACTCTGGACGTCTCTTGACTTCCTAATTTTGCATTCCAATCCCGTATAATGTAAAGGCCATCTTTTTTTTTTTTTTTTTTTAATGTTCTAGAAGTTCTTATAGATCTTCATAGAACTGTCAGCTTCAGCTTCTTTGGCATCAGTGGCTGGGTCAGAGACTTGGATTACTGTGGTACTGAATAAGGTTTGCCTTGGCAATGAACAGAGATCATTCTCTCCTTCTTGAGATTTCACCCAAGTACTGCATTTCAGACTCTTGTTAACTCTGAGGGCTACTCCATTTCTTCCAGTGGATTCTTGCCCACAGTAATAGCCATAGTGTTCACATGAATTAAATTTGCCCACTCCTGTCCATTTTAGTTCACTGATTCCAAAAATGTCAATGTTCACTCTTACCATCTCCTGCTTGGCCACATCCAATTTACCTTGATTCATGGACCTAACGTTCCAGGTTCCTATGCAATATTGTTTTGTACAGCATCAGACTTTACTATCACCAGCAGACATATCCACAACTGAGTATCATTTCTGGTTTTCCCCAGCTCCTTCATTCTTTCTGGAGCTATGTTACTACTATTTGCCGTCTGCTCTTCCCCAGTACCATACTGGACACCTTCCAACTGGGGGTACTCATCTTCAGGAGTCACATCTTTTTGCCTTTCATACTGTCAATGGGGTTCTCATGGCAAGAATACTGGAATGGATTGCCATTTCCTCCTTCAGTGGACACATTTTATCAGAACATCATTATGACCTGTTTGTCTTGGATGGCCTGGCACAGCATGGCTTATAGCTTCACTGAGTTATCCAAGCCCCATCACCACAACAAGGCTATGATCAAGGGGATATATGAATATTAACCCCTTACTGATCATATCATTTGCAAATTATTTTCTCCGTTTACTAGGTTGCCTTTTTACTTTGTGAATGGTTTTCTTTCCTGTGCAAAGGTTTTTAAGTTTAATTAGGTCTCACTTGTTTATTTTTGCTTCTGTTTTCTTCACTTTACGAGATGGATCCAAAAAATATTGCCACAATTTACACAAGAGTATTTTGCCTATGTTTTCCCCTAAGAGTTTTATAGTATCTGGTGTCATATTTAGGTTTTTAATCCATTTTGAGATTGTTTTTGAGTCTTTGTGCAGATATTGTATTGAAAGTACTCTGTAAACTAGGAAGTACTAAAGAGATATCATGTGTTGTTACTAGTAAGAGATGACTTTTACATGCGAGTTGCAAGAAATAACCTGAAACAGGACCTAAATTTTATGAATGTATAGGATAATATACTTTGTAAGCAAAATCACTGATTTAGGAAGCCCTCAGATGAAAATAAAATGTTTTGATTATAGGACTAAATAATAATAATAAATAATACCATAAAATATAAAGAACAAAAAGTAAAAAAAATCACTTGGAATTTTCTTATGCAGAAATGAACATCCTTTAAAGTATTTCTCTATGTAAGTCTCTATATTAAACATTTTCTTTATAGCTAGAATTTTTTCATTCAACAGTGTTACAGTGACAATTTTCTATAAAATAAATACAGATCTATATCATTACTTTAATGGTTACATTGTATTCCACATTTTAATGGTACTGGTATAAAAGCAGGCATAGAGACCAATGGAACAGAATAGAGAGCCTTGCAGTAAACCTATGCATCTACTGTTTACTAATCTTTGACAGGGGCACCAGAAACACACAATGGGGAGAGGATAGTCTCTTCAGTAAATGGTGATGGGAAAAGTGGATAGCCTCATGCAAAAGAATGGAACTGGGTCCACTCACAAAAAAAAACTCAAAATGGGTTACAGAGTTACATGTAATACCTGAAATCATAAAACTCCTAGAAGAAAACATTGAGAAAAAGCCCTTTGACAGTGGTCTTGGCAATAATTTTTTTGAGTAAGAAACCAAAAGCAAAGGCAGTGAAAGCTAAAATATATAAGCAGGACTATGTCAAACCAAAACGTTTCTGCCCAGCAAAGGAAACAACCAAGAAAAAGAAAAGGCAGTCTATCTATAATTGGATCATTTAGTTGACATATGACATAAATAATAGTACACTATTTCTTTGTTTTTCCAACTTACTATATGTTCTTTCACCTAACCATTCTTGCCCTTCTTTGTATTAACTATATTTATTCCTTTTTTCTCTTTTATTAGTGTATTTTTCCTCTTTTTCTCCAGACTAATGCCGTTTGGTAATTGCTGTTGTTTGGGGTTATTTACTCTTACGTTTTTTAAACTGAATTTTGGACATAAGATTTTAAAAGTTTAATGATAATTTGAGACTATGTATGATGTTATTTTCCTCCAGAAAGAATTTACTTTGTTTCTGGCAAGTATGATAGTTAGGTTGAAGGTTAAACTACATTTTAATCTATTCTGGAATTGAGTTTGTTTGAAGCTGAGTTTCAGTCTGAGAGTGTATTTCCACTTTATACTTATTTCCACTGTATACTTAGACTGTAGCCCTTCGGGAGTCCCAGCCTAAAGCTCTACCTCCTCAGCAGACACTGCTAACTTTGTAACCTTAGCCCAGTCAGTGTCCACAGTGATTCTGGAGCCCAAGGAAATAAAATCGGTCACTGCTTCCACTTTTTCTGCTTCTGTTTGCCATGGAGTAGATGCCATAATCTTAGTTTTTTGAATGTTGAGTTTCAAGCCATCTTTTTCACTCTCCTCTTTCGCCTTCATCAAGAGGCTCTTTAGTTCCTNGCATCACTGACTCGATGGGCGAGAGTCTGAGTGAACTCTGGGAGTTGGTGATGGACAGGGAGGCCTGGCGTGCCGCGATGCATAGAGTCGCAAAGAGTCAGACACGACTAAGCCACTGAACTGAACTGAACTGATTTGCATATCTGATGTTTTTATTTCTCTTGGCAATCTTGATTCAGGCTTGTGTGTGTGTATCATCCAGCCCATCATTTTGCATAATGTATTCTGGATATAGGTTAAATAAGCAGGATGACAATATATATTCTTGTACTCCTTTCCTTTCCAAAATCACTGTGGACAGTTACTGCAGTCATGAAATTAAAATGCTTGCTCCTTTATAGGAAAGCTATGACAAACCTAGACAACGTATTAAAAAACAAAGACATCACTTTACTGACAAAGGTCCATATAGTCAAAGCTGTGGTTTTTCTAGTAGTCATGTACAAATGTGAGTTGGACCATAAAGGCTGAGTGCCAAAGAATTGATCCTTTTGAATTGTGGTATTGGAGACGACTGTTAAGAGTCCCTTGGACTGCACAGAGATTAAACCAGTCAGTCCTAAAGGAAATCAACCCTGAATATTCATTGGAAGGACTGATGCTGAAGTTAAAGCTCCAATACTTTGGCCATGTGATGCAAAGAGCCAACTCATTGGATAAGACCCTGATGCAGGGAAAGATTGAAGATAAAAGGAGAAGAGGGCAGCAGAGGATGCGGTGGTTAGATAGCATCACCGACTCAATGGGCATGAAACTGAGCAAACTCCACGAGAAAGTTTAGGACAGAGGAGCCTGGCTCTTACCTAGAGCTCTGTGTGGTTTGTCAACTTTTCAAACACTGCTTTCTGCTAAATTTCTCAGCCTCCAAGCCACCAATTACAAATTTGCAAATGCTTTGAAAGCAAAAGCAGCACCAAATGTCAGACTGACCTCTCTGGGCTTTGCTTCTGTCTAGGTCTCCAGTGTCTTCAAAAAAACAAACAATTTAAAAAATTATTTTATTAGGCTGTTCTGGTTGTTATCAGCAACGGTATCCTCTTATATATTCTTAAATGGATAACTGGAATCAGAAGTTTTCAGTATATTTTTTGAGGGTGAGTTATAAGTGTTATACTTGGCACTAGCTGCTTTCTAATTCTGTATAACTCCCTGAAATGTGCTATTATGTTTGAACTATTAATCACTAAGAGCCTTAAATGTCACAAATTCTACTTTTAAGCATGACATGTCATCAATTTTGTGTCCAAAATGGATCAAATAAAACTCTATAAAATGTTGTATACCAGAGTCTATCCGTCCAAGTAAAAGCATTCAAAGAGTAAAACCTAATTTTTTTTCCAATTTTAACTCATTTCAAAGAAAGTAAAAAAAAAATAAAATTTTAGCTCTTCCATTTAAAGAATTGTTTTAATCTTGTAGGATGAATAATGCAAGTCTTTCTTTTTTATAACAGTAGAAGATATTTGTTTTTATGCTTGCTTAAATTTATAGCAGTGCTTAATGATTACCAGTAACAAAATCATTACAGCTTAAAACATTAAAGGAATTAACTTTTCTTAATCAACTGCAAAATGGCTGCATTACACTAGAGGCTATGTATGTTATTATTCAATTTGCATAATAATCCTAACCAGTAGAATTCTTATACCTATTTTATAGTTGATAAATTGATAAGGAAAACTGAAAATCATGATTCAAACTCAGAAATGTTTATGTTTGATTATAAAATCCATGCCATTTCCAATTATACCAAACTACTCATATAAAGATTAGAAAGTTTCCCAAAGCTTAGTAATTTATGACTTGATAACTACCCATAACTAAGTCTAAGAAAGCTAGTCTTTTCTTTTTATTCTTTATGAAAATATACAAAGATTTCAGTAAGACTACTTTTTATAGAATGACTGTCTACATGACAGTCTGATGTAGCCTGGATGATTTACAGAACCCCATTTATTGGAATACTCAATCTCTTGTCCTGCAGAAAAGTGTCACCTTCTCACTGGTCCCTATAGTTCAATGTTGTTTCTTACTAAATTCAAACAAAAAAATGATATAATTAATAGTGGTTCAAATGATTTAAAATAGGGAAAGAGGAATCTTCCCCTCCCAGACAATGGACAAATTGGTTCTCAGACTTGCCCTCTTACTGTAAAACTGGACAAAATATCTAAGAAAACTGTATTTAGGCAGTGTACAGTAAGGACAGCAGGACCACGATCCTCAGTAAGTGGAGAATACACAGATGAACCCTGTATGCTATTTCCAGAGCAGAGACCAGTGATGTCACTCAGCTGAAGAGCAAGAGATAAGAGTTCAGAATTCAGGGATGTTGAGGGTTCTAGAATTTGTGGTGCAAGATACCAGAAAGGGAGAATCTGTGTGAAGAGTGGGGACCCAGTAGACAAAGCTTATCAAAGAGCCTCTGCTGTGACAGAGAGCTGAACGGAGAGGCTGCACGGTGCTGAGAAATGCTTTAAGTCTGGTTCAGCCAAAGTGAAGCAACCTCTGAGCATTTATATGAAACCCCAGAAATGTCATCCTTTAAGAATAAGGGCCACATCCTATGACAATTTAGAAATTGCCTTTAAAAATCATAAAACCAACTTGGCAGGATCAAAGTAATCTATCACTAATTTAATGCTTTCTAGTACAAAAGATTCAATATCCTTTAAAGAAAGACAGTATAATCCAAACTCCCTACAGTATGACATCCACAATGTCCAGCATAAATACATTACTATGTTTGTGAAGAAGCAGGGAAATGTGATGTATTATGAAGAGAAAAAGAAGCTAATAGTAGCAGACCCTAAGATGACCAAGAGATTGTGATGGGCAGACAAGCACTTTGGAGCAGCTGTTATAAACATGTTCAAGGATTTTAAAAGAACATAATTACTGAATATATAGGGATTCTTAGCAGAGACACAAACTATGAAAGTAGGAGGGGAGGAATTCTAGATATGAAAAATATGAAATCTAAAATGAAAAATTGTACTTTAAAAAGTATTGGCCCTGTATAATAAAGGATTAGTGAATAGGAGGATAGTTCAATAGAGATGATCCAATTTGAAGAAAAGAAAGAAAACACTGCAAAAATGAACAAAGCCTCAGTAACAGGTGAGACAAAATCAAGTACTCTATAAAACATATGTAATTGGTGAAAGAAGTTAGTCTACAGACACAAGAAGGTCAGTGAGCTCCAAACAGAAGGCAGCTTTACCCAGGCGCACAATATCTTGGCACAGTATCCAAAATACTGAAACCAATGATGAAGAGAAAAATCTTTAAAATACCCATAAAAAATTTATGTAGAAGTATTAACAGCTAATAGGAATTATGGCTGACTTCTCATCAGAAGCAATGATGACAGAAGATATTGGAGCATAAGTACTGAAAAAAATCAAAACTTTCAACACAATTTTTTATCCAGTGAAATTTATTCTAAAATGAGAATGAAGTAAAGAGACTTTTGAATAAAGAAAAGCTGAAACAGCTCAACACCAGCAGATCTGAACCACAAGAAAATTTCCTGCACCACAAGGAAATTTTTTAGGTAGAACAAATATGCTAAAAAATGTGGATCTACATAAAAGAATGAAGAGCTCTGGAGATGATAAATATTAATAATAAAAGTATTTTCTTAAAATCAATAAAAGTATTATTAATAATACTTCTAATAAAACTATTTTTCCTAGTGGAAAAATGTCTTTAAACTATAACTGTTTAGAGAAAAGGTACCAACAGTACACTATTGTAGTTATAACATATATAGAGATGAAATAATATCACAAGGAATTGGGGTAAATGAAAATTACACTGCTGTAACGTTTGTACATTTTACCTGTAGTGGTATAATATTATTCTAAATAAACTATGATAAGATTATTTATAATATTATTATTTATTATTATATTTATTATTATTTATTATATTATTATTATTATAATATTATTCTAAATAAACTATGATAAGACAGATGTTATAGTGCCTAGATGATTTTCTTAAAACTTTAAGTAGATATGCAACTTTAAAAAGCTAACAGAGAAGGCTTCCCTGGTGGCTCATGGTGAAGAGTCCACCTGCCAGTGCAAGAGATGTGGGTTCAATCCCTGATCCAGGAAGATCCCACACGTCACGGAGCATCTAAGCTGTCTCCACAACCATTGAGCCTATTCTCTGCAACTCCTGAAGCCCTTGTGCCTAGAGCCCATGCTCTAAAAGAGAGAATCTACTGCAGCGAGAAGCCCATGCACTACAACTAGAGAGCAGCCCTGCTTGCTGCAGCTGGAGAAAAGCCCACACAGCAGGGAAGACCCAGCACAGCCAAAAACGAAAAATAAAAAGTCAATACAGAAATGTAAAAATACTTTAAAAGTACCGAACCCCAAAGAGGGCAGTTCAGGATAACAAATAACAAACAAACAAGATGGTGATAAGACCCATGATACTTAAACCCAAATATTTATAATTACATTAAATTCAATTAAATTCACACTCCAATTAAAAAGTAGAGACTGAATTTTTTTTAAGTCCAAGATTGTGGAACTGGATAAAAAACAAGACGTAATGATATTATGTCTCTAAGAAGAAACACTTAAGTTATTATGACAAAATAGATTGAAATTATAAAGATAATACCCTGCAAACCAGGTATCAGACAAATTAGATTTCATGACAAAGTATTACCAGAGATAAAAAAAGGATACTTGTGATAAAGTTGAGTAGAAAGACATACTTCTAAATGTTTATGTACAAAATAACTGAACTTCAAATATATGAAGCAAAAGCTGACAACAAAAAAGAGAAACAGACAAATGCAATATTCAAAGAACAAGTACTAAAAAAAAAAAAAATCCAAAAAAGATATGTTGAACCTCCTAACCAGCTTAAACTGACAGTTTTTGAACTTATATCCAACAACTTTAGAATGCACATTTTTTTCAAATGTCTATGGGATAATAACTAAACATAGACTGTCTTTTGGTCCATAAAATAAAGCACAATACACTTTAGAAGACTGAAATATGACACCAAAGGAATTATGTCAGTAACATACATACATATGCAAATTTCCCAACTAACAGCATATGAAACAGTGCTATAGTGAAAGTGTCATTCAAAGAAGAAATCACAAGAGAAACTAGAAAATATTGTTAATTTTTAATGAATACATGAAAATGGTATGGGATGATTATATAGGTATACCTTATTTCATTGCACCTCCACTTCACTGTCCTTTATAGATACTACATATTTTACAAATCAAAAGTCTGTTGCACCCCTACCTCAAGGAAGTCCATCACACTATTTTTCCAATAGCATTTGCTTATGTCATGGCTTTTTGTCAAATTTTGATAATTCTTGCAATATTTCAAACTTTTTCATTATTTGTTATGGTGATATGTAAACAGTGGTCTTTTATTTTACTACCACACTTCACTGAAGGCTCACACGATAGCACTTGTTAAACAGTTTTGTTGTTCAGTTGCCACGTCGTGTCTGACTCTTTGCAACCCTACGGGCTTCAGCACGCCAGGCTTCCCTGTCCCTAACCACTTCTTGGAGTTTGCCAAAGTTCATGTCCATAGAATTGGTGATGCCATCCAACCATCTCATCCTCTGTTGCCTTGTTCTGCCTTCAATCCTTCCCAGCATCAAGGTCTTTTCCAGTGAGTCGACTCCTCCCATCAGGTGGCCAAAATATTGGAGCTTTAGTATCAGTCCTTCCAATGAGTATTCAGGGTTGATTTCCTTTAGGATTGACTAGTCCTTGCAGTCCAAGGGACTCTCAAGTCTTCTCCAACACCAGTTAGAAAACATCAATTCTTTTAGCACTCTGCCTTCTTTATGGTCCAAATCTCACATCCATACATGACTACTGGAAAGACCATAGCTTTGACAATATGGGCCTTTGTCAGCAAAGTGGTATCTTTGCTTTTTAATACACTGTCTAGGTTTGTTATAGCTTTCCTGCCCAGAAGCAATCTTCTTCCAATTTCATGGCTGCATTTCACCATCCACAGTGATTTTAGAGCCCAAGAAGAGGATCTGTCACTGCTTCTATGTTTTCCTCTTCTATCTGCCATGAAGTGCTGGCACCAGATACCATGTGATCTTAGTTTTCTTCATATTAAGTTTTATGCTGTCTTTTTCCCTCTCCTCTTTCACCCTTATCAAGAGGCTTTTAGTTCCTCTTTACTTTCTGCCATTAAAGTGATATCACCTGCATTTATGAGGTTGTTTATATTTCTTCCAGCAATCTTGATTCCAGCTTGTAACTCATCCAGCCTGGCATTTTGCATGATGTATTCTGCATATAAACTAAGTAAACAGGGTGACAATAAACAGACTTGTACTCCTTTCTCAATTTTGAACCTGTCATTTTTTCCAAATAAGGTTCTAACTGTTGCTTCTTGACCCGCATACTCAGGAGACAGGTAAAGAGTTTTCCAGTTTGTTATGATCCACACAGTCAAAGGCTTTAGCATAGTCAATGAAGCAGAAGTAGATGTTTTTCTGGAATTCCCTTGCTTTCTCTGTTATCCAGCGAATGTTGGTGATTTGATGTCTGGTTCCTCTGCCTTTTCTAAACCCAGCTTGAACATCTGGAATTTCTCAGTTCACATAATGCTGAAGCCTAGATTGAAGGATTTTGAGCATAACGTTACTAGCATGGGAGATGAGTGCAATTGTCCAGTAGTCTGAACATTCTTTAGCACTACTCTTCTTGGGAATTAGGATGAAGATGGACTTTTTCCAGTCCTGTGGCCACTGCTTTTTGCTGACATAGTGAGTGCAGCACTTTAATAGCATCAAATTTTAGGATTTTAAATAGCTCTGTTGGAATTCCATCACCTCCACTAGTTTTATTGGCAATATTGTTGCTAAGGCCTTCACACTCTAGAATGTTTAGCTCTGAGTGAATGACGACACCATTGTGATTATCCGGGTCATGAAAATCTTTTCTGTAAAGTTATGTGAATTCTTAAGACCTCTTTCTGATCTCTCCTGCTTCTATTAGGTCTTTACTGTTTCTGTCCTTTATTGTGCCCACCTTTGATGAAATGTTCCTTTGATAGTTCCAATTATCTTAAAGAGATCTCTCATCTTTCCCCTTCTGTTGTTTTCCTCTATTTCTTTGCATTGTTCATTGAAGAAAGTCTTCTTATCTCTGCTTGCTGTTCTCTGGAACTCTGCATTTAGTTGGGTGTAGCTTTCCCTTTCTCCCTTGCTTTTCATTTCTCTTCTTTCCTCAGCTATTTGTAAAGCCTCCTCAGACAACCACTTTGCCTTCTTATGTTTCATTTTCTTTGGGATGGTTGTGTTTGCTGCCTCCTGTACAATATTATGAACCTCTGTCCATAGTTCTTCAGGCACTCTAAGGCCTTTTAAAATTAAGGTATGTACATTGTTTTCTAAGACATAATGCTATTGCACACTTAATAGTCTACAGTATAGTGTAAACATAAATTTTACATGCAATAGGAAACCAAAAAAATTCTTGTGACTTGCTCTGTTGCAGTGGTCTGAAACTGAACCCACAATATCTCCAGAGTATGCCTATAATCCATTATATAATAAAATGAGGCACCCTGCATTCATATCGATATAAGCAATTACATAAGAAAATAAATAAAGTTGTTTAATACATCTAAAAGGAATAATAAAATGAGGAAAATCACATTTTGGCAAATATAACAGTACTTGAATAAGGCAACAATCATTAATGAATGTGGCAGGGTATTATTTACATAGTGTTAAAATATTTCCCCACAAGGCAATTTACAAAAGGAAGAAGAGTTACTTAACAGTGGAGAAGGCTGATAGATCACCATGTTAATCAAATGATCAAAACTGAACAAGTAAAAATAATTTGCTACCTTGTATATTTTAATAAGGAAACAACAGCCCTTCTGTGACATTTCCTGCAAAAAATTTAAAAATGTGCATAATCTGGACCTAATCATGTGGAAACACCAATTGAACGCAAATTGAGGGACATTCTAATATCCAGCCTATGCTCTTCAAAAATTCTAAGTGCATATCAGTGGAAAGACTGAAGAACTATTTTATACTAAAGAGTCACAGAAGCTAAATCTATCAAGAAATGGATCTGTATGATGTGAAAAACATTACTGCAACAAATGGTGAAATTTCAGTGATTAAATGAGAGTAATGTTATCAGTGTTCATTTCATGATTCTAATGATTTGATTGACAATATCCACATTTGTAGGAGATAACCACAAGCATATTCAAGAGCATGTTGGCAGCTTACTCTCCAATGATTCAAGAAAAAAAGATCTTTGTACTGCAAACTTTTCTGTAACTCTAAGAATATTTAAAATTTTCACTGTTGTTGAAGCTCTAGACTTCTCGTTGTCCCTGCTTTCCCTAGGTAGAAGTTGTGTGGTTTTGAAATCTGTTTCTATTGGTCATAGAAATACTTTTAATTCTGTGCCTTTGGGACTTTATCCTGCTTTTCAAAGTTCAAGTGACCTCTCCAACCTAATTATTATTGTGGCACAAAAGCCAGTTAATGTGCCACCCAAGATTGTTTCTCTAGTCCAGTGTTGGATAGCATGAGGATGAAGATGCCTTCTGAACTTTCTCATGTTGGCATCCCTAATTACCTTGGCCATTGGCACAGGAACAGCTGGAGTCAAGTGTGTGCCATTTGATAACATTATAAAAAAAAACCTGTAGCTGCTGCTTTCCAGCCACCTGTGCCTTCCTTTGGCATAATGATACTGGGTAGTTTGTCTTCTGTTGGCATGATTTCTGTAGCGTGCCTTACATCTGCCACTCCTAAGGCACTTACTTGGTGATCAAACTGACATAAAATAGCTTCTTTGGCACTGTTTTTATTTAGAAGTCTTAAACCTGTACACTTCTAAAGCAAGAATTACCATTTAGCATTATAACTATAATCAATGTAAATTAATTAAAATAATTGTAAACAATATTATGAAAAAATTTTTTTAACTTCTGTTGACTCAAACCTGTCTTGAATTTCCAAGTTCAGATTTTCCCAGTCAGAAGTCTCTACTCTGTAGAATTAACTTCTATATGAAATGTACCTCTTCTGTTTTAAGACAGTGGATTGAGTATGTTCATCAGCTTCTCCCTCCTCTGCCATACCTTTATTAATGATGAAATATAAGTGTGTGTGTGTGTGTCTGTATGTTTAAGACTTATAACTGGAATTCAAGTCAAGAATACGTAAAGGGGCCAGAAGCTGTGAAGAATCCACTGAAAATGGGAAAACACACAAAATCAGATTGAAGAAAGAAAGCAGAAGTCTAATGTCCAGATAAGATGACTCCTAAAGTTGACAAAAGCTCCAGAAGTTCTCCATGTTATAAAAAGGGGATACTAGGAATCAAGAAAATGTTCCTGGCAAAGGAAGGGTGAATAATTAAGTTGTAGCAAAGCAGGTGAATGGAGAGGTCAAAATAAGTAAATACTGATAAACTCCATGTTAGAAAAATAAGCTGATACAAGTATGTAAAGAATTTAAGAATATTCACCAGAAAAAATAGGAATGGGTGATTTTATGAAGTGAATTACGTCCTCCTCTCCTTCCAGATTGATATGCTAAAGCTGTAACTCCCAATGTAATATATATGGAAGTGAAGCCTTTAAAGATATAATTAAGGTTAAATGAGGCCATGGAGGTGGAGCCCTTATCCAATATGGCTGGTGTATTTATAAGAAGAAGAAGAAAGACCAACAGGAATGTATGTGCACAGAGGTAAATCCAGCAAGAAGATGGTCACCTGCAAGACAATGACAGAGGCATCAGGAGAAACCAAACCTGTCAACACCTTCGTCTTAAACTTCCAGCCTCCAGAGCTATGAGAAAATATTTCTCTTATTTAATGTGCCCAGGATATGTTGTTTTCTTCTGGCAGTAACCCTAACCAACCAATACAAATGGTGTAACTTTAGAATCAGTAAATCAGAAAAAGACCAAAGAAATAAAAATTGATAAATTATTACAGAACAAATAGGAAGTAATCAGAAGGAAATAATTAAAGGTATGGCAAATAAAAA
Source organism: Neotragus moschatus (assembly GCA_006410615.1). Lineage (NCBI taxonomy): Eukaryota > Metazoa > Chordata > Mammalia > Artiodactyla > Bovidae > Neotragus > Neotragus moschatus. Next base: position 368,695 of record SJYA01001797.1, on the reverse strand, counting down.
GTAAAAAAGCTGTCAAGAATGTCTAAGCGTCAGTAGTTATAATGTTAATGAATTAAATTCACCTATTGAAAATCAGAGACCATAAAATTAGATTTTTTAATATTCAAGTATGTGTTGCATATAAAAAAACACTCCAAACCCAAAATATCATGGTTCGAATGGGAAAATATATAAATAAATGCTTCCAAATGTCAGACAAAAAATCTGAAGACAAAGTATTAAAAAGGAAAAAAACATGAGGTAGTTTTAAAATGTGTGCTGAAATTCTTTGATACTCCTGTTTTCAAAAGGTGATACCTTAACCTCTCATCCCTTGAATGAGCTAGACCTGGTAACTCACTTCAAGGATGATGTGTGACTTCTGAAACTAGGTGATAAAATGTATTGTGGCTTCCTTTTTGCCCTTTTCTCTCTGATCACTTGCTCTGGGGGAAGCTAGCTGCCATGTCATGAGGACATTCAAGCAGCCTATGCAATGAGATAACAGATGTGTCTTATAAATGTTGAAAAATCCACAAAGTACACGATGTTACAGTATGTTTTTCAGAGAAGGGTGTGCTAATATCTTACACTTTGTGGATTTTTCCATTTTTCCTTGAAGGTTTTTCTTTTAAAAAAGTTTGGAGCTCAGTAGAAATAAATAATGCTATAGCTACTTGAACCTTCCCCAACGGCTCAGTGGTAAAAAAATCTGCCTGCGATGCATGAGGTGCATGAGATGTAGGAAAAAAAACAGTAAGGATATTAACAACTTGAATAACATAAATAGAAAACCTGAGTTAATTTAATAGCATACTTATTAATTACTTGGGCTAAAGGCGATATCAAATTTTAAACTTATAACTTAATGACAATGAAAATATTATATATCAGTATCTGTGGCTTGCAGCCACAGAAACTTTAGAGCCTTAAATGCATTATTTTTAAAAAAGATTGAAAATAAATGACCTGTGCTTTCATCTCAAGAAGACAAAGACAAATCCAAACAATATAGAGAAATAAAAATAAAGAAGATAAATTGAATCAAAATTTTACAAACAGAATTCCTCAACAAAATCAAAGCCATTCTAGAAGGAACCTGTAAGATAATAGTTTAGAAAAAATTTCCATCAGCAGATGAATGGATAAGAAAGCTGTGGTACATATACACAATGGAGTATTACTCAGCCATTAAAAAGAATACATCAGTTCTAATGAGGTGGATGAAACTGGAGCCTATTATACAGGGTGAAGTAAGCCAGAAAGAAAAACACCAGTACAGTATACTAACGCATAAATATGGAATTTAGAAAGATGGCAACGATAAGTCTGTATGCGAGACAGCAAAAGAGACACAGATGTATAGAACAGAATGGCATTGAAACATGTATAATATCATATATGAAACGAATCACCAGTCCAGGTTTGATGCAGGATACAGGATGCTTGGGGCTAATGCACTGGGACAACCCAGAGGGATGGTACAGGGAGGGAGGAGAGAGGGGGGTTCAGGATGGGGAACACGTGTATACCTGTGGCAGATTCAGGTTGATGTATAGCAAAACCAATACAATATTGTAAAATAATTAACCTCCAATTAAAATAAATAAATTTATATATTTTTTTAAAATGTCATCAAGGCACAGATAAAGAAGATAAACACACAAAAAAAGGATTGAAAAGAACGTAACTATGGCAAAGAAAATTTGCTTTTAAATAGGAAAACTATTAATTTTGTTTTGGATTTATTTTTATCATGGATTAAAAAGTGGTGAATAAAATAACAAACTGCCATATGTTGTGGTTCAGTTGCTGTCACGTCTAACACTTTGCGATGCCATAGACTGCAGCATGCCAGAATTCCTCATCCTTCACTATTTCCTGGAGTTTGCTCTAACTCATGTCCATTAACTCCATCATGCTATCCAACCATCTTGTCCTCTTGTCATTCCCTTCTCAAGCTCTCAATCTTTACTAGCGTCAGGATCTTTTCCAATGAGTCAGCTATTTGCATCAAGTGGCCAAAGTATTGGAACTGCAACTTTGGCATCAGTTCTTCCAATGAAGATTCAGGGTTGATTTCATATAATTGTCTGGTTTGATTTCCCTGCTGTCCAAGAACTCTTGAGTTACCTCCAGCACCACAGAATTCGAAAGCATCAGTTCTTTGGTGCACATTCTTCTTTATGGTCTAACTCTCACATCCATACATAACTACAGGAAATACCATAGCTTTGACTGTAAGGATGTTTGTTGGCTAAGTGATGTCTCTGCTTTTTAATATGCTGTCTTGGTTTATTGTAGCTTTTCTGTCAAGGGAAAAGCATCTTAAATTTCATGGCTGCAGTTACCATCCGCAGTGATTTTGGAGCCCAACAAAATGAAGTCTCTCACTGTTTCCATTGTTTACCTATCTATCTGCCATGAAGTGATGGAACCAGATGCCATGATCTTACTTTTTTGAATGTCGACTTTTAAACCAGGTTTTCACTGTCCTCTTTCACCTTCATCAAGACACTCTTTAGTTCCTGATTGCTTTCTGCCATTAGGTTGGTATCATCTGCATATCTAAGGTTATTGATACTTCACCCGGCAATCTTGATTCCAGTTTGTGCCTCATCCAGCCTGGCATTTTGCATGATGTACTCTGCATAGAAGTTAAATAAGCAAGGTGACAATATGCAGCCTTGATGTACTCCTTTCCCAATTTGGAACCAGTCTGTTGTCCTATGTCTGGTTCTAACTGTTGCTTCTTGACTTGCATACAGATTTCTCAGGAGGCAGGTAAGGTGATCTGGTATTCCCATCTCTTGAAGAATTTTCCAGTTTGTTGTTATCCACACAGTCAAAGCCTTTACTGTAGTCAATGAAGCAGAAGTAGATGTTTTTCTTGAATTCCCTTACTTTTTCTATAATGCAAGGGATGTTGGCAATTTGATCTCAGGTTCCTCTGCCTTTTCTAAAGGCATGTACATCTGGATGTTCTTGGTTCACGTACTGTCGAAGCCTAGCTTTAAGGATNACTATGGCAAAGAAAATTTGCTTTTAAATAGGAAAACTATTAATTTTGTTTTGGATTTATTTTTATCATGGATTAAAAAGTGGTGAATAAAATAACAAACTGCCATATGTTGTGGTTCAGTTGCTGTCACGTCTAACACTTTGCGATGCCATAGACTGCAGCATGCCAGAATTCCTCATCCTTCACTATTTCCTGGAGTTTGCTCTAACTCATGTCCATTAACTCCATCATGCTATCCAACCATCTTGTCCTCTTGTCATTCCCTTCTCAAGCTCTCAATCTTTACTAGCGTCAGGATCTTTTCCAATGAGTCAGCTATTTGCATCAAGTGGCCAAAGTATTGGAACTGCAACTTTGGCATCAGTTCTTCCAATGAAGATTCAGGGTTGATTTCATATAATTGTCTGGTTTGATTTCCCTGCTGTCCAAGAACTCTTGAGTTACCTCCAGCACCACAGAATTCGAAAGCATCAGTTCTTTGGTGCACATTCTTCTTTATGGTCTAACTCTCACATCCATACATAACTACAGGAAATACCATAGCTTTGACTGTAAGGATGTTTGTTGGCTAAGTGATGTCTCTGCTTTTTAATATGCTGTCTTGGTTTATTGTAGCTTTTCTGTCAAGGGAAAAGCATCTTAAATTTCATGGCTGCAGTTACCATCCGCAGTGATTTTGGAGCCCAACAAAATGAAGTCTCTCACTGTTTCCATTGTTTACCTATCTATCTGCCATGAAGTGATGGAACCAGATGCCATGATCTTACTTTTTTGAATGTCGACTTTTAAACCAGGTTTTCACTGTCCTCTTTCACCTTCATCAAGACACTCTTTAGTTCCTGATTGCTTTCTGCCATTAGGTTGGTATCATCTGCATATCTAAGGTTATTGATACTTCACCCGGCAATCTTGATTCCAGTTTGTGCCTCATCCAGCCTGGCATTTTGCATGATGTACTCTGCATAGAAGTTAAATAAGCAAGGTGACAATATGCAGCCTTGATGTACTCCTTTCCCAATTTGGAACCAGTCTGTTGTCCTATGTCTGGTTCTAACTGTTGCTTCTTGACTTGCATACAGATTTCTCAGGAGGCAGGTAAGGTGATCTGGTATTCCCATCTCTTGAAGAATTTTCCAGTTTGTTGTTATCCACACAGTCAAAGCCTTTACTGTAGTCAATGAAGCAGAAGTAGATGTTTTTCTTGAATTCCCTTACTTTTTCTATAATGCAAGGGATGTTGGCAATTTGATCTCAGGTTCCTCTGCCTTTTCTAAAGGCATGTACATCTGGATGTTCTTGGTTCACGTACTGTCGAAGCCTAGCTTTAAGGATTTTGAGCATTACCTTGCTAGCATGTGAAATGAGTTTAAATGTGTGGTAGTTTGAACATTCTTTGGCATTGCCCTTTTTTGGGATTGGAATGAAAACTGGCCTTTTCCAGTCCTGTGGCCACTGCCGAGTTTTAAAAATTTGCTGGCATTTTGAGTGCAGCACTTTAACAGCATCATCTTTTAGGATTAGAAATAGCTCAGCTGGAATTCCATCACCTCCACTAGCTTTGTTCATGGTAATCCTTTGTAAGGCCCACTTGACTTCACACTCTGATGTCCAGCTATAGGTGAATGACCACACCATTGTGGTCATCCAGATCATTATAACCTTTTCTGTATAGTTTTCTGTGTATTCTTGCCACCTCTTCTTAATCTCTTCTGCTTCCGTTATGCCCTTATCGTTTCTGTCCTATATTGTGCACATCTTTGCATGAAATGTTCCCTTGGTATCTCTAACTTTCTTTAAAGGATCTCTAGTCTTTCCCATTCTATTGTTTTTGTCTATTTCTTTTGCATTGTTCACTTAAGAAACAAGTAAAAGACATGAAAATGAAATATATTGCCAAATGGCTTTTCCTTTTTTGACTCTTAGAATTATTTCCCAGGGATATATGAGCTTATTTAATTATATCCAACATTTTAACTAAATTGCAACTCTAAAACTGTCTAAAAGTTAAAACAAATGTAGCCAGAAGATAGATGGTTGAGGGGTAATATAGATACTAGACTTTACTAATAGATGTGTTTTTTCAAGCTATAAAGATTCATGAACTCACACTGAGAGGCATGGAGTTACAGAAATATACTGTCTACTGCATCTTACTAAAAACTACATTCAGATATATAAACAGTGAGAAGGCCCATAGAAATATTAAGAAGTGAAAATCATGGTACAGATACAATATCACCTCAAGACCTGTTAAGCCTTATTACCTTCTTGAAATTAATGACCCAGATTCCCAATAAGAATTAAATAATTAGTAGAAATCACAGAAATAAGGAGGAGTGAGAGGCAGAGAGCATGTTCCAGAAATAATTCGTGGACCAGAGATCTCATCGTCAACACTTACATCACTGTTAAACATGAAGAACTAACATTAGTAACTCACCAAAAAAGGGGATATTTTTTACGGGTAACTTTCCTTTTCTTTGATTCTTATGCTAATGCTTTTATAGAGTCTTAATGTTAACTAGAATAAGTCTTAGATATTCTTGACCATTTACTTTCACAGGTGAATTTTAAGATCAACTTGTCAAGTTCCATGAAAAATCTTACGGGGATTTTGATTGGAATTCTACTAATCTTTACAGGTTATTTTGGGTCAGAATTGATTTATTTATGATCTATAGTCTTTTCAGCCATAAGCAAGTGTATAGTCTATCTTTATTTTAAACAGATGTTCATTTATGTCACTTACTAATGAATGGCAGTTTTTTCTTAAGTGCATTGCATATGTTTTGATCATTTTCAGTGAAGACTCATATAAAAATTTTGCCAGAGATGAAAAGATAAGGAAAAGAGGCCACTTTAACTTATTCTGTATGGCTACTATAACTTTATATAAGTTGAGGCTTGTTAGCAGTCAAGTGTAAGTAAGGTGATAGAATTTCTAAGACTATAGATGCACTTATATAATACTATATAGCAACCATACTTCAAATTTTAAAAAGTTGCCAAAATGTTAAATAATATACTAGCAAATTGAACATGGCAATATATTTTTAAATTACTGCTAATTTCTTTATTGAATATAAAAATCTATTATGAAAATATCATGGCATTCTTGGATTATAAAAAGAAAAACAACATGATTTTTTTCCATTGATTACATTTAAGTTGTTTCTGATTTTTTATTGTTTTAAGTATTGCTGTCAGTTTAAAAATCTCTATTCATATCCTGAGCCAATTTAACAAAATTAAATTTTATCAATTAGACCTAGAAAAGACATTATTTATAAAGGACAACTCTCCCATACAAAGGCTGCCAATAGTTACATTACCTGAAATACCAAACTGACATATTCTACACTAAAACTTTGCTTTCCTAAAAATATGATCAAACTCCTAAATTACCAAATGGTGTTCAATGAAAAGAAAAATCTCTGAAAAAATATTAAATATGTACTTCAGATGTATAATAGTTTCTATCTTATTCTAGTTGATAAGATTCCCTGAGTATATTGTTTCTGACTTAAAGTGACAAGATTTCTATTGGAGCTTGGTAAGTCAGTCAATCAATAGATTGTAAATGCTGTCCCTTCATCCATAAGATATTTGAAGTAGCTAATACTTTTCAGTATTAAAACAATACCAAAGCAGCTATGTGCTGCTGCTGCTGCTAAGTCACTTCAGTCGTGTCCGACTCTGTGCAACTCCATAGACGGCAGTCTACTAGGCTCCGCTGTCCCTGGGTTTCTCCAGGCAAGAACACTGGAGTGGCTTGCCATTTCCTTCTTCAATGCATGAAAGTGAAAAGTGAAAGTGAAGTCGCTCAGTTGTGTCCGACCCTTCCTGACTCCATGGACTGCAGCCTACCAGGCTCCTCCATCCATGGGATTATCCAGGCAAGAGTACTGGAGTGGGTTGCCATTGCCTTCTCCGAAGCAGCTATGTAACCCTAATCAAATATCTAACAGCCTTTGCAACAACTGATAGATATTTGAGCAGGTTGAGAAATAACACTTCTGTACTCAGTAAGAATTCAGTAAGAACTAGAACTAGATAATATATGATACCTTTGATAACTCATTGTGGTTGTTTAGTCACTCAGTCATACCAACTCTGTGACCCCATGGACTGCAGCACACCAGCCTTCCCTGTGAAGAACCTAAGACACCCCATTTTGTTAAAAAAAGACTCCATTTTAGAGTTCTGAGGAAAGAGTCTTTGGAAATCCCCTGACCTCACCCCACCACCTGCGAGCCATTACGTTCAGGACTTTTGACCTGCCCAGGAAATTCAAATTAAGCCCGGGAAATGGGAACCAATCAGAACTCATGGCCAGCCCGGGAAAATGAAAACCAATTAGAACCCAACACCTAACCCTTCCACAGAAGGTAACCAATTAGACGTCTCCCAACCCGGAAACTCCCGTTTTTCGAATTTTTCGCGCAAGAATACCCTATATAAGCAATGAAACCTAGAGTTCGGGGCTCCTCCCTATAGCCACTGCGTCGGTGTCGGTGGGAGCCCCAGCTCGAGGTAATAAAAACTCTCTTGCTTTTGCATAGGATATCGGCTCCCTGGTGGTCATTGGGAGATTTCGTGACTTGGGCATAACACCTGTCCTTCACCATCTCCCAGAGACTGCTCAAACTTATGTCCGTTGAGTCAGTGATGCCATCCAAGCATCTCATCCTCTGTCATCCCTTCTCCTCCTGCCTTCAATTGTTCCCTGCATCAGGATCTTTCCCTTGAGTTGACTCTTCGCATCAGGTGGCCAAAATATTGGAACTTCAGCTTCAGAATCAGTCCTTCTACTGAAAAAAACCATAGCTTTGACTATACGGACCTTTGTCAGCAAAGCAATGTCTCTGCTTTTTAATATGCTATCTAGGTTTATCATTGCCTTTCTTTCAGGGAGCAAGCATCTTAAATTTCATGGCTGCAGTCACCATCTGCAATGATTATGGAGCCCAAGAAAATAAAGTCTGTCACTGTTTCCATTGTTTCCCCATCTATTTGCCATGAGGTGATGGGACCAGATGCCATGATATTTGTTTTTTCAATGTTGAGTTTTAAGCCAGCCTTTTCACTCTCCTCTTTCATGTTCAACTGCTCCTTAGTTCCTCTTGGCTTTCTTCCATAATGGGGGTGTCATCTGCATATATGAGGTTATTGATATTTCTCCCTGCAATCTCGATTCCAGCTTGTGCTTCATCCAGCCTGGCATTTCCCATGATGTACTCTGCATATAAGTTAAATAAGCAGGGTGACAACATACAGCCTTGATGTACTCCGTTTACTATTGGTACCAGTCTGTTGTTCCATGTCCTAACTTGCTTCTTGACCTGTGTCCAGGTTTCTCAAGAGGTAGGTCAAGTGGTCTGGTATTCCCATCTCTTGAAGAATTTTCCACAGTTTGTTGTGATCCACACGGTCAAAGTGTAGTTAGTAAAGCAGAAGTAGATGTTTTTCTGAAATTCTCTTGCTTTTTCTAAGATCCAGCAGATGTTGGCAATTTGATCTCTCGTTCCTCTGCCTTTTCTAAATCCACCCTGAACATCTGGAAGTTCTCAGTTCACATACTGCTGAAGCCTGATTTGGAGAATCTTGAGCATTACTTTGCTAGCATGTGAAATGAGTGCAATTATTTGGTAGTTTGAACATTCTTGGGCATTGCCCTTCTTGGGGACTGGGTAGTTTGAACATTCTTGGGCATTGCCCTTCTTGGGGACTGGAATGAAAACTGATCTTTTCTGGTCCTGTGGCCAATGCTGAGTTTTCCCAATTTGCTGGCATATTGAGTGCAGCACTTCCACAGCATCATCTTTTAGGATTTGAAATAGCTCAACTGGAATTCCGTCCCCTCCACTAGCTTTGTTCATGGTATGCTTCCTAAGGCCCACTTGGCTTTGCACTCCAAGATGTCTAGCTCTAGGTGAGTGATCACACCATTGTGGTTATCTGAGTCATTAAGACCTTTTGTGTACACTTCTGTGTATTCTTGCCATCTTTTCCTAGTATCTTCTGCTTCTGTTAGGTCCATACCATTTCTGTCCTTTATCGAGCCCATCTTTGCATGAAAAGTTCCCTTGGTATCTCTGATTTTCTTGAAGAGATCTCTAGTCTTTCCCAGTCTGTTGTTTTCCTCTGTTTCTTTGCATTGATCACACAGGAAGGTTCTCTTATCTCTCCTTGATATTCTTTGGAATATCTGTATTCAAATGGATTTATCTTTCTTTTCTCCTTTGCCTTTCGCTTTTATTTTTTCTTGGCTATTTGTAAGGCCTCCTCAGATAGCCTATTTTGCATTTTTACATTTCTTTTCCTTGGGGATGGTTTTGATCACTGCCTCATACAATGTCATGAACCTCCATCCATAGTTCTTTAAGCACTCTATCAGATTTAATCCCTTGACTCTATTTGTCGCTTCCACTGTATAATCATAAGGGATTTGATTTAGGTCATACATGAATGGCCCAGTGGTTTTCTCTACCTCCTTCAATTTAAGTCTGATTTGGCAATAAGGAGTTCATGATCTGAGCCACAGACAGCTCCCGGTCTAGTTTTTGCTGACTGTATAGAGCTTCTCCATCTTTGACTGCAAAGAATATAATAAGTCTGATTTTGGTGTTGACCATCTGGTGATATCCATGTGTATGGTCATCTCTCGTGTTGGAAGAAGGTGTCTGCTATGACCAGTGCCTTCTCTTGGCAAAACTGTTAGCCTTTGCCCTGCTTCATTTTGTACTCCTAGGCCAAACTTGCCTGTTACTCCAGGTATATCTTGACTTCTTACTTTTGCATTCTAGTCCCTATGATGAAGAAAGAACATCTTTTCTGGTGTTAGTTCTAGAAAGCCTTGTTGGTCTTCATAGAACCATTCAACTTCAGCTTCTTTGGCATTAGTGGTTGGGGCATAGACTTGGATTACTGTGATGTTGAATGGTTTGCCTTGGAAACGAACAGAGATCATTCTGCTATTTTTGAGACTGTACCCAAATACTGCATTTTGGGCTCTTGATGACTGAAAGCTACTCCATTTCTTTTAAGAGATTCTTGCCCACAGTAGTAGATATAATTGTCATCTGAATTAAATTTGCCCATTCCAGTCCATTTTAGTTCACTGTTGCTAGGATGTTGATGTTCATTCTTGCCATCTCCTGTTGACCACTTTCAATTTACCTTGTCATGGACCTAATGTTCCAGGTTCCTATGCAATACTTTTCTTTACAGCATTGGATTTTACCACCAGACACATGCACACCTGGGTGTTGTTTTCGCTTTGGCTCAATCAGCCTCTTCATACCTTCTGGAGATATTTCTCTGCTCTTCTCCAGTGGCATATTGGGCACCTACTGATCTGGGGAGTTTGCCCCTCAAAAACAGTATAATGTTATATGTTATATGCACAAAAGGTAGATGTAATATTTTTGGTAAATGTAGAATTCTTTTGTAAGAAAAAATAAGTATTGCTGTCATCATCAATCTTTTAATTTTATTTTTAATTGGAGGATAATTTGATTTTTGGCTTGCTTGCTGTCTTTTCTTTTGATTCTCACCAATCTTGGACATAAGATTGATCACACCATTTCCTTAGGAAGAGTTTCCAAAAGTATATATATGCTAATTTTAAATTCTGATATATTAATTATGGAATCATCAAACTTTTTTTTATAAAGAACCAAATAGCAAATAGTATAGGCTTATGGGTCATGAAGCAAAATTGAGGTTATTATATAGGTACAAATTTCCATAGATCTTTATTGATAAAACAAAATTTTAAATGTAAATAACTGAGTATGATAGAAAGCACATTTCCATAAATATCTTTCATAAAGTTAAAAATCTAATAATTGGGTACAGTTTTCATAATGAAGTTCTACAGATGTAAATAATGGAGTTCTTTTGGGGGAAGAAGAGTTGAAAGGTGCTATTCCTTATCAACAAAATCCATTGTAAATGTTCATCTGTGGATACTGATCTATGGTGAAATTTATTTTCATTTTGCAAATTTCTTTCCTCATAGACAACTACTGCCAAATATTGATATATATGATATGAGTGTATGGTTAATTGTACATATTCACTGATCAGAAGGCATTTTTAGAACTCTGTTAGCTAAAGACTAGACTAGACTGCCTTTTAAGTCTAAATTTGGCAATAAGGAGTTCATGATCTGAGCCACAGTCAGCTTCTGGTCTTGTTTTGCTGACTGTATAGAGCTTCTCCATCTTTGACTGCAAAGAATATAATCAATCTGATTTCGGTGTTTATAATCAATCTGATTTCGGTGTTGACCATCTGGTGATGTCCATGTGTAGATCTTCTCTTGTGTTGTTGGAAGAGGGCGTTTGCTATGACCAGTGCATTTCCTTGGCAAAACTCTATTAGCCTTTTCCCTGCTTCATTCCATACTCCAAGGGCAAATTTGCCTGTTACTCCAGGTNTTATAATCAATCTGATTTCGGTGTTGACCATCTGGTGATGTCCATGTGTAGATCTTCTCTTGTGTTGTTGGAAGAGGGCGTTTGCTATGACCAGTGCATTTCCTTGGCAAAACTCTATTAGCCTTTTCCCTGCTTCATTCCATACTCCAAGGGCAAATTTGCCTGTTACTCCAGGTGTTTCTTGACTTCCTACTTCTGCATTCCAGTCCCCTATAATAAAAANTGATAGAACTGTGGTTTTTCAATCTTCTCTACATACATATGTCAGATACCATTCATTTTCTGTTTGCTTACCTCCATTTTCCCTTCTAGTATAACTCTTATTTATCCTTCAAATCACAGATCAAGGACTGTCTCTTATACACATCTAGATGTGTATAAGAGACAGGTACTATACTATGTACTATATATACTAGTCTATATATACTATATATAATATAGTGATTCACAATTTTTACAAGTTAACTATTTATATTTATTATAAAATATTTGTTATATTCCATGTGTTATATAATATATCCTTGTAGCCTAATTTATACCTAATAGTTTAGACTCCTCAGTCCCTTATGCCTATCATGACCTTCTTTCCTCTCCATTGTTTACTAGTTTGCTCTCTGTATTTGTGAGTCTACTCTTTTGTTATATTTGCTAATTATATTTTTTATATTTCACATATAAGTAATATTATCTAGAATTTGTCTTTCTCTGACTTATTTCATTTAGTATAACAACAAAACAAAACTACTGAATGGGAAAAATTATTTGGAAATAATATGACCAATAAGGGGTTAATATCCAAAATATATAATTAGTCCACACAACTGAACATCAAAAAAGAAACAAACTGATTATAAAATGGGCAAAGGAACTGAACAGTTTTCCAAAATATAAGAAAATGCAGACACCCATGAAAAGGGGTACAATCATCAGGGAAATGCAAATCAGAACCACAATTAGATAGCACCTCACAGCTGTTGGAAAGACCATCATCAAAAAACACAAATGACAAATGCTGGCAAGGATGTAGAAAAAAGGGAAGCTTCATACACTGTTGGTGGGGATGTAAATTGGGGAAAACAGCATAGAGTTTTCTCATAACAGCTAAAATAGAAGTACCATTGTTGCTGTTCAGTCACTAAGTTGTGTCCAACTCTGCGACCCCATGGACTGCAGCATGCCAAGGTTCCTTGTCTTTCATTGTTTCCCAGAGTTTGCTCAAACTCGTGTCCATCAAGTCAGTGATGTCATCCAGCCATCTCATCCTGTCATCCCCTTTTCCTCCTGCCTTCAATGTTTCCCAGTGTCAGGGTCTTTTCCAGTGAGTCAGCTCTTCACAGCAGGTGGCCAAAGTATTGAAGCTTCAGCTTCAGCATGTCCTTCCAATGAATATTCAGGGTTGATTTCCTTTAGTTCCTTTAGGATTGACTAGGTTGATCTTGCTGTCCAAGGGGGTTGATCTTGCTGTCCAAGGGACTCTCAAGAGTCTTCTCCAACACCACAGTTCAAAAGCATCATTTCTTCATTGCTCAGCCTTCTTTATGGTCCAGCTCTCACATCATACACGACTATTGGCAAAGTCATAGCTTTGACTAGATGGACCTTTTCGGCAAAGTGATGTCTCTGCTTTTTAATATGCTGTCTAAATTTGTCATAGCTTTATGACCCAGCAGTTCCATGCCTGAGTATACAGCTGAGAGAAACAAAAGCACTTATTTATAAAGATACATTCACCCCAGTGTTAATAGCAACACTATTTACAATTGCCAAGATACAAAAGTAACCTAAGTGTCCNTATAGTATACTATACTGTATATAGTACATATATACTATACTATATACTATATATATGTACTATACTATGTACTATATATACTAGTCTATATATACTATATATAATATAGTGATTCACAATTTTTACAAGTTAACTATTTATATTTATTATAAAATATTTGTTATATTCCATGTGTTATATAATATATCCTTGTAGCCTAATTTATACCTAATAGTTTAGACTCCTCAGTCCCTTATGCCTATCATGACCTTCTTTCCTCTCCATTGTTTACTAGTTTGCTCTCTGTATTTGTGAGTCTACTCTTTTGTTATATTTGCTAATTGTATTTTTTATATTTCACATATAAGTAATATTATCTAGAATTTGTCTTTCTCTGACTTATTTCATTTAGTATAACAACAAAACAAAACTACTGAATGGGAAAAATTATTTGGAAATAATATGACCAATAAGGGGTTAATATCCAAAATATATAATTAGTCCACACAACTGAACATCAAAAAAGAAACAAACTGATTATAAAATGGGCAAAGGAACTGAACAGTTTTCCAAAATATAAGAAAATGCAGACACCCATGAAAAGGGGTACAATCATCAGGGAAATGCAAATCAGAACCACAATTAGATAGCACCTCACAGCTGTTGGAAAGACCATCATCAAAAAACACAAATGACAAATGCTGGCAAGGATGTAGAAAAAAGGGAAGCTTCATACACTGTTGGTGGGGATGTAAATTGGGGAAAACAGCATAGAGTTTTCTCATAACAGCTAAAATAGAAGTACCATTGTTGCTGTTCAGTCACTAAGTTGTGTCCAACTCTGCGACCCCATGGACTGCAGCATGCCAAGGTTCCTTGTCTTTCATTGTTTCCCAGAGTTTGCTCAAACTCGTGTCCATCAAGTCAGTGATGTCATCCAGCCATCTCATCCTGTCATCCCCTTTTCCTCCTGCCTTCAATGTTTCCCAGTGTCAGGGTCTTTTCCAGTGAGTCAGCTCTTCACAGCAGGTGGCCAAAGTATTGAAGCTTCAGCTTCAGCATGTCCTTCCAATGAATATTCAGGGTTGATTTCCTTTAGTTCCTTTAGGATTGACTAGGTTGATCTTGCTGTCCAAGGGGGTTGATCTTGCTGTCCAAGGGACTCTCAAGAGTCTTCTCCAACACCACAGTTCAAAAGCATCATTTCTTCATTGCTCAGCCTTCTTTATGGTCCAGCTCTCACATCATACACGACTATTGGCAAAGTCATAGCTTTGACTAGATGGACCTTTTCGGCAAAGTGATGTCTCTGCTTTTTAATATGCTGTCTAAATTTGTCATAGCTTTATGACCCAGCAGTTCCATGCCTGAGTATACAGCTGAGAGAAACAAAAGCACTTATTTATAAAGATACATTCACCCCAGTGTTAATAGCAACACTATTTACAATTGCCAAGATACAAAAGTAACCTAAGTGTCCATCAACTGATGAATGGATGAAGAAGACTACACACACACACACATACACATACACAAATGGAATACTTCTCAGCCCTAAATAAGAATGAGATTTTTGCCATTTGCAGCAACATTAATGGATCTGGAAGGCATTATGCTAGGTAAATAGCATTGATAACTCAAGGACTGTATAAAAGGCAGGCTATATCTGGCTAGTAAGCCATAGCTTACCAACCCCTGCTATAAAGTCTATATCCCCAGTAAATGTAAACACCTGTTTTCCCCCTAAACTTTGCAACCAATAAGTAACAACTTAAAAAAAAAAAAAACTTGTACAGTTTGAAATTACATTTTTCAACTTTGAATATTGGGGAAGTAAAATATCTTCATCATTATGAAAGTGAAAGTCGCTCGGTTGTGTCCAACTCTTTGCAACCCCATGGACTATAGTCTATGGAATTCTCCAGGCCAGAATACTGGAGTGAGTAGCCTTTCCTTTCTCCATGGGATCTTCCCAACCCAGGGATTGAGCCCAGGTCTACTGCATTGCAGGCAGATTCTTTACCAGCTGAACCACAAGGGAAGCCCAAGAATACTGGAGTGGGCAGCCTATCCCTTCTTAAGTGAATCTTCCCTACCCAGGAATTGAAGGGAATTCCTGGGGTCTCCTGCATTGCAGGCAGATTCTTTACCAACTGAGCTATCAGGAAAGCCTGATAGCTCATGATTATAGGCCATTTATATTTTATCATTGAAAACTTGTTTTTTACCATTTTATTGCAATAAAATTCTCATTCCAACAATCATTTTGTGTACCAAAGATTTCTAAGTCTTTTTTAGTAGCTCTGTCTACTTGTTTAGAATTAGTTTCCACTGCATTCTCTCACACATCAAACATTCCTTCCATATTGAAAGACCTGTTATTGCCTGATAGAACTGTGGTTTTTCAATCTTCTCTACATACATATGTCAGATACCATTCATTTTCTGTTTGCTTACCTCCATTTTCCCTTCTAGTATAACTCTTATTTATCCTTCAAATCACAGATCAAGGATCAGTTCCTTCTCTTTGGTTCCATACCATTCTTAACTCTACAATAAAACCCATCACACTAAGTTATTAGCTGTTGTTTGCAGTGGTCTTTCTCCCTACTGGACTCAAAGCTTGTTGAGAAATGGTATTGTAATTGACCTCTCTTTCCACAACAGTGCCTGGCACTTAATAGGCACTTATTATCTGTTGACTGAATGAATTCAAGATAATAGTAGTATTAATAATATTAACAAAGTAATATGTACCAAGTACATAAATATCAGAGACAATTTGTGTAATAATATTCCTTGTAAATGGCTTATCATAATGAACAACTGAATTTTGAAGAAGCTATCTGAGATAGTAAAATTTCATTATAGAAAACAGCAACTAAGATTTTTATTCCCTGATAAAACTGAGTATATTGAAAATTTACAGCTTGTCTTTTTCCCTAAAGACTCAAAATAATTTATTTAGATAACAGCCACTAGTTATAGCTAGGATTTACAATTCAAGAAAATTTGCTTGTACTAGAAAACTGAGAAAATTAAAATATAAAAAAGAATGTTTATCAGCCATGTCTGTTTTGTAATCTGAACAGTAAGTGCTTTTTTTCAAAATCTCCTTTGTAACTTGACTAAGATTCATTTTGGATTAATCTTTTATTTTGCTGTATTTCCAAAGGACATCCATTACCTTGCACTAGATAAGGGAGAATTGGCACTAGCTGAAGTGGCAAGAAGGAGAGCTAGTGATATTGATGCAGAATCAATAACCTCTGGAGTTGGTAAGATTTAATGCTGTTTTTTTAAAGTGCTTTTTGTTTTCATCAATGCTTATTTGGTATCACTTCTATTTATATTTGTAGGGCATGGTTGATTAATTTGAATTACTTTTTCTGTGAATGCAGTATCTCTAAAAAAAAAAGAATTAAGCTTAGGTAAATAGTACAATATGGATGTTTAAGTTAAAACTGTGTTCATCTATAGGTGACTCTTAAGGCAACTGAAAAGAAATTTCACTGGCTGCACACAGCAAAGGATATAGACTGCAGATTCAGTTTTAAAAAGTTACCAAACAAACAACAAATAGCAACAACTGACCTTAGAGAAAAGTTATTTCCAGAGTTACCATGTTATATTTAAGTATATTAAGTTGTATATTTATTGAATATGTATAATTTTTAAATATTATTTAAATATCTAGTTTTTGTATGAAATTTTTAAATTAAATTATTTTATATTGGAGTATAGTTGATTAACAATGTTGTTAGTTTCATGTGTACAGCAAAAGTATTCAGTTATACATATATATATATCCATTCTCTTTCAGATCTTTTCCCATATAGATATTATAAAATATTGAGTTCCCTGAGCTATACAGTAGATCCTTGTTATTTATATATTTTATATATAGTAGCATGTACTGTTAATCCCAAATGCACGAAATTTCTGTTTATCAACTTTGTATCCTGAAACTTAACCACTTATTACCTCTAGTAGTTTTCTGGTAACACATTTAGGATTTTCAATGTTAGTATCATGTCCTCTGCAAAGAATGGCATTCTTACTTCTTTACCAATTTGAATTTTCTTTTTTTTCTGATTGCATGGTTAGGATGCACAAAAGTATGCTGAATAAAAGTAATGAGAATGAACATCTTTCTCTTGATCTCAGATGAAATGCTTTCAGCTTTTCAGTGTTGAGAATTTTAGCTGTGAGTTTGTCATATATGGCCTTTATTGTTGAGGCAGGTTCCCTCTATGCCCACTTTCCATAGAGTTTTTTTTATCATAAATGAGTGTTAGATTTTGTCAAAAGCTTTTTTCTGCAGCTACTGAGATGATCATAAGGTTTTTATTCTTCATTTCTTAATGTGGTGTATCACACTGATTGATTTGCAGATATTGAAGAATCCTTGTTTCCCTGGGATAAACCCCAGTTGATCATGGTGTGTGATCCTTTTATTGGATTTGGTTTGCTCGTATTTTGTTGATGACTTTTGCATTCATCAGTGATACTTGTCTGAAATTTTCTTTTTTTGTGTGGTATCTGTCTGGTTTTGTTATCAGTGTAATGGTGGCCTAGAATGAATTTGGGAGTGTTCTATCTGCAATTTTTGGATGATTTTCTAAAGGATAGGTGCTAACTCTTCTGTGAATGTTTGGTTGAATTAATCTGGTCCTGGAATTTTTGTTAGCAGGTTTTTTTTTTTTTAATCATATTTTCAACTTCAGTACGTGTAACTGGTCTGTTCATATTTTCTATTTCTTCATGGTTCAGTCTTGGAAGGTTAACCATTCTAAGAATGTGTCCATTTCTTCTAGGCTGTCCATTTTGTTGAAATATAATTGCTTAGTCTCTTATGGTCCTTTGCATTTCTGGAATGTCAGTTGTACCTTCTTTTTCCTTTCTAATTGTATTGATTTGAGCCATCTCCTTTTTTTTCCTTGAGTCTTGCTAGAGGTTTATCAATTTTGTTTATCCTTTCAGAGAAACTAGCTTTTAGTTTCATTGATCTTTTCTATTGTTCTGTTCTCTATTGCATTTACTTCTGTTTCGATCTTTTGGTTTTTTTTCTTCTAGTAACTCTGGGTTTTGTTTGTTCTTTCTCTAGTTGCTTTAGGTATAAGATTAGGTCCTTTATTTTGGATTTTTCTTCTTTCCTGATGTAGCATTTTATTGCGCTAAACTTCCCTCTTAGAGGTGCTTTTGCTGTGTTCCATAGGTATATCAATTATGTCCATCTGCTCTGTCATTTAAAGCCTGTGTTTACTTATTTTCTGCCTAGAAGAGCTTTCCATTGATGTAAGTGGGTGTTAACATCCCCCACTATTGTGTTACTGTTCATTTCCCCTTTTATAGCTGTTAGCATTTGCCGTATGTGCTGAGGTGCTCCAGGAGCTTCCCTGGTGGCTCAGGGATAAAGAATGCACCTGCCAGTGCTGGAGGTGCAGGTTCAATCCCTGGATCAGGCAGATTCCCTGGAGGAAGAAATGGCACCTTTTGGTATTGTTGCCTGGAGAATCCCATGGACAGAGGAGCCTGGAAAAATGCACTCGGTCCACAGGGTGTCAAAGAGTCGGACATGAGTGAGCTCAGTCCAACCCTTTGTGACTCGATGGACTGTAACCCACCAGGCTCCTCTGTCGTGGGACTTCCCAGGCAACAGTACTGGAGTAGGTTGCCATTTCCGTGTCTGGCAAATCTTCCCAATCCAGGGACTGAATCCACGTCTTTGTTTCCAAGTGTGACCTTTTCTTTTCCACCTAGAGAAATTCCTTTAGCGTTTATTGTAAGGCTGGTTTGGTGTTGGTGCTGAATTCTCTTAGCTTTTCCTTGTCTATAAATATAAAGCCTTTCATTTCTCCATCAAATCTGAACAAGAACCTTGCTTGGCAGGGTTTTCTTAAAAGGGGTAGATTTTCCCCTTTTATCACTTTATATATGTTGTGCCTCTCTCTTCTGGCCTGCAGTTTCCGCTGAAAAATTATCTGATATCTTCAAGGGTATTATCATGTATGTTATTTGTAGCTTTTATTTCATTGTATTTAATATATTCTGATCGTCTTTTCCTTGTTTAATTAATATGTCTTGGCCTTTGTTTAATTAATATCTTCCTTAAGTTATCCAGCCTGAGACTCTCTGCACTTCCTGGACTGGAGTGAGTGTTTCCTTTCCCGTGTTAGGGAAGTTTTTGGCTAAAACTGTCAAATACTTCCTCAGGTCCTCTTTCTCTTCTCTTTCTGGAACCCTTATAATGCCAATGTTGGTGCATTTAATATTATCCTATAAGTCTCTGAGACTGTTCTCATTTCTTTTCTTTCCTTTTTCTTTACTCTGTTCTGCAGCAGTGATTTCCACCACTCTATCTTCCAGCTCACTTATTTGTTCTTCTGCCTCATTTATTCTGCTGTTGAGTCCCTCTTAACTTTTCACTTCAGTTACTATATATTGTTCATTTCTAAGTCTTCCAGCTCTTCATTAAACCTATCTTGTATCTTCTTGGTTTGTGCTTCCGTTCTTTTACCAAATCTTATAGCATGTTTGCTTTCATTCAGTTCAGTTCAGTTCAGTCACTCAGTCGTGTCTGACTCTTTGCGACCCCATGAATCACAGCACGCCAGGCCTCCCTGTCCATCACCAACTCCTGGAGTTCACTCAGACTTACTCAGTTCTTTTTCAGGTAGATTGCCTATTAGTTGTTCTAGGTTTTTATCGTATCCTTTGCTGGACCATACATCTCTACCATCTAATTTTGTCTAACTTTCTGTGTTTGTGATTTCCTTTCCACAGGGCCATAATTCCTATTGCTTCTGATGTCTGCTGCCTGGTTGTTGAGGTTGGTCCAGGAGCTTGTGCAGGCTTCCTATTAGGAAGGACGAGTGCCTGCCCACTGGTGGGTGGAGCTGGATCTTCTCCCTCTGGTGGTCTTGTCAAGTGGTGTGTTTACAGGTGGCTGTGAGCTCACTACAACTTTAGGAACCTATCTGCTGATGGGTGGGGCTCTGTCCCTCCCTGTTGGTTGTTTGGCCTGAGGCATCCCAACACTGGAACTTGCACACAATTGGTTGTAGCCAGGTTTTGGTGCCAAAATAGCGACTTTATGCCAATCAGTATTCCCTGGGGCCTCTGCCACCAGTGTTCTTGCCCCCACAGTCAGCCACAGCTGATCCCCGCTTCCCCAGGATACTCACTAAAACCTGCAGGTAGGTTTAATGCTGGCTCCTATGAAGTCACTGGTTTGTGCTGGTTCCCAGTGCACATGGAACCTTGTGTACACCTTTCAAGAGTGAACTCTGTTTCCCCCAGCCCTGTGGAGTTCCTGCACTCAAGCCCCACTGGTCTTCAAAGCCACATGCTCTAGGGGATCCTCACAATGCCAGATCCTGAGGCTGGGGTGCCTGATATGGGGTTCATAACTCTCACTCCCATGGGTGAACCTCTGGAATATAATTATTTTCCAGTTTATGGATCATCTACCTGGTGGATATGGGATTTGACTGAAGTGCTCCTCCTACTTTCTCTAGTTGTGGCATCTTTGTCTTTGGATGTAAAATATCTTTTTTGGTATGTTCCAGTCTCTTTCGTCAATGATTGTTTACCAATTGGCTGTGATTTTGGTGTTTTCATGAGGGGTGAGCCTAGGATGGGACTTCCCTGGTGGCTTAGACAGTAAAGCGTCTGTCTACAATGCCGGAGACCTGGGATCGATCCCTAGGTCAGGAAGATCTCCTGGAGAAGGAAATGGCAATCCACTCCAGTATTGTTGCTTGGAAAATCCCATGGACAGTGGGGGCAGCAATTATCATCTTACTGCAGGTCTCATAGTGGCAGCAGTGGCCTGCACACTCTCGGGACAGTGGTTGGTGACTTCTTGCAGGTCTTGTAGTGACAAGAGGGGTCTGTACACTTCTGGGACATTAGGGGCAGATGCTAGGCCGTCAGCGTGGGTGAAGGCTTGGTGCTGAAGCTCAGGCTTCAGCTGTCAGACCTGGGATTAGATTGGATGTTGCAGAAAAGCTAGGACTCACCAGGGAGGCAAGGAGCCATTATTTGGGGGCATCTTAAGAAAGGGATGGGTGCACATGGTGTAGACCTTCACACAATAAGTAACTCAGTAAGTATTTGTTGAATGAATGAATACGTGAGTGCATGAAGAGTTACAATACAAAATTAAAACAAAAAAAGGAGAAAATGAAAAAAAAAAAAAAACAAGTCAGTGATCAGATGGTTTTCCACTGGGGAAGTCTCTGAAAAATAGAGATTTTGTATATCCCTGTACCAGTCCAGACTCTTTTTCTTCACAAAACTGTTACCTAATAGGACATCCTCTACCTTTTCTTCAAAATTTCCTTAGCTGTTCATGCACTATTCCTTACCATATGAACTTCACTGGGAATTAGCTTGTCAAGTTTCATGAAAACTTCGCAGATATTTCAAGTGAAACTGCATTAAGCTAATATTTTCATCCTTATAATGAATAATCCTGTCATGAATGTGGCACCTATCTCCTTTTATCAGGCCTTGAACCTTCTTCAGTGATGTTCGTCAATTTCTCATAATTGTCCTGCACATCTTTTATTAATATATATTCCTATGACCTTATTTTCTGATAGTTTCTTTTTAATTTAATGAGTTTCAATTTTAATGAGATACAATTGACTTATAATATTGCGTAAATTAAGATGCACAAAGCATTTTTGATATTCATATATGGCAATGTGATTACTATCGTGTTGGCGATCACCTCCATCACATCACATAATTACCATTTTGTTTTTGTTGTGAGGAATATTTAAACTCTACTCTTAGTGATTTTTAATAAACCAGCATAGCACTATTAACTATAATCACAATGTTGTACATTAGATCCCCAGAACTTACTAATCTTATAACTGGAAATGTTCACCCTTTGACCAATATCTCCCCATCCTGCTACCCCTCCCTCCCTAGTAACCATCAGTAATTTTGTTTCTACAAGATGAGCCTAAGATCCACATGTAAGTGATACGGACTTGCTCTGTCTCACTTATAATGCTTTCATGATCCATCCGAGTGGGCACAAATGGCAGGATTTCCTTTTTCTCGTGGTTGAATAATATTCCATTGTGTGTAATTTAAACAAACACACAACCTCTTCTTTGCCAGGTAAATGTCATTCAGGGACATTTAAGTTGTTTCTATGTCTTAGTTTATGTGAATAACACTGCAATAAGCATGGGGGTACAGATATCTTTTCAATATTTCTGTAATTGCCTTTGTATATCCAGATGTGAGATTTCTGGATTGTATGTTAGCTCTATTGTTAATTTGTTAAGTTCCATACTGTTATTCTCAAAAAAAAAAAAAAAAAAGAATTTTTTTTTTGGTTGTACCATGTACATTTAACCAACAGTGCACAAGGGTTCCTTTTTTTCATGTCATCAACACATTATCTCTATTCTTTTTGATCACAGCCATTCTAAACGGTGAGAAATGATAACTCACTGTGGGTTTGATTTCCATATTCCATGTTCCCTGGTTAAAACTGGCATTGAGCACCTTTTCATGAACATGTTGGCCATCTGGATGTTTGTTTCAGAAAAATGTCTATTCAGGTCTTCTGCCAATATTTTCAGTTGTTTTAAACTGTTTTTTTTTTTTTTTTTGCCACATAGAAGCTTTTAAATTTTGATATAGTCCTGCTTATTTTTGTCATTGTCACTTGCTTTTGATGATGCTTAAAAAAAAAAATTGCCAAGACCAAGGTCATGGACCTTTTCCCTATGTTTCATTCTAAGGACTTTATGGTTTCAGTTCTTTAGTTTTTAATTCATTATGAGTAGCCGGTTTTTGTGAATGGTGTAAGATATGGGAGCAGTTTCACTTTTCTGCATGTATTTATCCAGGTTTCCCACTACCATTTACTGAAGAGACTACCCTGTCCCCACTGAGTGTTAACTCCCTTGTCAAATATTAGTTGATACATATGTGTGCATTTATTTCTGACTATCTGTTCTGTTCCATTGCTCTATATGTCTGTTTTTATCCTAGAACTGCACTGTTTTGATTATTAAGCTTTACAGTATAGTTTGAAACCAGGAGGCGTGTTTTCTCCAGCTTTGTTCTTTATCTGGATTTGTCTGTTCAAGGATTTTTGTGGTTCCACACAAATTTAAGGATTGTTTTTCCTATTTTGGTGAAAAAAATGCTGCTGCTGCTGCTACTGCTAAGTCACTTCAGTTGTGTCCAACTCTGTGCGACCCCATAGACGGCAGCCCACCAGGCTCCCCCGTCCCTGGGATTCTCCAGGCAAGAACACTGGAGTGGGTTGCCATTTCCTTCTCCAAGGCATGAAAGTGAAAAGTGAAAGTCAAGTCGCTCAGTCGTGTCTGACCCTCAGCGACCCCATGGACTGCAGCCTACCAGGCTCCTCCGTCCATGGGATTTTCCAGGCAAGAGTACTGGAGTGGGGTGCCATTGCCTTCTCCAGAAAAAATGCTACTGCAACTTTTTATTGGGGTTGCACTGAATCTATAGATAGTGTTGAGTACTTTCGTCATTTTAATAGTTTAATGCTTCTAACTCATGAATGTGGTCTATTTTCCATTTCTGTCATTTTCAATTTCTTTCAAAGACTTATTGTTTTCAGTGTATAGATCTTTAATTTCTGTGGTTAAATTTATTCTGCTTCTATGCAGTTATAAATGAGATTGCTTTCTTAATTTCTCTATCATTACTAGTATATGGAAACTCAGCTGGTTTTTGTGTACTGATTTTGTATTTTCAAACTTCACTGCATTCTTTTATTAGTTCCAACAATTTTTGGTGGCATCTTTAGTTTTCTACATCTTTAGTTTTGGACTCCCTGGTGGCTTAGATGGTAAAGCATCTGCCTACAATGCAGGAGACCTGGGTTCAATCACTGGGTTGGAAAGATCCTCTGGAGAAGGAAATGGCAACCCACTCCAGTACTCTTGCCTGGAAAATTCCACGGACGGAGGAGCGCGGTAGGCTACAGTCCATGGGGTCACTAAGAGTCAGATATGACTAAGCCACTTCACTTTCACTGTCTTTTAGTTTTCTACATATGTCATCTGCAAAATAAGACTGTTCTACTTCTTTTCTGAATTGAATGCCTTTCACTTCTTTCTCTTGCCTAATTTCTGTAGCTAGGACCTCCAATAAAATATTGAATCAAAGTAGTCAGGGTAACATGAGCTTCATTGTTAGTGCCCTAGTGGTAGTATAATGGTGCTATAGTGTTAAGTATGTAACACTCCAGGCTGCTTCACAAGAGAACACAATGATTTAAAGGTAGAGTTTTATTTTCTCATGTAACAATCTTGGGAGGCAGTCATAACTGGTACAGCAGTCAGGTATCAGATTACTAGGCTCTTTCTATAATCTTCAGTTCAGTTCAGTCGTGTCCAACTCATTGTGACCCCATGAATTGCAGCACACCTGGCTTCCCTGTCCATCACCAAAATCCCAGAGTTCACCCAGACTCACGTCCATCGAGTCAGTGATGCCATCCAGCCATCTCATCCTCTGTCATTCCCTTCTCCTCCTGCCCCCAATCCNTTCTTTGGCATTGCCTTTCTTTGGGACTGGAATAAATTTTCCAGCCCTGGGGCCATTGCTGGACTGGCAAATTTGCTGGCATATTGAGTGCAGCACTTTCACAGCATCATCTTTCAGGATTTGAAATAGCTCAACTGGAATGTTGTTACCTCCACTAGCTTTGTTCGTAGTGATGCTTTCTAAGGCTCACTTGACTTCACGTTCCAAGATGTCTGTCTCTAGCTGAGCGATCACACCATCATGATTATCTGGGTCGTGAAGATCTTTTTTGTACAGTTCTTCTGTGTATTTTTTTTTTCTGTGTATTCTTGCCACCTATTCTTGATATCTTTCGCTTCTGTCAGGTCCATACCATTTCTGTCCTTTAGCGAGCCCATCTTTGCATGAAATGTTCCCTTGGTGTCTCTAATTTTCTTGAAGAGCTCTATTATGTTGCTTTGTTATATCTAGGGTACTTTGTCTGTGTGCTGCAAGATTTTCAGTCCTGCCTACAAGGAGAAAAAAGAAGGCAAGCACATTCTTTTCTTGTTTAGGGTACAACCCCAGGAGTTGTTACACACCACCACTTCTACACATTTCCCATTGGAGAAATCCTGGTCACAAAGCTACACCTAACTGTAAGAAAATCTGGAAACGATGTTAATTGAGATGATCATGTACGCAGCAAAAAGAAACATACCTAAAAGCAGTGGCCACTTGAGGGAAAGCTACCTGTTCATCTGTTACACTGAGTTTTGAAGAATACTATTTAGAGGAAAAGCAAAATGGGAGAATTTCTTTTATATGATCCTCATATGCACAGAAATAAAATGATTTAAATGAACTGAACTGAAAAACCTATTTCGAAAATTATTCCCTGCTACACACAATATGGCTGTCTATATATTAAATTCTTCCAAATGTATTATATTTCTAAATACACTCATCATATATGATCTTTCAGATACTACTATAAAAGGCTGAAGCTTTATAATTTCCAAAGCTGAAGCTTTGCCATTTCCTTTTAAAATATATTTTTAAATTCTGATATGAAAGGTTATTTGTGCATAATTTTGAACTTTAGAGAATATCATAGACTTCCCTGGCAGTCCAGTGGTTAAGACTGCATGCTTTCCTGCAGAGGGCACAGGACACGACTGAGCAACTGAACTGAACTGGGGAACTAAGGTTCGGCATGCCACATAGGATGGCTAAAAAAAATTACTCATTGTCACCCAGAGATAACTGATAATATTAGTCAACTTATTTTTTTTCTTATGCGTGTTTAGCAAAACTCCTTTAACTTCCTTTTTGTTACCCAGTGGTATGTTGTGCCTACATTCCCATGTAATTAAAAAACATTCAAAAGCCTCATTTTTAATGTTTTCTTCTTCCTAAATGCCTTACTGGTTTTACTATAAAATCATAGTACAATTATAAAAGTGTATAGGATTATAGGTGATAAAACATGAAAGATTCTACCTAAAATCTCATTATTAATATAAAATTATTCTAAAATTAAGCTACAAAAGTTTTTCTTTCTACAAACAATTTTTTATGGTTAACTGTTTACCCACGTTGCAGTTTTGAGGCTATATTCTTGTTTGATTAAGGTGATACTTTCAGGCCAATCCCCTTTTGGCTCCACTTTACCTATTGTCTATTTATTGTGTCATGATAGCAGTTTTGACCTATACTTTCCTACTTCTGGGCTTCCCTGGTGGCTCAGAGGTTAAAGCGTCTGCCTCTAATGCAGGAGACCTGAGTTTTATCCCTGGGTTGGGAAGATCCCCTGGAGAAGGAAATGGTAACCCACTCCAGTATTCTTGCCTGGAGAATCCCATGGATGGAGAAGCCTAGTAGGCTACATTCCCCGAGGTCACAAAGAGTCGGACATGACTGAGCGATTTCACTTTCACTTCTTTTCCTACCTCTAGGCATCTTTGCCTAAAAATGCAGCTCTAAACCCATCACAATTATAAGCACATCAGAGACTATTTTCTTTGCTTAGTTGCAGAGATCTATACGGGACTGTATTACATGTGTAACTTAGACATAAAAGTTTTCAGTAAAAATTCCTAAGCATGATTATCCAACCTTTACTTTCTGTGGTGACATGTTGTCAATCATAGAATGTGACATATTAATACCAATTTTTAATTACCTTACATATAGATTTTTTTCTGTTAGATGTGGATTTTCAGGTTATACCTTTCTATCATTTAAATATTTAACATATTTTTGAATTCTAATATACTAAATCACAATACTGTGAAACAAAATGTCTTCTTTTCAGAATTCTCCTACTCATAAATGAACAGTAACCTTGCAAAAGATAACAATAATCTTAGGTGCAAACATTAAACAATTTGGGCTTTAACCCAACTTTTTCTCTTTTTCAACGTCTCAAACCTTCTCTGACTTACTCATTAATTAGACTAGTTAACCATGCTGCTCCAGGATAGAACTGTTCCAGAATAAATTTTTGCAAGTAAATAATGAAGAATTTTGCCTAAGGACTGATTAATTTAGTTCAGTCATGTCCGACTCTTTGCGATCCCATGAATCACAGCACACCAGGCCTCCCTGTCCATCACCATCTCCCGGAGTTCAAACTCATGTCCATCAAGTCAGTGATGCCATCCAGCCATCTCATCCTCTGTCGTCTCCTCTTCCTCCTGCCCACAATCCCTCCCAGCGTCAGAGTCTTTTCCAATGAGTCAACTCTTCGCATGAGGTGGCCAGAGTACTGGAGTTTCAGCTTTAGCATCATTCCCTCCAAAGAACACCCAGGGCTGATATGTTATAGTAAAAGTAACTAGTTAAACCATGAAGTTAAGAGCAAAAAGAATATGTGCTAACTTGGCTAGTATGGAGTACAGCAAAAATACCTTGATATCAATAGTCCCCAATTGTAGACAGACAGGTTCAGGCAGTTTTTATGCTACAAACTTTAAGAATACTACAGTGGTAGTCAAGAAACACGAGCCCTAGTTTGGCTAAACTAGTCAAGACTAACCATCTGACAAGTCACTTTTGGGGATCTCAGTTTGCTCATCTATAAAATAAGATATAACTGGAGGAGTCTCTTCAGCAGTAAAATTCTATGCATATGAGTACATATAATTAAACAGAACCCAAATTAAAATGCTATATACAACTATGGGGAAAAAAGTCATTTGTGCATAGATGGTAAAGAATCCTCCTGCAATGCATGAGACCTGGGTTTGACTCCTGGATTGGGAAGATCCCCTGGAGGAGGGCATGGCAATCCACTCCAGTATTCTTGCCTGGAAAATCTCCATGGATAGAGGAGCCTGGCAGGCTACACTCCACGGAGTTGCAAACAGTTGGACATGACTGAGTGGTTAAGCACACTCAGTGGTACAAATAAATTTGAATATTCTCTTGGAGGGTGAACTGCTTTATTCAAAAATGCTTTTGAATTAAGTCCTTTTAAATACTGCCTTTAAAGGACTTACTTTATGCTGAAATTTACTCGAGCATAAGATGTAATATCAGGGTGTCCAAGCAAAGGAGCTAATATAGAAAGAATAATTTCTAAATAAATAGAATGATTTCACATATATTTGCCAACAAAAGTCATAAAATTATTTAACTTTAGAGCTGAATTTGGACTTCTGTACAGATATTTTACATGTATTAAGTTCTCCATTCAGAATTTATATCAATTCTTCCTTTTACTTTTACTATGTCCCCAAGATGTCTCTTTGCACACAAAAACTATTTGTTATATTGTTGGTCTATAAGTTTGAGTTAAAATCATGCATCTTCCTTATCAAAATGAGGTAGTATCTTTAGCTATTTTAAACTACCTTAATAGCTTACAAAATGGCTTCATATAACCATAAATCTATGTTCTCAAGGCGAGTAAGAGAAGAATCAGGAATTTTCTAGTTACAGAAAGAAAATAAAATGCCCCTCATGCCCAAGTCTAATCATCCTTCAATTTGCTGTGACTTCCCTGGTGGCTTAGACGGTAAAGCGTCTGCCTGCAATGCGGGAGACCCGTGTTCGGTTCCTGGGTCAGGAAGATACCCTGGAGAAGGAAATGGCAATCCACTCCAGCACTCTTGCCTGGAAAATCCCATGGACGGAGGAGCCTGATAGGCTACAGTCCATGAGGTCACAAAGAGTCGGACATGACTGAGTGACTTCACTTAGCATCCCATTTAAAGCTGATCTACTTCAGCCTCCACCATAGACATACACATCTCTCAAGAAACACAGATGTCAGGAACTTGTAAAGTATTCCAATGATGCACTATGACTAACACTTCCCTTGTGACTCAGCTGGTAAAGAATCAGCCTGCAATGCAGGAGAACTGGGTTTGATCTCTAGATTGGGATCATCCCCTGGAAAAGGGAAAAGCTACCCACTCCAGTATTCTGGCCTGGAGAATTACATGGACTGTTTAGTCCATGAGGTTGCAAAGAGTCAGAAATGACTGAGTGACTTTCACTCACTCACTATGACT
This sequence comes from Neotragus moschatus, assembly GCA_006410615.1. Taxonomy (NCBI): domain Eukaryota; kingdom Metazoa; phylum Chordata; class Mammalia; order Artiodactyla; family Bovidae; genus Neotragus; species Neotragus moschatus. The sequence continues at coordinate 339,445 of SJYA01001797.1, read as the reverse complement.
AACTCCAATGGCCTTGCAAGTGCCAATTTAGGCTATCTCCTCCCAGTTCCAAGTTCAAGGAGATCATGTTGGTAACTCAAAACTGGCTATGGTACAAATATTTTATACCAGAGAAATCAAGAAAATGGTGGTGTTGGGGACTTTTGTTAGGTTTGGTTTTTGAAGAGCTGGTTGTTGGTCATTTAATAGCACATGACTGAGGTAATCCCAGGTTATGGTTCCTGTCAGCCAAGTGTCCACATATCAAAGACAAGACCTGTAACTGTTCCTAATTGTACAACTCCCAGAACTGAATTTTTAACTTTCATGAATCCTTCTCCAGATGGATATGAGAGAGAGAAAGGTCCATATGCTGGGTAATTTATTGCTTGTCTCTGAACCTATATAGCAATGTTGTTCAATAGAAATATAATGCAAACCACATACATGTTAACCTTAACTTTTCTACATGTTCAAAGTACATCTCAAATTACATGTTAAATTTTCATCAGAAATACTTTATCTGTATTTAGAGTTCATAGTTTTCAGTTGAAGAAGTAATTTCAGGTACCCAAGTTGGTCCATACATTCTTAAAAGTTTTTCCAATTACTGAGAATCAGTTTTTAAATTTAAAATTTTTAAATAGATGAAATTTAAAAATTAGTTCCTCAGTCATATTAGCCATGTTTCAAGAGTTCAATAGCCACCCATAGTAGTAAGTCCCCATACTGGACAGTGCAACTATAAAGCATCAGCACCTCAAAAGTTTTGCAGACCCTTGATCCTTAACACTGTGAAAGTGTGATGTGTGGAATCAGATGATTTATTTAACTCTTCAGTGCTTTAGTTTTCTGAGACAACAATAATCTTTGAGGAATAAACAATTAATAATTCAACTATTTAATCACAGACATTCTAATGATTGCTATAATCATTAAATCACATGATAGAGCAGCTGCCATTTGTGGCATGTCAGGTTATTTTAAAACCAACTCATCAAGCAAGCAGTAGCTCATTTTGAAGAAGAGCTTAACCTTGTTAGATGTTAGTAGCTAAAAATGCTAAGCATTTATAGAATTTCTTTAAAGGACTTTACAAGATTAATTATAATTAATCTTACAATAATGTATTGTTCCTGTTAGTGAATTCCTGAAGTCAAAGAAGGCCTTTCTGTATAACAAAAATGTTCAACAATCAATTTGTCATATATTCTATATTACAGTGTATATAAATCCAAGTCTTAATATCTCACTCCTGAGAGACGAACAAGAAAAAATGTTCACCTTTTCTGATCCAGACTACAATAAACTAATCTCAACACAGAAGAAGTCCTTTTGTAACCTTCATCACTTGTGTACTGTCTGTGAAACAAGTACAGCTTTCTGATTATATGAAAAAGATTTTAAAATCCCATTTTTATGGTACTTAACCTCTAAACTGCCATCAGAACCATAATAACACCATCCATTTTTATGCACCTTCCGGTTTTCTAAGTGCTTACCTGCATCATTTTATTATCTTAGCAACCCTAAAAGATAACACAAGACAGATGTTTTATTAATTTTTTTTTAAAGATACTACACACAGTTTTTTTTTTAAGTTTAAATTTTTATTTTTTAGTTTGTTTTGCTTTACAATACTGTATTCATTTTGCTATACATTGACATGAATCAGCCACAAGTGTACATGAGCTCCCAATCCCGACCCCCTCCGCCCCCATCCCTCCCCACACCATCCCTGCGGATCATCCCTGCACATGAGTCCCAAGCCTTGTGCATTGAACCTAGACCGGCGATTCGTTTCACTTATGATATCATACATGTTACAATGCCACTCTCCCAAATCCTCCCACCCTCTCCCTATCCCACAGAGTCCAAAAGGCTGTTCTACACATCTGTGTCTCTCTTGCTGTCTCGCGTACAGGTTTAACACTACTATCTTTCTAAATTCCATATATGTGTGTTAGTATACTGTATTGGTGTTTTTCTTTCTGGCTTACTTCACTCTGTATAAT
>SJYA01001797.1:297801-337230 GCA_006410615.1 Neotragus moschatus | reverse complement strand
TTTTTCTTTCTGGCTTACTTCACTCTGTATAATCGGCTTCAGTTCCATCCACCTCATTAGAACTGATTAAAATGTATTCTTCTTGATGGCTGAGTAATATTCCATTGTGTATATGTATCACAGCTTTCTTATCCATTCATCTGCTGATGGACATCTAGGTTGCTTCCATGTCCTGGCTATTATAAATAGTGCTGCGATAAACATTGGGGTGCACGTGTCTCTTTCAATTCTGGTTTCCTCAGTGTGTATGCGAATGAAATTCAGAGAGGCTGAGTGCCTTGCATACATATTACATAGAGATCAATGCAACAGCTAGAGCCAGAATTCAGGTCTTATAATTTTAGCCACTGTTTATCAAGTGCATACTTTTAGCTGGTGAGTATGTTGAACACTGCATTATCTCACAGTAATCTTATATCTGTTTTACAGATGAAGAAAGTATGATGCACAAAGATTGTTACATATAAGTCCTTCTTTCTGAAAGCATGTGTTCTCCTCTCCTGTGCTGAGTCCAGAAATGAACTATTATCAAAGAAGGAGAATAAGAGAACAAATCTTCATCAAAAACAAAAATTACTATAGAGTAGCACACATTACTTGCCCAGCATAGTGCTATGCTTGGCAATTACCATGTTTCATATTCATAACAACCAAACAACTGTTAAGAGTTAAGTATTAGTTTTCCCATTTATAAGTAAGGACAGAGATTCAAAGCGAGAGAAGCAGAATTTAAAACCATTCCTGTTTGACTCCAAATATACTCTGAACCACTCTGTCATTCTGCTTCTGAATTCCTAGTTCACTGTAATTTCCCATATATTTCTTACTGCCTAATGTTACTTATTTTTTGAGTTGTTTTGTCTTTTGTGGGGTGGGGGGCTGTCATTAAAAAAAAAGATGGTGAGGTTTACTTTGTCATCTTTGTTTACCAAATTATCCTGAGGTTTACTTTGTCACCTTTGTTTACTGAATTATCCTAACAATGCCAGAAGTGAGTACTTGTACCATTTTCATAGCATAATGCAGGAAAGTAGCTTTGATCACTGTGTCATACAATCTCTATAATAACTTTGAGCAGTGAGCTGGCAGATTATAGTACTACTATGGAACTGATTTCTACCTTAGACTTTGAGCTCTAAACAGTTCCTTTACCTACTCAGTGATAAGCATCAGCAATTTCTTCAAAGTTAAAGGAAACTGACTTGTTTGTTGAATGTTTTGATTTAAAGCTGTATATATAATAACAAAATATGAGATAGAAGACTAAGTATTATTACAGTAAATTTGCTTACAGTATAGCTAAATAATTTACATTAACAGAGACCATGAAGTGTAGGTGAGGAGTGATTTCTTAAGTCAAAAAAATCTTTTTTCTTATGGACTTCTCATTTCACATTGCCTTAATAATCAGAAACACAAGTATTTAGATCTTAACACTTTTTCATAACAAATGGTTTGTTAACCTGACCACGATAAATACTTCCAGGGCAAATTTTCTGTTAAAATTCAATTGGTTCTTTTTTATTTTCTGGCTAAATTCCACAATTAGTTACTGTGTTCCTGGTAAGATTGGCTCTAAGAAGGAAGTAAAACAGGTTTGTACATATACATACATATTGCACGGTCAAAAGTGAAGACAAAATGTGAAAGAGAAGCATGTTGTTTCTAGTAAAACTCATTCCTTATCTAGAATTAGATGTACTCATAAATATATGTACTAAAATAAGTAAAGATGGCTATTTCATTATTTTTTATAAACTTTATAGTTTTTCAAGCTAATAGTCTAGATATTTGGAATGTATTCATTTAAGCAGAAGAAATAGCTGGCAAATGTTTTATGTCAGGTGGTATGCATGCTGTTTATAACCTTTCTTCTCTTTATTCAGTGTAAGGTAACTAGATGTGACAGCGTATGACATATCACAGAGATGACTCAGGTCAGGAACTGCAAGAAGTCAGAAAAACAGTACCTTTTAAAAGGGCCTAAATAAATAGTACTTAAAGATCTGTAGAGTGCAGTATAGTCTTTTTTTTTTTTTTTTTAACCCTGTTATCTATCAAAAAGAATTGAGTTCAACTGCTTAAATGTTGAGGGAAGTCTTTTACTCAGAGGAAAGTGAATTAGGGTAATGTGCCCTACCAGTTCAGGCTGGGGAGGAATCTCGTTTCCTTTAAAATTAGGAGTGCCTACTGGCAGACATATCTGTTTGTTTAGAGTTTATGTATCTATTTGTTGACCAAGAATTCAATGATAACATTTCCATCACCTACTTTTCCTTTTTGTCTGAAGCCTTTGCAATTATTTAGCTTTCATTACAAATTCCTGTCCCAAAGCATGGGATTTCAACAAAGAACATGGTTAGATCACAAGGCTTACTTTTAAAGGGCTGAATTTTGTTTCTGTCATAGGAAAACAACTGTGTACATTAGTAAACTGTAAAGTATGACATACACTTGGAGAAATGTATATACTCTATATATGTATATAATGTACATGTTTACTCAGTAAACATACCCATATAACAGCCAGATAATGAAACTGAACTTTACAACACCCTAACAAATCTCCCTTGCCCCACCTTCTCAAACCTCCAAAAAATAAACATTTCTGACTTCTAGAAGTCAGAAATCTGTCCTTCTCTAGAAATCATCTGTCCTTCCCTAGAAATATTAATAGGTTTACTCATAAATGTATGTACTTTAGTAATGTATGCTGATGACTAGTAGGGTCTTTTTGGGCAGGGTTGGGGTCCTTTGTGAATATACCCATCCATTTCTATATATATTCAACTTCAATAGATACCTCCAAAGATTTTCTTCATAGTAGCTAAAGCGATTTATATTTTTGTCATCAGTACATGAGAACTAGTTTAGTCTCATCTTTGCCAACAGTTGTTAGCCCTTGCCATTATCTTAACTCAATCTGAAGGGTGTGTACTGCTGTTATAAATGTAGTTTGTATTTCTTTGATGACTTCTGAAACTGAGCATCTAGTTATATGTTTTTGGCAGTCTGATTATATTTTGTAAAGTTCTTTTTCTCATGTTTTTTCAATTCTTTATATAATCCTGATATTTAACTGCAAATATTTTCTACTACTTAAGTTCCCTTTTTTTTTTTTTTTTTTTGCTTTTCCAATATTATATTTTGATGAGCGGAAGTTTTTAATAGTAATGTGCTGCATCTTCTCATTTTTTCTCATTATGTTGATTAGACTTTGTGCCCTGTTTTAAAAAGTTTGTAATACTCCAAGGTATTGAAGAGACATAGTATGTTTTAAGATCTTTGTCTTACCTTTTATACTTTGATCTATAATCCATATAAAATTTATTTTTGAATACATTGTGGGAAAAGATTTTTAAAATGTGTGTTTTAACCACATGGATATCCACAAGAACCAGCACCAATTACTTAAAAGATTATCCTTTCTCTATTGCTCTGCAGTGTCACGTTTGTTTTAAATCAGGTAATTGCACTGTATCTATCATCATTGTTTCAAGTACTATAGAGTTATAAAAGGTCTGGGTTTCTAGTTATGTGAGTCTTTTTGGTTTGTTTTTGTTCAGAATTGCCTGACTATTCTTGGCCCTATGCACTTTCATTTCCATTTTACAAACAACTATCAACACAGAAAGCTCTGTTAGGGCTTTAATTGGGTCTGCATTCAATCTGTACAATCGATTTAAAAGGAACAGACATCTGTAGAACATTGAATCTTCCATATATCTTTCCATTTATTCAAGTCTTTACTTTTTATGAATATTTCATAATTTTCAATGCAGAAATTCTTAATTTCTAAATATTTAGGATATGTATGCTATTATAAGTAGTATATTTTGCGTTTCATTTTCTGTATGCTTTCATAAATAAATGTTTATGTATTTGTCTTATATGCACTGATTTTCTTTTTAAAAAGGAGACTGGAGCAGATATGTGGAACAGAAGCACCATTGAGAAAGAAAGAAAAGAGTGGCTCCTGAGGTTCCTTAAGAGAGACTACAAACCAACAACAATAAAACAAAACTAATAACCAAATTATAGTGGTCCTTGTCTACTAATGGCCTATACCTGGACGACCTGTAAACTGTTTTTTATCCTCTACCTATTCTCTGGTTTTTCATTTGTATGATATCTCTTAGCATTGCCAGTTATTTTTACTGAATTCTAATTATTGAATTCAAAAAATTATATATATATCAATGGTTATATTCCTCCGGAGAAGATTTTCCTTTTCCTGTGCTAGGCAAGAATGAGGGATTACAACTTAAATCCAATCAGTTACTGCGCTAAATTGATGCTGGGTTGTAATTTTAGTAAAATTCAGCCTACCTCTGACCATCTTCTATACCTATGTGTGTGTGTATATGTGTGTACATACATACATATACAAAGACAAATATAATAAGATGTATTGTATATGATACAATTTGTGGCAAGTGAAAAAGATAAAATTAAAAATTTTTATCCAGATTTTTATTTCTTCTCAGATGGAATTCAGGTGTGAAGCAAACTCTTCCACCCGACTTAATACTGTCTTATCTTTCAAGTAAATCTTGAATTTTATTGGATATTAGTATACTTACAATATTGTGTTAATTTCAGGTATACAGCAGAGTGATTCAGTTATACATATATTCCATTTTTTCAGATTCTTTTCCCATATAGGTTATTATAGAATATTAAATACAGTTCCACATGCTATACAGTAGATCCTGGTTATCTGTTTCCCAAGAAAAACAGATAACAGATAGTTTATCCCTCCCCACAACTTTTTCCTTTGGTAGCCATAAGTTTGTTTTTGAAATCTGTATGAGTCTGGTTTTCTTTCTTTTTTTGGTAAATCAGCTCATTTACATCTTTTTTTAAAATTAAATTCTACATATGAGTGATAATATGATATTTGTCTATCTCTGACTTCACTTCGTATAATAATTTCTAGGTCCACCTATGTTCCTGCAAATGACATTATTTCATTCTTTTTTATGGCTGAGTAGTACTACACTGGGAGAAGGCAATGGCACCCCACTCCAGTAATCTTGCCTGGAAAATCCCATGGACAGAGGAGCCTGGTGGGCTGCAGTCCATGGAGTCACTAAGAGTCGGACAGGACTGAGCGACTTCACTTTCACTTTTCACTTTCATGCACTGGAGAAGGAAATGGCAACCCACTCCAATGTTCTTGCCTGGAGAATCCCAGGGACAGGGGAGCCTGGTGGGCTACTGTCTATGGGGTCGCACAGAGTCGGACACGAATGAGGTGACTTAGCAGCAGCAGCAGTATTACATTGATATTTTTACTAATTCTTCCTTATCCATTCCTCTGTCTGCGGACATTAAGAGTGCTTCCATGTCTTGGCTGTTGTAAACAGTGCTTCAGTGAACACTGGGGTGCATGTATCTTTTCAAATTATAGTTTTGTCTGGATATATGTATGCCCAGGAATGGGATTCTTGGATCATAGGGTAGTTATATTGTTTAGTTTTTTAGGGAACCTCCATAGTGTTTGTACCAACTTACATCCCCACTAACAGTGTAGGTGGGTTCAGTTTTCTACACACCCTCTTCAGCATTTGTTTCTAGACTTTTTCATGATGGCCATTCTAACCAGTATGAGGTGATGATACCTCATTGCAATTCAGATTTGCACTTCTCTAATAATTAGTGATGTTGAGCATCTTTTCATGTACTTTTTGGCCATTTCTTTGGAAAAATGTCTATTTAGATCTTTTGTCCATTTTTTGTCCCCCCCCCCCTTTTTCTTTATTTTGACATACAGCTAGCTGCATGAGCTATTTGTATATTTTGGAGATTAATCCCTTGTTGGTCACTTCATTTGCAAATATTTTCTCCCATGCTGTGAATTGTCTTTGCATTTTATTGATGGTTTCCTTTGCTGTGCAAAGCTCTTAAGTTTAATTACTCTTTGTTTTTGATAATTACAAAGATAATAACCATTTATCTTTGTTTTTATTTTCATTCGTCTAGGAGGTGGATTCAAAAAGATATTGCAGCAGTTTATGTCAAAGTGTTCTGTGTTTTCCTCTAAGAGTTGTATAGTTTCTGGCCCTACATTTAGGTTTTTCATTCATTTTGAGTTTTTTTGTGTGTGTGGTGCATAGACAAAATTCTCATTTCACCCTTTTACGTTTAGCTGCCCAGTTTTCCCAGCACTGTTTGTTGTAGAGACTATCTTTCCTCCATTTTATAGTCTTCTCTGTTGTACACTAGTTGACCACAAGTTCATAGATTTATTTCTGGGCTTTCTCTCCTGTTCCATTGATCTATATTTTTATGCCAGTACCATACTCTTTCGATGACCATAGCTTTGTCTGGTGCCAGGAAGCCTGATTCCTCCAGCTCTGTTTTTCTTTCTCGGGATTTTTTTTGGCTATTTGGGTCTTTTCTGTATCCATATGAATTTCAAGATTTTTTGTTCTAGTTCTGTGAAAAATGCCATTGGTAATTTGATAGCAATTGCACTGAATCTTTAGATTGCCTTGGGTAGTATTAGAAGTATTGATTCTTCTAATCTAAGAACATGGTTTATCTCTCCATGTGTTAGTATCATCTTTCTTGATTTCTTTCATCAGTATCTTATAGTTTTTCACAGTAGAGTTCTTTTGCTCCCTAGGTAGTTTTATTCCTAGGGATTTTATTCTTTTTTGATGTGTTAGCAAATGGGATTATTTCCTTAATTCCTCTTCCAAATCTTTCATTGCTAGTATATAGAAATGCAATAGATTTCTGTGTGTTAATTTTGTAACTTGCTACTTTACCAAGTTCAGTGATAAGCTCTAGTAGTTTTCTGGTAACATCTTTAGGATTTTCTATATACAGTATCATTTCAGCTACAAACAGTGACAATTTTACTTCTTCTCTTCCCATTTGGATTCTTTTTTTCCTCTGATTGCTATGACTAGGACTTTCAAAACTACGTTGAATCAAAGGGGCAAGCATGGACATCCTTCTCATATTCCTGATCTTAGAGGAAATGCTTTTAGTTTTTCAATATTGAGAATGATGTTACTCTGGGTTTGTCACATATGGGCTCTATTATTGTGAGGTAGGTTTCCTCTCTGACCACTTTCTGGAGTTTCCAGCTCACTCATTCACTTCCACCTCATTTTTTTCCTCCTGCTGCTGCTGCTGCTGCTAAGTTGGTTCAGTTGTGGCCAACTCTGTGCAACCTCATAGACGGCAGCCCACCATGCTCCCCTGTCCCTGGGATTCTCCAGGCAAGAACACTGGAGTGGGTTGCCATTTCCTTCTCCAATGCATGAAGGTGAAAATTGAAAGTGAAGTCGCTCAGTTTAGCCATCCCATGGACTGCAGCCTACCAGGCTCCTCCGTTCATGGGATTCTCCAAGCAAGAGTACTAGAGTGGGTTTTTTTTTTTTTCTACTATTGATTCCAAATATGGCAAACCCATAACTTATACTCAACACTTAGTGGGAAGTTTAACACTTTTCCTCTTAGATGAGTAACAAGACAAGGACACCCATCCTTGCTACTTTGAATCAATAGAGTATTAGCTGTTTTAACAAGAGCAATTAAGGAAGAAAAAGAAATAAAAGACATTTAAGTCAAAAAGGAAGAAGAAAAGCTGTCACCATTTGCAGATAATATATACAGAAAACCCTAAAGACTCCCCTAAAGACAAAGAACTATTAAACAAATTTAGTACACGCTCAGAATACAAAATCAATTTTCAAAAATCCGTTGCATTTCTATACACTAATATTGAACAATCAGAAAGAAAAATTAAGAGACCAATCCTATTTTCAAATGCACCAGAAAGAATAGGAATAAGTTTAGCCAATAAAGTCAATGACCTGAACACTGAAAACTACAAAATTGAAAAGAAATTGAAGAAGACACAGTAAGTGAAAAGATAAATTGTGTTCATGGGTTGGAAGAATATTGTTCAAATTTCCATACTACCAAAAGCAACCTACAGATTCAATGCAATCCCCATCAAAATTCCAATGACATTTTTCACAGAAATCAAACCAATAATCTTAATTTGTATGGAAATACAAAAGACCCAAAATAGCCAAAACAGTCTTGGGGAAGAACAACAAATCTGTAACATCAAGCTTCCTCATTACTGTAGTAATCAAAACACAGTGTGGTACAGGCATTAAAATAGACACAGAGACCCATAAAACAGAATGGAGGGTCCAGAAATAAATTCATGCAAATATAGTCAACTAATTTACAACAAAGGAGCCAAGAATACTCAATGAGGATAGAACAGACTCTTTAATAAATGGCATTAGGACTGTACAACTATACAGCCATGTGCAAAAGAATTACTGAACCACTCTCTTATATACAGCATATAAAAAATTAATTCAAGATGGATCAAAGACTTGACTATAAGATGTGAAGTCATGAAACTCCTAGAAGAAAACATAGGAAACCTCCTTGACATCAGTCTTGACAATGATAGTTTGGATTTGACATCAAAAGTAAAAACGAGTAAGTGGGACTAAAGCAAACTAACTGGGACCATCAACAAAATAAAAATGCAACCTACAGAGTGAGAGAAAATATTTGCAAATCATATTTCTGATAAGGGGTGAATATCCAAAATTATCTAAAGAACTCACACTTTCTAAACAGAAAAAAGAATTGAACAATCCAGTTTAAAGTGGGCAGACATTTTTCCAAAGAAAACATACATACAGACAAAAAGTATATGAAAAGATGCTCATAATTAAGGAAATGCAAATCAAAAAACAGTGAGATAGCACTTCACACCTGTGAAATAATCGTTCTTAAAAAGAAATAACATGTGTTTGTGAGGATATGGGGAAAGGGGCCTTTAACCTTTGGTGTGAGTATAAACCGGTACGGCCAGTATGGAAAACAGTACGAAATTCTTCAAAAAATTAAAAATGGAACTACCATATGATCAAGTAATTCCACTTTTAGGTTGTTTATTTGAAAGAAACAAAGACACTCAAAATGATATCTGCACGTTCACATTCACTGAGAAGCATTATTTGCAATAGCCAAAACATGGTAGGTATACAGGTATGCACATGCATGCACAACGTAATGTTGTTAAGCCATTAGATGAAAATGGAAATCTTGCCGTTCATGATAACATGGAAAGATTTTGAGAGCATTAAGCTAAGTGAATTAAGTCAGAAATGCAAACACTGTATGATCTTACTATACATGGAGTCTAAGAAAAACCCATGGATACAGAGAGCAGATCTGTAGTTACTAGAGGCAGAGGCTGGATGAAGTGAATGAAGTTGCTGAAAAGGTACCAAGTTCTGGTTGTAAGATAATGTCCTGGTAAAGTAATATACATCATGGTGACTACCCTTAACAGTACTGTATTGCATATTCAAAAGTTGCTACAAGAGTAAATACAAAAGTTCTCATCACAGGAAAAAGAACTGTAACTGTGTATGGTGATGGATGTTAACTAATCTTATTATATAATTTACACATATGTATTTATGATATATCATAATAAAAGTCATTATATGTACACCTAAACTAGTACAGTGTCATATCAATTATGTATCATTTTAAAAGAAAAAACAAAAAATGAAATTACATATGTAAGCCACAGCAATAATTAAATGTCAGTGGTCTAAATACATCAATTTTAAAACAACTTTGTGGGAGAGTAATAAATAGGAGGGGCTTCCCTCTTAGCTCAGTTGGTAAAGAATCTGCCTGCAATGCAGGAGACCCAGGTTCGATTCCTGGGTCAGGAAGATCCCCTAGAGAAGGAAATGGCAATCCACTCCAGTATTCTTGCCTGGAAAATCTCATGGACAGAGGAGCATTGCAGGCTACAATCCGTGGGGTCGCAAGAGTCAAGACATGACTTAGCAACTAACTAAACCACCAGCACCACCACCACTAAACCACCACCATCACCAATAAATAGGAGACTGGGATTGATACACTACTATATACAGGACAGATAACTAATAAGGACCTACTGTATAGCATAGGGAATTCTCAATATTCTGTAGTGATCTGTATAGGAAAAGAATCTAGAAAAGAGTAGCATGACATTAGTCACTCAGTCGTGTCCGACTAAACGGCTCCACAGACTAGCCTGCCAGCTCCTCTGTCCATGGGATTTTCCAGGCAAGAATACTGGAGTGGGTTGCCATTCCCTTCTTCAGGAGGAAAGAGTGGATATATGTATAATTGATATACTTTGCTGTACAGCAGAAACGAATACAACACTGAAAGTCAACTTTCGAACAGATTTGCAGAATGTTAAGGAAAAAATGGCCCAGTATATATGCTATTTACCAGAAACTCATTTGAGGTACAGTGATACAGCTAGGCTGTGTGTAAAAGGATAGAAAAAAGTATACTGTCAAAACAATCAGAAGAAATCAGGAATAGCTCTATTAATGTCAGATAAAGTAGACTTCAAAGAAAAGAAAATTACCATGGACATAGGACATTACATAATCATAAAAGAGCAACACAGCGAGAAGACATGCTAAGCCTAAAGATGTATGTGCTGAACAAAAGAGCTACCAAATAAATGAAGGTAAATAAGGACAGAATTGAAAGAATTAGACAAGCCCATGTTTCTCAACGACATCAACACCCCTCTCTCAACAACTGGTAGAACAACTAGACAAATTCAGCAAAGACAGAGAAGAACTCAATAGCACCATCAAATACCCAACAACATCAGAATATATATACTTTTCCATTGCTTGTGAAATAAATACCAAGAGAGACCATATACTGAGTCAAAAAACAAATGTCAACAAATTTAAAACAACTGAGTTTTCCAGATCTTATGAAGTCAAAATAGATATTGATAGTATAGAAAAATAATCTAAATATAACAAGAAATCTCCAAACAGTTGGAAACTAAAAAGTACCCTTCTAAACAATCTCTAAATCAAAAAAGGAAGTCTCAAAGGAAATTTTAAAATATACTGAACTGAGTAAAAATGAAATATGACATTGAAATTTGTGAGACATGTTAAAGAAATGCCAAAAGGCACATTTCTAGCATTAAGTGCTTCTATTATGTTAAAAGTCTCAAATCAGTATTCTTACCTCAAGAATCTAGAAAAAGAGAAGCAAAATAAAGTAAGCTGAAGGAAGAATATAAGAGCATAAGTCAATACAACTAAAAATGAGAAAATAACAGAGAAAGATAGGGCTGGTTCTTTGATGAGGTCAATAAAATAAAATAAACTTCTAGCAAGGCTGATCAAAAAAGAGAGGGAGAGAGATGACTTTCTTTTCTACTAGGGAAGAAAAAAGAACTGCAAACATCAAAAGGATAATGAATACTATACGTAATTCTCCATATCAGAACTCCCAGTATGAAATGGATAATCTAAATGGTCTTATGAACTTATAATTTGAAAACTTCAGTAGTTTCTTCAGGCCTAGATGACTATGTTGGAGAAGTCTATCAAACTTAAAAGAAGAATAAACACCAATTCAACACCATCTCTTTAAGAAAAAAGTAGAGAAGGGAACACTTTCCAACTCAGTTTATAAAGCCAGAATGACCCTGATACCAAAGCCAGGCAAACACAGTACAAGAAAGAAAAGAACAACTCAATATTCTTCATGGAGATAAATGAAAAAAAATTAACAAAATATTAAGCAATGGAATTCAGCAAAATATAAAATTAATTCATATTATGAAATGAAATATACCAGGCATAAATGACTGGTTTGGTATTTGAATGTAACCTACTCCATGAACAGACTAAAGAAGACAAATCACATGATCATATCAGTCAATATAAAGAAAGCATCTGAGGAAATTCAACATTCATTCATGATGGAAAAAACTGAGGAAAACAGAAAAAGAGTGGGACTTCTCCAACTTGATAAAGAGCATCTATGTTAGGCCTACAGTAAGCATTGTAATTAATGATGTAAGATGATTTTTTTTCCCTAAGTTGGGAACATGGCAATGATATTCACACATATCACTGTCATTCAGCAAAGTTCTTGAAGTTCTAGCCAGTGCAATAAGGCAAAAAGTGGCAGGGTGGTGGGGGGGCGAAGCATACAAACTGAAAAGGAGAATTAAAACTATCTCTATCTGCTATTGACATGAGGGTCTATACAGAAAAGTGCAGGAATCTAAAAACAAAAAAACAACTTAGAGCTAATAAATGATTTCAGAAAGGTTGCAGGATAAGAGATTTTGAAACTTAGCTATATTTCCATAGAACTAATAATAAACACATAGATACCAAGATTTAAAATACAATACATATACAATTGCTCAAGATAATCAAATATTTAGGTGTATATCTGACCAAACAATGCAAGACTTTTCTGCTGAAAAACAGAAAACATTTATGAAAAAATCAAAGATTTAAATCAATCTAGAAACATACTACATTCATGAATTGGAAGATTGACCAAAGGAAAGGCACCAGTTCTCTCCAAATTGTTATATAGATTTAAGTCAATTTCTGTCAAAATCCTAGGAAGTTTAATGCCAGATACAGATAAGATCATTGAAAATTTTATATGGAGCAGTGGAATCACAGTGGTGGAGGAGTACGTAAAACTGGCTTACCCCCTCTACCCTATCATAAAACATCAAAAATACATCTACATGTGGAATGGTATTCATGGAATACTAACTAGAAACTTGCATAACTCCTATATAACCAAAGCTGTATGAAAGATTTTCACATAATCAGGTATGATGGGGATAAAATCCCACTGGGGTGGGATGTGTGCCCATGGGAGGGATCTAAGGAAGAGGTCTGCATGGGCAGACCCACACCCTAGGGAGTGAGCAGATCAAGTCATAATCTAGGCATCCCAGTCCAGCAATCCTGTAGAGAGAAGAAAACCCCCCTTTCCTGCTGCGAAATGGGGAGAGCAGTGGCACCCCACTCCAGTACTCTTGCCTGGAAAATCCCATGGATGGAGGAGCCTGGTGGACTGCAGTCCATGGGATTGCAAAGAATCGGACACGACTGAGCGACTTCACTTTCACTTTTCACTTTCAAGCATTGGAGAAGGAAATGGCAGCCCACTCCAGTGTTCTTGGCTGGAGGATCCCAGGGATGGGGGAGCCTGCTGGGCTGCCGTCTACGGGGTCGCACAGAGTCGGACACGACTGAAGCAACTTAGCAGCAGTAGCAGCTGCTGCGAAAATCCCTTGGACGCGGAGGCAGCCAAGATCTCAGGCAATGAATAGCACAGCCACCTTAATTCCTGCAGCCACAGAGCTTCAAATCCCAGCCCCATCCTACTCTAAACTATAGCCTTGTGCTATATGAAAGTTGCTCAATCATATCCAACTTTGTACAACCCCATGACTGTAGCCCTCCAGGCTCCTCTGTCCATGGGATTTCCCAGGCAAGAATACTAGAGTCAGAAGCTATTCCCTTTTCCAGGGGAACTTTCTGACCCAGGGATCAAACCCAGGTTTCCTGCACTGCAGGTAGATTCTTTACCATCTGAGACAAAACAACAGAGAAAGGGACATGACCTTGGGTAACATCTGAATGGAACCCCAGATGCCAGCACAGGTGGCACTTAGGTCCCCTGTGACCACACAGGCCTCCCTTGCTTCAGCATTCACCTCCTTTGGAGAAGACCACATATTTAAGAGCAACAGAGCCTGATCAAACCAAACCCTCAGGACTCGTATTAATGGAGAGAAGACTCCACCCCTGTCAGAACAGCAGTAGCCACAGAGCAGAGATGAAGCCTCATTTCACACCCTGCGTAACTGTAACCCCTACGAAGGGGATAACTGCCAGAAAGATGTGGCTGGTATCCATACCAAAAACACTGGACACACACAGTCTACACAGAGATGCTCCCTCATAAAAATGCTCTTCAAGATCACAATAGATAACTGTTTCTCCTAAGCTCATGGAAACAGAGAAAGTTAAAAAGGCAAAGGAACTACTCCAAATTGAAAGAACAAGACTAATCCCCTTGAAGAATAATGAAACAGAGCTCACCAGTCTAGACTCTAAGTTCAAAAATGTGGTAATAAAAATACTCAAAGAATTAAAGAAGCTTTTTGATAGAAACACAGTTCACTACGACAAGGAACTAGAAACTATAAAGATTAACCAATCAAAAACAGTTGCCCAAGATAAAAGTCTGTAGAGAAGCAACGAACAGCCAACTAAATGAAACAGAACAATTAATTGATATGGAAGATAGAATAATGGAAATCTAATTAGAAGACAGAGAAAAGAAAAAACTGAAAACAACATACAACATCTCTGAGATAATATAAAACATGCCAAGTTACTCATAATAGGGGCTCCAGAAAGAGAAGACAGACAAAAGGGGATTGAAAGTGTATCTGAAGAAACTGTATCTAAAAACTTCCCAAACCTAAAGAAGGAAAACAGATATCCAGATACAGAAAGCATGGAGAAACTCAAACATTCCCACACCAAGACATAATGAAAACGGCATAAGTTGGATTACCACAAGATAATGAAGAAGGATGTGAGCTCAACCTCTTCTTTAAAAGAAAATCACCAAAATCACAACCAACTGCTGAACAACTATCAACAAAAAAAAATTCTGGAACCTATACCTATGTCCAAAGACAAAGAGAAGGCCATAGAGAGATGGTAGGAAGGGCACAATCCAGTACACTCAAATCCCATACACACCTGGTGAGCAACCCACAAACTGGAAAACAGGAATACCACAGAAGTTATCCCACAGGACTGAAAGTTCTTAGCCCCATGTCAAGTTCTTAGTCCCCTTGTGGTCTGGGAGCAGGTAGAAGAGTCCCTAGAGATTCTTGCTTTGAAGGATAGTAGGGTTTTGACTGGAGAACTGATGGAAAAAGACCCCGCCGTTGGAGGGCACACAAAAAATCTCATGTGCACCAGGGCCCATAGGAAAAAAGCACTGGCCCCTTAAGACACTGGACCAGACCAACTTGCTAGTATTGAAGGGTCACTGATGGAGGTGGGGATGCAGCTGGAGCACCATGGAGACAAGGATACAGGCACTAGCAATGCTGGGATGCTTGAGTCCTCCTAGAGGCTGTCATTTGCCCCACCAAACAGCCTGTAGGTTCGCAGGACAGACAACCAACAGGGTAGGAATATACCCCCCACCCGTCAGCAGAGAAGCAATTTAAAAGTTTTGCTGAGCATAGCCCTGCCCATCAGAGAAGCACAAGACCCACCTTCACCCACCACCAGTCCTTCCTATCAGGAAGCTTACATAAGCCTCTTAGATAGCCTGATTCACCACAGGGCAGACAGGAGAAGCAAGAAAAGCTACAGTCCTGCAGCCTGTAGAACAGAAAGCACAATCACAGAAAATTAGATAAAATTAAATGGCAAGCATATATGTCCCAGACGAAGGAACAAAATAAAACCCCAGAAAAACAACTAAGTGAAGTAAAAATAGGCAATCTTCTGGAAAAAGAATTCAGAATAATGATTGTGAAGATGATCCAGGATCCTGGAAAAACAATGGGGACAAGGATCGAGAAGATGCATTAAAATGTTTAACATAGACCTAGAAGTACTTTTGCCTGGAAAATCCCATGAATGGAGGAGCCTAGTAGGATACAGTCCATGGGGTTGCTAAGGGTCGGACACGACTGAGCGGCTTCACTTTCCCTTTTCACTTTCATACATTGGAGAAGGAAATGACAACCCACTCCAGTGTTCTTGCCTGGAGAATCCCAGGGCTGCCGTCTATGGGGTCACACAGAGTCGGACACGACTGAAGTGACTTAGCAGAAGAACTAAAAACCAAACAAGCAGAGATGAATAATAAAATAAGTGAAATTAAAAATACACGGGAAGGAATCAATAGAATAAATTAGGCAGAGAACAGATAAGTAACANGCTGCCGTCTATGGGGTCACACAGAGTCGGACACGACTGAAGTGACTTAGCAGAAGAACTAAAAACCAAACAAGCAGAGATGAATAATAAAATAAGTGAAATTAAAAATACACGGGAAGGAATCAATAGAATAAATTAGGCAGAGAACAGATAAGTAACATGGAGACAGAATAGTGGAAATCACTGCCACAGAATAAAGAATTAAGACAGTCTAAGAGACCTATGGGCAACATTAAATGTTTATTATAGGGTCCCAGAAGGACAAGAAAGAGAGAGCAGGCCCAAGAAAATATTTGAAGAGATAATTGCTGAAAACTTCCCTAACATAGGAAAAGAAAGAGCCACCCAAGTCCAGGAAACACAGATAGTCCCAGGCAGGATAATCCCAAGGAGGAACATGCTAAGACACATATTCATCAAACAAAAAGACAAAAATAAAATATTAAAGCAACAAGAGAAAACTGACAAATAACATACAAGGGAACTCCCATGAGTTATTCACTGATTTTTTCAACAGAAGCTCTACAGGCCAGAAGGAAGTGGCATAACATATTTAAAGTGATAAAAGGGAAGAACCAACAACCAAGAATACTCTACTCGGCAAGGCTTTCATTCAGATTTGATGGAGAAATCAAAAGCTTCTCAGGTAAGAAAAAACTAAGAGCTAAACACCACCAGACCAGCTTTTCAACATATGCATTGTTGGTGAGAATGTAAATTGATATAGCCACTATGGAGATTTCTTAAAAAAGAAAAAAAAAACTAGGAGTAAAACTACCATGAAATAAAGTGAAAGTCACTCAGTCATGTCCGACTCTTTGCAACCCCATGAACTATATATACTCCATGGAATTCTCCCTGGGTAGCCTCTCCCTTCTCCAGGGAATCTTCCCAACCCAGGGATTGAACCCAGGTCTCTCAGATATGTAGATGACACCACCCTTATGGAAGAAAGTGAAGAACTAAAGATCCTCTTGATAAAGGTGAAAGAGAGTGAAAAAGTTGGCTTAAAGCTCAACATTCAGAAAACTAAAATCATGGTATCCAGTCCCATCACTTCATGGCAAATAGATGGGGAAACAGTGGAAACACTGGCTGACTTTATTTTGGGGGGCTCCAAAATCACTGCAGATGGTGACTGCAGCCATGAAATTAAAAGACGCTTACTCCTTGGAAGGAAAGTTATGCCCAACCTAGACAGCATATTAAAAAGCAGAGACATTATTTTGCCAACAAAGGTCCTTCTCGTCAAGGCTATGGTTTTACCAGTATTCGTGTATGGATGTAAGAGTTGGACTATAAAGAAAGCTGAGCACCAAAGAATTGATGCTTTTGAACTGTGGTGTTGGAGAAGACTCTTGGACTGCAAGGAGATCCAGCCAGTCCGTCCTAGAGGAGATCAGTCCTGAGTGTTCATTGAAAGGACTGATGTTGAAGCTGAAACTCCAGTACTTTGGCCACCTGATGTGAAGAGCTGACTCATTTGAAAAGACCCTGATGCTGAGAAAGATTGAAAGGCAGGAGGAGAAGGGGACGACAGAGGATGAGATGGTTAGATGGCATCACCGACTCAATGGATATGAGTTTGAGTAAATCCTGGGAGTTGGTGATGGACAGGGAGGCCCAGTATGCTGTGGTCCATGAGGTCACAGAGTCGGACATGACTAAGTGACTGAGCTGAACTGAACTCCTGCTTTGCAGGCGGATTCTTTACCAGCTGAGCCACAAGGGAAGCCCAAGAATACTGGAGTGGGTAGCCTATCCCTTCTCCAGCAGATCTCCCCAAACCAGGAATAAAAGTGAGATCTCCTGTATTGCAGGTAGATTCTTTACCACCTGAGCTACCAAGGAATCACCAAACTACCATATAAACCAGCAGTCCTCCTACTGAGCATATACCCTGAGAAGACCATTCTAAAAGACACATGTAAACCAATGTTCATTGCACCAAAGTCTACAATAGTCAGGACATGGAAGCAATCTAGAGATCCATGACAGATGAATGGATAGAGAAGTTGTGGTAGATATATACAATGGAACATTACTCAGCCATAAAAGGGAATGATTTTGAGTCAGTTCTAGTGAGGTGGATGAACCTAGAGCCAATTATAGAGTGAAGTAAGTCAGAGAAAGGGAAAGGTACATGCAACTGAATGCAGAGTACCAG
This sequence comes from Neotragus moschatus, assembly GCA_006410615.1. Taxonomy (NCBI): domain Eukaryota; kingdom Metazoa; phylum Chordata; class Mammalia; order Artiodactyla; family Bovidae; genus Neotragus; species Neotragus moschatus. Next base: position 319,224 of record SJYA01001797.1, on the reverse strand, counting down.
AGACTAGAAAAAGGAACAAGGCCTTCTTCAATGAACAATGCAAAGAAATAGAGGAAAACAACAGAAGGGGAAAGACTAGAGATCTCTTGAAGAAAACTGGAGATATCAAAGGAAAATTTCATGCAAAGATGGGCACAATAAAGGACAGAAATGGTAAAAGATAATGGTAATAGAAGCAGAAGAGATCAAGAAGGGATGGCAAGAATACACAGAAGAACTGTACAAAAAAGATTTTCATGACCCAGATAACCACGATGATGTGGTCACTCACCTAGAGCCAGACATCCTGGACTGTGAAATCAAGTGGGCCTTAGGAAGCACTGCTCCTAAAAAAGTACCTCCTAGTGGAGGTGGGAGAAGGCAATGGCAATGGACTGCAGTCCTCTTGCCTGGAAAATCCCATGGGAGGAGCTTGGTAGGCTGCAGTCCATGGGGTCACTAAGAGTTGGACACGACTGAGTNTACAATGGAACATTACTCAGCCATAAAAGGGAATGATTTTGAGTCAGTTCTAGTGAGGTGGATGAACCTAGAGCCAATTATAGAGTGAAGTAAGTCAGAGAAAGGGAAAGGTACATGCAACTGAATGCAGAGTACCAGAGACTAGAAAAAGGAACAAGGCCTTCTTCAATGAACAATGCAAAGAAATAGAGGAAAACAACAGAAGGGGAAAGACTAGAGATCTCTTGAAGAAAACTGGAGATATCAAAGGAAAATTTCATGCAAAGATGGGCACAATAAAGGACAGAAATGGTAAAAGATAATGGTAATAGAAGCAGAAGAGATCAAGAAGGGATGGCAAGAATACACAGAAGAACTGTACAAAAAAGATTTTCATGACCCAGATAACCACGATGATGTGGTCACTCACCTAGAGCCAGACATCCTGGACTGTGAAATCAAGTGGGCCTTAGGAAGCACTGCTCCTAAAAAAGTACCTCCTAGTGGAGGTGGGAGAAGGCAATGGCAATGGACTGCAGTCCTCTTGCCTGGAAAATCCCATGGGAGGAGCTTGGTAGGCTGCAGTCCATGGGGTCACTAAGAGTTGGACACGACTGAGTGGCTTCACTTTCCCTTTTCACTTTCATGCACTGGAGAAGGAAATGGCAACCCACTCCAGTGTTCTTGCCTGGAGAATCCCAGAGATGGGGGAGCCTGGTGGGCTGCTGTCTATGGGGTCGCACAGAGTCGGACATGACTGAAGCAACTTAGCAGCAGCAGTGGAGGTGATGGAATTCCAATAGAGCTATTTCAAATCCCAAAAGACAATGCCATTAAAGTGCGGCACTCAATATATCAGCAAATACAGAAACCCAGCAATGGCCACAGAACTGGAAAAGGGCAATCTTCATCCCAGTTCCCAAGAAGGATAGTCTAAAAGAATGTTCAAACTACCAGACAATTGCACTCACTTCCCATGCTAGTAATGTTATATTCAAAACCCTTCAAGCTAGGCTTTGACAGTACTTGAATTGAGAACATCCAGATAGACAAGCTGTGTTTAGACAAGGCAAAGGAACCAGAGATCAAACTGCCAACATTTCACTGGATCATAGAGAAAGCAAAGGAATTCCAAAAAGTACATTTACTTCTGTTCTATTGACTACACAAAAGCCTTAGACTGTGTGAATCATAACAAACTGTGGAAAACAAAGAGATGGGAATACCAGATCATCTTACCTATCTCCTGAGAAACCTGTATATGGGTCAAGAAGCAACAGAAAATTATATTGAACTGACTGGTTCAAAATTGAGAAAGGAGTAAGGCTGTATATTGTCCCCTGTTTATTTAACTTATATGCAGAGCACATCATGTGGAATGCCAGGCTAGATGAATTACACTCTGGAATCAAGATTGCAGGGAGAAATATCAACAACCTCAAATATGCAGATGATACCACTCTAATGGCAGAAAATGAAGACAAACTTAGAGCCTCGTGATGAAGGTGAAAGAGAAGAATGAAAAAGCTGGCCTAAAACTCAACATTCAGAAAGCTTAAGATCATGGCATCCAGCCCCATCACTTCATGGTAAATAAAAGGGGAAAAGGTTGAAGCAGTGACAGATTTTCTCTTCTTGGGCTCTAAAATCATTGCAGATGGTGACTGCAGCCATGAAATTAGAAGATGACTGCACCTTGGAAGGAAAGCTATGACAAACTTAGTGTATTAAAAAGCAAAGACATCACTTTGCTGACAAAGGTCCATATAGTCAAAACTATGGTCTTTCACATAATCATATACAGATGTGAGAGTTGGACCATAAAGTAGGCAGAGCACCAAAGAATTGATGCTTTTGGATGGTTGTGCTGAAGACTCTTGAGAGTCTTGGACAGTAATGAGATCTAACCAGTCAATCTTAAAGGAAATCAACCCCGAATATTCACTGGAAGGACTGATGCTGAAACCAAAGCTCCAACATTCTGGCCACCTGATGTGAAAAACTGACTCATTGGAAAAGACCCTGATGCTGGGAAAGATTGAAGGCAGAAGGAGAAGAGCGCAACAGAGGATGAGATGGTATCACTGATTCAATGGACATGAACTTGGGCAAATACCAAGAGATGGTGGGAGACAGGGAGGCCTGTCATGTTGCAGTCCATGCAGCTGCAAAGAGTTGGAAAATACTTGGCAACTGTACAACAAAGTCAGAAAGAGAAAAACAGATATTGTATATTAACACATCTATATGGAATCTACAAAAATGGTACTGATGAACCTATTTGTATGGCAGCAATAGAGACGCAGACACAAAGAACAAACTTGGGGACACAGTGAAGGAAGGAGAGGATGAGATGAACTGAGAGAATAGCACTGAAACATATATATTACTATATGTAAGATAGATAGCTAGTAGCAATTTGCTGTATGATGCAGGGAGCTCAACTCAGTGCTATGCAACAACCTAGAGGAGTGGGATTGAGTGGGAGGTGGGAGGAAGGTTGTATGTGAAAGTTGCTCAGTCATGTCTGACTCTTTGCGAACCCATGGACATATGTATACCTATGGCTAATTCATGTTGATGTGCAGCAGAAACAACATAGAATTGTGAAGCAATTATTCTCCAAATAAAAATAAATTTTCAAAAAATTCCATCAAACAAAAGTCCAGGACCAGATGGCTTCACAATAAGGACACTACATAATGATCAAGGGATCAATCCAAGGCACTGAAACATGTGTGCTGTCGTGTGGAAAACGAATCGTCGGTCTATATTCGGTTCAGGATACAGGATGCTTGGGACTGGTGCACGGGGATGATCCAGAGAGTTGATGTGGAGTGGGAGGTGGCAGGGGGGGGTTCAAGAATGGGAACTCATGTACACCTGAGATGAAAAAAAAATAAAAATTAAAAATTAAAATTAAAAATAAATAAGTAAACAAACAATTGTAAATATATATATACCCAACATAGTATTTTGAGGTTCTTCTAATAGTCATAAAGGGAGAAGTTGACAGTAATAATAGTGGGGAACTTTAATACTCCACTGACATCAATGGACCAATCATCTAGGCAGAAAAATCAATAAGGCAACAGAGATCCTAAATGACACAATAGAGCAGCTGGACTTCATTTATATCACAGGACATGATCTGCAGATACACATTCGTGAATTGCAAGAATTAATATTGTTAAAAAGTCCATACTACCCAAGCAATCTATAGATATAACCAATCTCTATCAAGACACCAATGTCCACAAGTCTGTTCTCTATGTCTGCATCTCAACTACTGCCCTATAAATCAAAGTAAAAAAATAATATTATTTAATAAAGAATCCTGAAATTTATAAGAAAGCACAAAAGACCCCAAATTGCCAAAGCATCCTGAGGAGGAAAAAAGGTGGAAGCATAGTCCATCTAGACTTTATACTACAAAGCTACAATAATCAAAACAGCATGGCATTGGGACAAAGACATCTGGCTCAATGGAATAGAGAACCCCAAAATAAACCCACATATGGTCAATTAATGTACAACAAAGGAGGCAAAAATATACAATGGAGAAAAGACATTCTCCTCAACAAGCAGTGTTAGGAAAACTTGATAGCTGCATATGAAGTTGGTGCAGACATAATTGCAGTTTTTGCACTGTTCAAATTTGCTGTTTGGTATTGGAATATATTCTTAATAAATGTGGTTATAGTATATATCATGTTAATGCTAATTTCTCATTCTATGCTTTTTGCAAATGATCATTTTGCAAAAGTATATATACTACAGTGGGCAAGAATCCCTTAGAAGAAATAAAGTAGCCCTCACAGTCAACAAGAGTCCAAAATGCAGTAAGTGGGTACAATCTCAAAAACAACAGAATGATCTCTGTTCATTTCCAAGGCAAACCATTCAATATCACAGTAATCCAAGTCTATGCCCCTACCGCTAATGCCAAAGAAAATGAAGTTGAATGGTGCTGTGAAGATCTAAAAGACCTTCTAGAACTAACACCAAAAAAATAAAAAAAAAAAGGTTGTCCTTTTCATCTTAGGGGACTGGAATGCAAAAGTAGGAAGTCAACAGATACCTGGAGTAACAGGCAAGTTTGGTCTTGGAACCAAATGAAGCAGGGTAGAGGCTAACAGAATTCTGCCAAGAGAATGCATTGGTCATAGCAAACACCCTCTTCCAACAAAGAAATGACTCTACAAATGGACATCACCAGATAGATGGTCAGTACTGAAATCAGATTGATTATATTCTTTGTAGCCAAAGATGCATGCTTTATACAGTCAGCAAAAACAAGACCTGGAATGTGTCTGTGGCTCAGATTATGGACTCCTTACTACAAAATTCAGACTTGAAAAAAGTAGGCCATCAGAGAAATCAGTGGCACCCCACTCCAGTACTCTTGCCTGGAAAATCCTATGGACGGAGGAGCCTGGTAGGCTGCAGTCCATGGGGTCACTAAGAGTCAGACACGACTGAGCGACTTGACTTTCACTTTTCACTTTCATGCATTGGAGAAGGAAATGGCAACCCACTCCAGTGTTCTTGCCTGGAGAATCCCAGGGACGGGGGAGCCTGGTGGGCTGCCTTCTATGGGGTCGCATAGAGTCGGACATGACTGAAGCGACTTAGCAGCAGCAGCGGCGGCAGGGGTAACCATTAGACCATTCAGGTATGACCTAAATCAAATCCCTTACGATTATACAGAGGAAGTGACAAATAGATTCAAAGTATTAGATCTGATAGAATGCCTGAAGAACTTTGGACTGTTCGTAACTATGGACTGTTTGTAACACTGTACAGGAGGCAATGACCAAAACCACCCCAAGAAAAAGAAATGCAACAAAGTAAGATTGTTTCTGAGGAGGCCTTACAAATAGCTGAGAGAAGAAAAGTGAAATGCAAAGGAGAAAAGGAAAGATATACCCATCTGAATGCAGAGTTCCAAAGAATAGTAAGGAGAGATAAGAAAGCTTTAAGTGAACAATGCATAGAAATAGAAGAAAACAATGGAATGGGAAAGACTAGAGATCTCTTCAAGAAAATTAGGTACCAAGGGGACATTTCATGCAAAAATGGGCACAAAGGACAGAAACAGTATGGACAAAAACAAAAGATATTAAGAACAGGTGACAGAAATCCCCAGAAGAATTGTACAAAAAAGGTCTTAATGACCTGGGTAACCATGATGGTGTGATCACTCACCTAGAGCCAGACATCCTGGAGTGTGAAGGATGGGCCTTAAGAATCATTACTATGAAAAAAAAAAAAAAAAGAATCATTACTATGAACAAAGCAAGTGGAGGTGATGGAATTCTAATTGAGTTAATTAAAACCCTAAAAGATGATGCTATACTCAACATGCCAGCAAACTTTGAAAACGCAGCAGTGGCCACAGGACTTGAAAGGTCAGTTTTCATTTCAATCCTAAAGAGGAGCATTGCCAAAGAATGCTCAAATATCACACAACAGCGCTCCTGTCACATGCTAGGAAGGTAATGCTCAAAATTCTTCAACCTAGGTTTCAACGGTATCTGAACCAAGAATTTCCAGATGTACAAGCTGGGTTTAGAAAAGGCAAAGAAACCAGAAATCAAACTGCTAACATCAGTTGGATCATAGAAAAAGGTAGAGAATTTCAGAAAAACATCTGCTTCATTGACTATGTTAAAGCTTTTATGTAGATCAGTCACAACACACTGTGGAAAATTCTTCAAGAGATGAGAATACCAGATCACCTTACCTGCCTCCTGAGAAACCTGTATGCCAGTCAAGAAGCAACAGTTAGAACTGGACATGGAACAACAGACTGCTTCAAAATTGGGAAAGGAGTACATCAAGGCTATATATTGTCACCTGTCTTATTTAATTTATATGCAGAGTATCATGTGAATGAAGAGTTGGATGAAACTCAAGTTAGAATCAAGAATGACAGGAGAAAAATCAATAACCTCAGATATGCAGATGACACCACCCTAATGGCAGAAAGTGAAGATAAATTAAAGAGCCTTTTGATGAAGGTGAAAGAGGAGAATGAAAAAGCTGGCCTAAAACTAAAAACTCAATAAACTAAGTTCATACATCCAGTCCTATCACTTCATGGGTAACAGATGGGAAAAAGTGGAAATAGTGACTAACTTTATTTTCTTGGGGTCCAAAATCATCGCAGACGGTGAGTGTAGCCATGAAATTAAAAGACGCTTGCTCCTTGGAAGGAAAGCTATGATAAACCTACACAGCATATTAAAATGCAGAGACATTACTTTTCCAACAAAGGTCCATATAGTCAACACCATGGTTTTTCCAACCGTCATGTATGATGTGAGAGTTGGACCATAAGGAAGGCTGAATGCCAAAGAATGGATGCTTTCAATTTGTGGTGCTCAAGAAGACTCTTGAAGAGTCCTGTGGACAGCAAGGAAGTCAAACTAGTCAATCCTCTAGGAAATCAACCCTGAATATTCATTGGAAGAACTGATGCTGAAGCTGCAATACTTTGGCCATGTGATGTGCAAAGCCTACTCACTGGAAGAGACCCTGATGCTGCGAAGGATTGGAGGCATGAGGAAAAGGACGTGACAGAGGATGAAATGATTGGATGGCACCACCAACTGTATGGACATGAGTCTGAGCAAATTCCACAAGACAGTGAAGAACAGGGAAGCCTGGAATGCTGCAGTTCACAGGGTTGCAAATAGTGGCACACGAGTTAAGGACTGAACAGCAACAATAAAGTACTGAGAAGATTTGCAGTCTATAAAGTTGCAAAGTGTTGGACACGACTTACAAACTGAACACAACAACATTTATTCACTACTGATATAATTAATTCTCATTTTTGTCTATCAGGGACTAAAAGAATGAAAGAATTTATCCATTTTATAGATAATTGGTTTCTTGTGCTACTTCCCCATTTTTTTATGCTTTATTTTTCTACCTTTTCCTCTTCTAAAACAAATATATGACATCAGTTTTCCTTTGCTGTAATCAGTCATAGATAATATGTGCTTATCACACATAATTTTAATAAGATAATACAATGTTATAATTTTAATGTAGATTAGAAATAAATGTTAGAGAAGGCAATGGCAACCCACTCCAGTACTCTTGCCTGTAAAATCCCATGGATGGAGGAGCCTGGTAGACTGCAGTCCATGGGGTCACTAAGAGTCAGACATGACTGAGCGACTTCACTTTTACTTTTCACTTTCATGCATTGGAGAAGGAAATGGCAACCCACATCAGTGCTCTTGCCTGGAGAATCCCAGGGACGGGGGAGCCTGGTAGGCTGCCATCTATAGGGTCATACAGAGTCGGACATGACTGAAGCGACACAGCAGCAGCAGTAGCAGCAGAAATGTAGTCTTGCTATTTTCAAATTTTAAGTCCTTGTGACACTTCTATACTGAAAGGCATAATGAAGTATTAACTAGTTTACCAGTCAGTTCAGTTCAGTTGCTCAGTTGTGTCCGACTCTTTGCGACCCCATGAATTGCAGCAAACCAGGCCTCCCTGTCCATCACCATCTCCCAGAGTTCACCCAAACTCATGTCCATCGAGTTGGTGATGCCATCCAGCCATCTCATCCTCTCCTCCCCTTCACCTCCTGCCCCAAATCCCTCCCAGCATCAGAGTCTTTTCCAATGAATCAACTCTGCATCAGGTAGTCAAAGTACTGGAGTTTTAGTTTTAGCATCATTCCTTCCAAAGAACACCCAGGACTGATCTCCTTTAGAATAGACTGCTTGGATCTTGTTGCAGTCCAAGGGACTCTCAAAGAGTCTTCTCCAACACCACAGTTCAAAAGCATCAATTCTTCAGCGCTTAGCTTTCTTCACAGTCCAACTTTCACTTCCATACATGACCACTGGAAAAACCATAGCCTTGATTAGATGGACCTTTGTTGACAAAGTAATGTCTCTGCTTTTGAATATGCTATCTAGGTTGGTCATAACTTTCCTTCCAAAGAGTAAGCGTCTTTTAATTTCATGGCTGCAATCACCATCTGTAGTGATTTTGGAGCCCACCAAAATAAAGTCTGACACTATTTCCACTGTTTCCCATCTATTTCCCATGAAGTGATGGGACCAGATGCCACAGTCTTAGTTTTCTGAATGCTGATCTTTAAGCCAACTCTTTCACTCTCCTCTTTCACTTTCATCAAGAGGCTTTTTAGCTAACTAGCTTATGAAGTGAAGTGAAGTGAAGTCACTCAGTCATGTCCAACTCTTTGCGACCCCATGGGCTGTAGCCCGCTCAGGCTCCTCTGTCCATGGGATTCTCCAGGCAAGAATACTGGAGTGGGTTGCCATTTCCTTCTCCAGGGGATCTTCCCAACCCAGGGATTGAACGTGGGTCTCTTGCATTGCAGCCAGACGCTTTATCCTCTGAGCCACCAGGGAAGCCTATAGATGTATATAAAATCACTGTAAATGTAATTGCTATAAATGCAGAATTATATATCAATGTTGTACTGAAGACTCAAATGCTGCAAGCTTCACCTCTAGGCAGGGCCTTAAGCATAGTCTAAAAACCACCTAGCTATGTGCACCATCTGCTCTATCCACTCATAGAATTCTGACCAAATGTGCTGCTTCCTCTTGGCCTCCTCAGACCAGGAGACAAAAAAGAGTTACATGATCACTATAACTGCAAGTAAAAGACTTGTTATTTAGCATGGCAAACAATGTAATTATTATCCAAGCCAGCAGTTCTTGTTCCTGTATTCCCAATTTCCAGCTGTGATACATAAGATCTTCCATTTTAGCCACTGTCTTGTTTTTAAAAAAGGAGTTGGGGGTGGGGGAATTCCTACTGTGCCAATGCCTTACAGCTCTGATGGTGTGAGTCATAAAGAATCTGGATTTATTGGATAGAACTGTAAGTAAAAAAGTCTTCCAAATACTCTTGAGCTAAAACTTGTGATGGCCCTTTAAACCCATGCAATGCTTCAGCTAGACTCCAAAGGTTGATGCTTTATAATGTATCAGGAGTAATCATGTATATGGATAATTTTGATTTTGAGTCTTAATTTTCAGCTTTACATAAGTTTCTGTCCAGGTAAAGCTGAATTTCTTGTAAGAGTAACCCCATCTGACCAACCCCAAAGAATGCATCTTTAAGGGCCTGGAGATGATTCTCCTAAGCAATATTCCATGCAACTACAGGAAAGGATCCACCATAGAATAGGATGACAAACCCCTTCATCAAAAATATTTAAAATCTTCTGGGACTCACACATTATTTCATTTTCCGTTTTTATAACCTCATTGCTCTGCTTAATTAACCTTTAAAAAAGTGTATAAAACTTTGCCTGAGTTCTAATAATAAATTTTCCACTGTTTTAATAAACTGAGACGATAGGAATAAACAATTGGATGCCTGCACATAGCAATGCCTAACCTAGTCAAGAATCTTTTAGAGACAAGCCCCTAAAGGTAAGAGTTACAGGCTAGGGAATGGAGAAGTCATCTGCAAATATACCTGGCTCAGTATCTAAAAGAAAATGCAAACATAGGTCCAGCACTAACCAGTAAATAATAATTTACTACATTCATTTGATGAATATTACTACTTAGTAATTTTGACTTCTACACCTGCTTTTTCTCTGCAGTACTAGATAACTTTATAAACTCTCATCAATCACTAATTAGGGAGAACTTCAGACTTAGAAACCTAGTAAGGCAGTGAAAACTTTCTAAAATGGCAAACAAAAAACAACAGTCATCAAGAGACATCATCAAAGCTGGAAAAACATTTTCCTCCAGGACACATCCATCTATTCATTTTAGCTAAAAATTTCCTAGAGCCTTTCAGAGTCATACTTACAGTCAACCACCTCACATTTAGCTTAGTGTTATGCATGCTCAGTCAGATTCACCCACTCTTCTGCTGCACTTTACGACTATCGTTACTTTCTCATCCCATGCCCTAACCATAGAAGGAATGCAAGAAGTTAACAAGCTCCCAGAAACCTCATGTCCAGCTTTCCAACCTGCTATCAGTTCAGTTCAGCTCAGTCTCTCAGTCGTGTCCGACTCTGCGACCTCATGAATTGCAGCACGCCAGGCCTCCCTGTCCATCACCAACTCNAGGCTATGGTTTTTCCAGTGGTCATGTATGGATGTGATTCGGACTATAAAGAAAGCTGAGCACCAAAGAATTGATGCTTTTGAAGTGTGGTGTTGGAGAAGACTCTTGAGAGTCCCTTGGACTGCAAGGAGGTCCAACCAGTCCATCCTAAAGATCAGTCCTGAGTGTTCATTGGAAGGACTTACGTTGAAGCTGAAACTCCAATACTTTGGCCACCTCATGTGAAGAGCTGACTCATTTGAAAAGACCCTAACACGGGGAAAGATTGAGAGCAGGAGAAGAGGACAACAGAGGATGAGATGGTTGGATGGCATTACTGACTCAATGGGCATGGGTTTGGGTGGACTCTGGGAGTTGGTGATGGACAGGAAGGCCTGGCATGCTGCGGTTCATGGGGTCACAAAGAGTCAGACACAACTGAGCGACTGAACTGAACTGAATAGGATCATAAATATCAGTAACTAATTTAAATGTAAGTGAATTAAATGCACCAACCAAAAGACATAGACAGGCTAGGTGCATGAAAACACATGCATGTGTGCACTTCCACTTACCACATCACTCTGCTTAATCTCCCAGATTGTATGTAATTGTTTTATATTGTTAGGTTAATAGTGTTTCTATTATGGCTTGCAATTATAATTTTTTTCTCTATTAATTATGAACACTTATAAACATCTTTTTTGTTCTAATTATGTAACTATTAGTTGTTTTAATTTCACTGTATCATGGTTGGTCAATAGAAAATAATAGGATTCGGTATTACTAAAACTATCATATAATAGAACAATGTATAATCATTTTTCAAAATCTAGATGTGCATTACAATTATAATATTTTGAAAAATACAAATGTTCAGTTATTATTTTTTTCTCCAGCACTCCAGATGTGATTCTAATGAGCAGCCATGTTTAAAAACAACTGCACTATAGGATGACCTTTTACTTTTGTGTAGTTTGTTTCACTTTTTCTACTTCATATTCAGTACACTCATTTCATTTAGTTTGTTTTTCAGTTTCTCTGTTTTTATCTTCTTTCTCAAGCCTCTATCAAGTGTAGGAGAAAAGATTTTGTATGCATATACATATATATAAATAGTGAATGACAGGAAAACCTGGCATGCTACAGTCCATGGGTTCACAGAGTCAGATACAAGTGAGTGACTGAACAACAACAATATATAAATAGTATGCATTAAAATATTTTAGGAAACTTACAAATTTCTGCTCAGCTAAAAAAATTATGACATTTTAGTTCCATTTGTTTGACTAAGTATGAATAGAATGCCAGGTATATGATTTATATTCACTCATAATTCTTATATAGTTCCATTTATTCTGGTATCAACTATTACAGCTAAAAATCTAGAAAGCTTATTATTTTAGTGGTTTTTTAAAAAAACATTTTGAATAAAGCTTGAACTTCTAATCCATTTCTGAGAATATAAAATACTATGTGGTAAAAAACATAGAAAATTAACATGTGATACAGTATTATTAACTAAAGTACAGATTTCATTCAGCTTTCACAAAATTTTATGTTAGTGTCCATTATTATTTTCATACCTTATTCAAGATTCTACATTGTATTGAGCAGCTTCAGCTGAATGCAAATTCAAATTTGATAAATGTTCTTTTCATTTTAAAAATTTTATTACAAATATTTTCTAATTTTTGTTACAGCTTCATAGATACACCCATCATTCAAAGTGGGCATTTAATTTCCAAAAACACAATGTTTCTAAAGTATTTTTGAAAGCAATCTCTCATTTTGATATTATTTTCTCATTTAAATGCTTTCTTCTCTGCAATCACCCTCTGTGTTTTTTCATTCTTTTAATTGAGACTTTCAAATGACTAAGTCAAAGATCTTTCTTGGTAAATGTCAAATTACACTTGGAAATATGTGAGTTATTTTCAAATATTTTTTGCTATTGATTTCTAACATAATTCCACAGTAATTAAAGAACAAACTCTTATATTTCAGTACCTGTAGACCATGAAATTTTTGCACCTTGTTTTACATCTCTAGATATGTTCCAGTTTCTACCAATTGATAGTCTATGGGAAGTTGAATAGAAATTGTATTCTGCTGTTGTGAGAAAATTGTACAATTCTTAATTATGTTGAACTGATTCACAGTGCTTTCCTGACCTACTATATCCTCCCATCTATTCAATCTTTTAATTTTTCAGAGTTTGATATTGAAACTACTCAATCTACTAGAAAATGATTGTAATACATTTCGTTGTTAAGTTGCCCAGCTGTGTCCAACTCTTTGTGATTCCATGTACTGCAGCACACCAGGCTTCCCTGTCCTTCATTATCTCCTGGAGTTTGTTCAGACTCATGTCTGTTGAGTCAGTGATGCCATCCAACCATCTCATCCTGTCGCCCCCTTCTCCTCTTGCCCTCAATCTCTCCCAGCATCAGGATCCTTTCTTTATGTAACTTTTTTCTGTATTTTCCAAGTCTCCTATAAAAGTGCTACCACACTTACATAATTTTAGGAAAAGAAAAAAATCACAATCAGGTATTACCTCACACCTGTGAGAATGGTGGTTATCAAAAAGAAAAAAAATAACAAGTGTTGGTGAAGATGCAGAGAAAAGGAAAGCTTGTGCAATTGTGGTGAAAATGTAGATTTGTAGAGCTACTACAGGAAATAGTATTGAGATTCCTCAAAAACTTAAAGTAGAACTACAATATAATTCATCAATTCTGTTCCTGGGTACAAATCCAAAAAAATTGCAATCAGGATCTCAAAGAAATATCTTCATTCCCATGTTCACTATAACATTATTCACAATTGCTGAGACACTGAAGAAACTGATGTTATGCTTTATCCAGCTGATGAAAGGATGAAGATAGTATGGCATATACACAAACACACAGTGGAATATTATTTAGCCATAAAAAAACAATGAAATCTTGCCATTTTTTACAACATGGATAGACCTTGATGGCATTATTCCAAGTGAAAAAATTCAGATGGAAAAATATAAAGAGCATAAATCTCACTTATATGTGGAATCTAAAAACAAAAACAAAATTAAGATGAGCTCATGGATGTACATAACAAATTGATGGTAGCCTGAAATGAGGTAAGAGGAAGGGTGTGCAGGCAAAATTGTTAAAGAGGGTCAAAAAGTACAAATTTCCAGTTTTAAAATGAATGAGTCATAGGCAGGTAATGTACAATTTGGTGACTATAGCTTTGTTGTTCAGTCACTCAGTCATGTCCAGCACTTTGCAACCTCATGGACTGCACCACACCAGGCTTCCCTCTACTTCACTAACTCCCAGAGTTTTTTCAAACTCATGTCCGTTTAGTCAGCAATACCATCCAACCATCTCATCCTCTGTCACCTTGTTCCCCTCAATCTTTCGCAGAATCAGAGTCTTTTCCAATGAGTTGGCTCTTCATATCACGTGGCCGGAGTATTGGATCTTCAGCCTCAGTACTTCCAATGAATATTCAGGGTTGGATTCCTTTAGGATTGACTGGTTTGATCTCCTTGCTGTCCAGGAGACTCTCAAGAGTCTTCTCCAGCATCACAGTTCAAAAGCATCAGTTCTTCGGCACTTAACTTTCTTTATGGTCTAACTCACATCTGTACGTGACTACTGAAAAACACCATAGCTTTGACTATACGGACATTTGTCAGTAAGTGTTGAAAGGGAGCAAGCATCCAGTTTGGTATAGCATATTCGAAATTAGCTAGGAGTATGGATCATGTAAATCCTCATTAAAAGAAAAAAAAAGGTGTAACTATGCAAAGTACATCATGCGAAATGCTGGGCTGGAGGAAGCACAAGCTGGAATCAAGATTGCCAGGAGAAATGTCAATAACCTCAGATAAGCAGATGACACCACCCTAATGGCAGAAAGTGAACAGGAACTAAAAAGCAGAACCTCTTGATGAAGGTGAAAGAAGAGAGTGAAAAGTCTGGCTTAAAACTCAACTATCAGAAAACTAAGATCATGGCATCTGGTCCCATCATTTCATGGCAAACAGATGGAGGGGAAATGAAAACTGACAGATTTTATTTTCTTGGGTTCCAAAATCACTGCAGACTGTGACTGCAGCCATAAAATTAAAGACACTTGCTCCTTGGTAGAAAAGCTATGACAAACTTAGACAGCATATTAAAAAGCAGAGACATCACTTTGCCAACAGTTCAGTTCAGTTCAGTTGCTCAGTCGTGTCCGACTCTTAGCGACCCCATGAATCGCAACATGCCAGGCCTCCCTGTCCATCACCAACTCCCAGAGTTCACTCAGACTCACATCCATCGAGTCAGTGATGCCATCCAGCCACCTCATCCTTGGTCATCCCCTTCTCCTCCTGCCCCCAATCCCTCCCAGCATCAGAGTCTTTTCCAATGGGTCAACTCTTCACATGAGGTGGCCAAAGTACTGGAGTTTCAGCTTCAGCATCATTCCTTCCAAAGAAATTCCAGGGTTGATCTCTTTCAGAATGGACTGGTTGGATCTCCTTGCAGTCCAAGGGACTCTCAAGAGTCTTCTTCAACACCACTTTGACAACAAACATCCATATAGTCAAAACTATGGTTTTTCCAGTAGTCATGTATGGATGTGAGAGTTGGACCATAAAGAAGGCTGAGCACTGAAGAATTGAGGCTTTTGAACTTTGGCGGTGGCAACAATCCTGGAGTGGGCTGCCATTTCCTTCTCCAGGGGATCTTCCCAACTCAGGGATCAAACCCACGTCCCCCACATTGTAGGCAGATACTTTTTACCGTCTGAGCCACCAACTACTCAACTCTGACATCATAGCACAAAAGCAGCCACAGATAATATGTAAAAAAATGAGCATGGCTGTGTTTCAATAAAACTTTTGAATTTCATATAATATGAATTCCATATAATTTTCACATGCCTCAAAATAACTTTTTTCAGCCACTTAAAAATGTAAAAAAAAAAAAAAATACATCATGGACCATATAAAACTGTATGGAAAGTTGGCTGTATTTGGCTCAAGACCAGTAGTTTGATGTCCCTGGTGGCTCAGACAGTAAAGAATCCAACTGCAATGCAGGTGACCTGGGTTCGATCCCTGGGTCTGAAAGATCCCCTGGAGAAGAGAATGGCTATCCACTCCAGTATTATTCCCTGGAGAATCCCATGGACAGAGGAGCCTGGCAGGCTACAATCCATGGGATCTCAAAGAGTTGGACACAACTGAGTGTGTAAGAAGGCATGTGAATGTCTATGGGAGTATAAGTCTGATGATAACCAGAACAGATACTGAGCTTCAGTGTTGAGGAAATAATAGGGTATGATGGAGACCATGGTATGAACTGGAGTATGTCTATCCCACTAAAGTGGGCAATCGCTATTCTTATTCAGCAGATTTCTGCTGTTAAGAAATGGAGGTCAGATTTTGCCAGATCTTACGATTTTTCAAAAAGTCAAAACTCTGTATTTAGAAAACAGTTTTATTGACATACCATTGATTTATAACATTATGTGACTTGTGTACAACATTATATTTCTATTCCTTTTTACCCTACAGTCTACTGAACACCAAGAATTTAGTTTCCATCTGTCACCATCCAGTTAAATTCCCTTTAGCCATTTCATGTTTTCCCCCACTGCCCTCCCACTCTGGTAACCATAATTATTCTCTGTATCTATTATACACATGTTTGTTTCTGTTTGGCTTATTCATTCATTTTGGGCTTTGTGTTTATTAGTTTTTTTAAATTATCCCATATGTGAGTGAAATCTTATGATATCTATCTTTCTCCATCTGATTACCTTCACTTAGCTCAGCTGCCATAGTCAGAGGGCCTGGATTGCAGGCACATAATCTGCTGTTCCCTCAGTTCCACCTCCTCTATGTATTCCTATCTATGAACTATGTGACAAATAATTTAAAATAAGTGTGATAAGGGTGATAAATAACCTAAAAGAGAACAGATAAAGCTATACAAACTCAAGAAAATAATGTATGAATAAAATAATATCTGCAGAGACAGACACTATTAAAAACAAGAACAGCAATTCTGGAGTTGAAGAGTAGAACTGAAAATTTCCATTTCACATTTTCATGGAAAATTTTCATACCACAATGGAACTGAGATATTAAAAAACAGAGTTGACTAGGCAAAAGAATCACAAACCTTGAACACAGATTAGAAATCATCAAGTAAAAGCGAAGAGATAAAGGAATACAAAAAAGTGAAGAGTGTCTAAAAGATTTCTGAGACATCAAAGAGGCCAATGTGTACATTGAGGGAGTCCCAGAAGGAAAACACATACACAAAGAGAGCTTACCTGAGGAAATAAAGGCTGAAAATTTTCCAAATCTGAAGAAAGTAATGGATATACAAACTGTAGAAGATCAATGACCTCCAACTAGTAAAAACAGAGACACCAACATTACAGTGAAACTGTTGAAAGTCGAAGACAAAAAGAGAATCTTAAAAATAGCAAGAGAAAAATGGTTCACCACATCAAGAGTGCCTCAGTAAGATTATGAATGGATTTCCTAGCAGAAAACCTTGTAGGTCAGAAGGTAATTGGGATGATATATACAAAGTGATGAAAGAAAAAACTGTCAACTATGATTATTGTATCCTTCAGGACCATGCTCCAAAAACAAAAAAGTAGATCAGACCAAGGTAGCGGAGCAGAACATGGAGCTCACCTCCCCTGACAAACACATCAAAAATATGCCTATGTGTGGAACAATTCTCATGGAAAACTAATTGGAAACTGGCAGGAGAACTCCTATACAACCAAAAATACAAGAAAGATTTTTATTTCACTAGGTAGGATGGAAAAAAGACATAAGGTCATGACTTTTGCCCCTGGGAGGGCTCTGTAAAGAAGAGAAGGTATGCATAAATAGACTGTCATCACGGCAAGCAAGCTGGTCAAGCCACAGAGTGTGCTACAGGAAGATTTCCCTTGTGTGCTGGGACGGATGAACCCCTGGGACAGAGGGAAGGGGTTGAGAAGCCTAGACACTACTCAAAAAAGTGCACACATGCTGGCCTGCCAACAATCACAGTGGAGAGAATTTTGCACTGGTCAAGCCAGCTTGCCACTCTCCCCACTCTGAGTAGGGTGAAAACCCTGGTCCCACTAACTCCCCACCACCACTTGGCACAAAATCTGGGCTAGCCAGCCCTGGGGGAAAATACTCAGTCTAGCTATACAGAGACAACTAGGTGCTCACCCTGGAGCTCACCTCCCCTGACAAACACATCAAAAATACACTTATGTATGGAACAATTCTCATGGAAAACTAACTGGAAGCTGGCAGGAGAAGTGGGGTGGCTGGATATGCCTGGAGTAAGGCAGTGGCAACCACTGTCAACATTTATTCAGGTGGTGCTAAGAACCAGCATGACTTGGTTCCCACTCCTGGCCAAGCTACCAGCTGACTGAGTGCTCATACCATGCCACAATTTTGCACTAGATCTGGGATGAAACTAACAGGGGAAGGGATACAACATTGGGCTGCATCTGAGCAGTGCTATGGACGCCTACCCAGATGGTACATCAGTTGTATGTAAGCACATGGCCTCACTTGCTTCAGCACTCCCCTCCTCTGGGACAGAGTATGCACCAAAGAGGAACAGTACTGGATCAAGCCCAAAGCTCATTGTTTTTACTCCAGCAACTGGGGAGCAGACCCCATCCATGACACAAAGGTGACAGCCATGGAGCAGAGAGCAAATCCTACCTCACAACCTACACAGACTAGATATTCCAACACCAAGCAAATCCCCTATTAAGGTGATATTGAACAGTACACCCTGAAGAAACTCGTGGCTGGCATCCATACCAAAATCAGCTTTTGTGTCAAAAACACTGTACACACAGTCTACACAAGCATGCTCTCACATAAAACTACACCTTCAAGGCCACAATAGATAACTGTTTCTCCTATATTCCCAGAGACAGAGAAATTTAATTAAATGAAAAGGCAAAGAAACTACTCCCTATTAAAAGGACAAAAAAGACCCCCTGGAATAATAAGTAATAAAACAAAGCCTATCAGCATACAAGACCTCAAGTTCAAAAGGTGCCAATAAACATATAACTGGGTACTTCCCAGGTGATCCAGTAGCTAAGAATTCATAATCCCAATGCAGGGACCCCAGGTTTGATCCTTGGTCAGGAAACTTGANAAGACCCCCTGGAATAATAAGTAATAAAACAAAGCCTATCAGCATACAAGACCTCAAGTTCAAAAGGTGCCAATAAACATATAACTGGGTACTTCCCAGGTGATCCAGTAGCTAAGAATTCATAATCCCAATGCAGGGACCCCAGGTTTGATCCTTGGTCAGGAAACTTGATCCCACATGTTCCAACTAAAAACCCACATGCTGCAATGATTGAAGATCCCACATGCCACAGCCAAAATCCAGTACAACCAAATAAATAAGTAAATAAGTATTTTTAAAATACAGCTAAATTACAAAAGATTATCAAATACAGGAACTGTAACAATAAACTAGTAAATATAAAGATTAACCTATCAAAAATAGGAAATTCAACTTCTGAGATAAAATGCAAACTAGAAGCAGGGACGAGCCAACTAAGTTACACAGAAAAATCAATGAGTGATCTGGAAGACAGAACAATGAAAATCACGGAAGCAGAACAGCAGATATAATAACAAAAAGGGAAAAAGAAAACAACCTACAAGTTCTATGATATGATTTTTTTTAAATGCCAACCTGTACATAGTAAGGCTTCCAGAAGAAGACAGAGAGAAGGGGATTAAAAAGGTATTTGAAGAAATTATGACAGAAAACTTCCCAAACCTAAAGAAGGAAACAAATATCCAGGTACAGAAAGAACAGAGGATCTTAAACAAGATAAACCCAAAGAGACCCACACTAAGATATAATTAAAATGGCAAAAGTTGACGAGAGGATTTTAAAAGCACTAAGAGAAAAGCAGAGAGTTGCTTACAGATTTTTTCTAATTCTCCTTGTCATGGCTTTTTAGATATACCCAACATTTATTCATTTTTTAAATTTAAATTTAGTTTAATTGGAGGATAACTACTTTACAATATTGTATTGGTTTTGCCATACATCAACATGAATCCACCACGNCCAGAGAATGTCAGAAGAATTAGAAAAAGTACAATGTCAGGCAGATTCTTATTTTTGGGGGGTTCATGCTCAGGAAATACCAGGAGGAATCTCTGAAATCTGAATCGCCTTGCCCATCGGATTTCTGCCACGTGACCGTTTCATGGGTGGGATTCCCACGCTGGCCCCCAGCAATAAGTGAAACAAAAAGCACTGGACAAAGTAATAGTATTATTTATAATGATAATCATAATATTAATTATAATAATCATAACACGTTGAATTAAGGTTAAAAACCTTTTGGTGTAAGAGGCCAGACAGTATAGGCTTTGTGAGCTATGTAGACTCTTACAATTACTGAACTCTGGTGCTGTAGTATGAATGCAGCCACAGACAATATACAAATGAATGAGAGTGGCTGTGTTATAATAAAAAGCTTTAGTTACAAAAATAGGCCAAGTGAAAGTCACTCAGTCATGTTCAACTCTTTGCAACCCCATGGACTGTAAAGCCCATAGAATTCTCCATGCCAGAATATTGGAGTGGGTAGCCATTCCCTTCTTCAGGGAGTCTTCCCAACCTAGGGTTCGAACTCAGGTCTGCATCACAGGTGGATTCTTTACCAATTGAGTCACCAGAGAAGCCCACAAAAACAGATAGTGGACAGGATTTGGCTCTTTGTCTTTAGTTTGTACACCTGCTCTTGAGGATTCCAATTGTATACAATTATGACAAGGCCACATATTTCACATATATATTTTATATATGTGAATATAAGCTATGATATGTGATACATGAAATGTATGTTCATATTTATCAACTGTACCTATATACTGTTAATGCCCTTGAGAAAAATGCCTCAAATTACAACTATATAACTGATCTACAAAGCCACCAGGAGTTGGAGAAATGAGGCACTGGGATTTTTTCCCATTTTATTTACAATTATTTTGAAATTTGGACATTCTCTGTCTTCAAGTAAGGCCAAATGTATAGTTTTAATGTAGTTTCGCTTCTCTCATGAGGTTCAATCCTCCCTCCCTTTCCTATGCTCTGTATCAAATAGAGGAAGTACTGGGCCGTAAAAATGAAGTCAGCCTCTATTATCTTCAGCCACCTGGAAGTTTTACGTCTTTACTTACTTTTAAAAAAAACTATTTTATCAAGGCATAATTTACATGTACCATAAAATTCACTCATTTTAAGTATACAATTAAGTGATTTTTGGTAAATTTATAAAGTTGTATAACTACCACAGTGTAGTTTTAGAATATCTCCATCACTCCAAATAGGTTCCTTGTGCCACTTTACAATTTCCATTCCCATCTCTACCCTGAGTCAATCACTGGTCTGCTTTCTGGCTCTCAATTCAGTTCAGTCACTCAGTTGTGTTTGACTCTTTGCGACCTCATGGACTGCAGCACACCAGTCTTCCCTTTTCACCACCAACTCCCACAGTTTACTCACACTCATCTCCATTGAGTTGGTGATGCCATCCAACCATCTCATCCTCTATCATCCCCTTCTCCCCCCACCTGCAATCTTTCCCAGCATCAAGGAAAGAATTTCCAAATTCTTCACATGTTTCCATTTCTTCACATCAGTTCAGTTCAGTTGCTCAGTCGTGTCTGACTCTTTGCGACCCCATGAATCGCAACATGCCAGGCCTCCCTGTCCATCACCATCTCCCGGAGTTCACTCAGACTCACATCCATCGAGTCAGTGATGCCATCCAGCCATCTCATCCTCTGTCGTCCCCTTCTCCTCCTGCCCCCAATCCCTCCCAGCATCAGAGTCTTTT
>SJYA01001797.1:280151-297277 GCA_006410615.1 Neotragus moschatus | reverse complement strand
TCAAAGGGACTCTCAAGAGTCTTCTCCAACACCACACTTCAAAAGCATCAATTCTTTGGTGCTCAGCTTTCTTTATACTCCATCTTTCACATTCATACATGACTACTGTAAAAGCCATAGCTTTGACTAGAAGGACCTTTGTTGGTGAAGTAGTGTCTGCTTTTTAATATGCTGTTTCTAGGTTTGTCATAACTTTCCTTCCAAGGAGCAACTGTCTTTTAATTTCATGGCTGGAGTCACCATCTGTATTGATTTGGGAGCCCCCAGAAATGAAGTCTGTCACTGTTTCCCCAACTATTTGCCATGAAGTGATGGGACCAGATGCCATGATCTTAGTCTTTTTAATGTTGAGTTTTAAGCCAACTTTTTCACTCTCCTCTTTCACTTTCATCAAGAGGCTCTTTAGTTCTTCTTTGCTTTCTACCATAAAGGTGGTGTTTTCTGCATATCTGAAGTTATTGATATTTCTCCTGGCAATCTTGATTCCAGCTTGTGCTTCCTCCAGTACAGAGTTTCTCATGATGTACTCTGCATATAAGTTAAATAGGCAGGGTGACAACATACAGCCTTAATGTACTCTTTGATATTTGGAACCAATCTGTTGTTCCATGTCCAGTTCTAACTATTGCTTCTTGACCTGCATACAGATTTCTCAAGAGGCAGGTCAACTGGTCTAGTATTCCCATCTCTTGAAGAATTTTCCACAGTTTATTGTGATCCACACAGTTAAAGCCTTTGGCATAGTCAATAAGGCAGAAATAGATGTTTTTCCAGAACACTCTTGCTTTTTCAATGATCCAACAGATTTGGCAATTTGATCTCTGGTTCCTCTGCCTTTTCTAAATCCAACTTGAACATCTGGAAGTTCACGGTTCCCATACTGTTGAAGCATGACTTCGAGAATTTTGAGCATTACTTTGCTAGTGTGTGAGACGACTGCAATTGGGCATCCTTTGGCATTGGTATGAAAACTGACCTTTTCAGTCCTGTGGCCACTACTGAGTTTTCCAAATGTGCTGGCATATTGAGTGTGGCACTTTCACAGCATCATCTTTTAGGATTTGAAATAGCTCAACTGCAATTCCATCACCTCCACTAGCTTTGTTCATAGTGATGCTTCCTAAGGCCCACTTGACTTCACATTCTAGGATATCTGGCTCTAGGTGAGTGATCACACCATCGTGGTTATCTGGATCATGAAGATCTTTTTTGTATAGTACTTCTGTGTATTCTTGTCACCTCTTCTTAATATCTTTTGCTTCTGTTAGGTCCATATCATTTCTGTCCTTTACTGTGCATATCTTTTCATGAAATGTTCCCTTGGTATCTCTAACTACCTTGAAGAGATCCCTGGTCTTTCCCATTTTATTGTTTTCCTCTATTTCTTTGCATTGATCACTGGGGAAGGCTATCTTATCTCTCCTTGCTATTCTTTGGAACTCTGCATTCAAATGGGTATATCTTTCCTTTTCTTCTTTGCCTTTAGCTTCTCTTCTTTTCACAGCTATTTGTACGGCCTCCTGGGACAGCCAATTTGCTTTTTTGCATTTCTTTTTCTTGGGGATGGTCTTGAAGCCTGTCTCCTATACAATGTCAGGAACCTCTGTCCCTAGTTCTTCAGGCACTCTATCAGATCTATTTCTAGATCCCAATTCTAATCCTAGATCTGACAGAGTGCCTGATAAATGCAGTCATACAACATGTTCTCTCTTGTGCCAGGCTTCTCTAACTTAGTGTTGTTTCTGAGGTTCATACATGTTTTTATCATGTAACTTATTCCATTAAAGGTGATGAACAGTATGCCATTGTATAAATATACCACATTTTGTTTGTCTACTCATCAGCTGATGAATATCTGAAGTATTTTCAGTTTGTCGCTACTATCATGAATAATGTTTCTAATAAATATTCACATATATATCGTGAAGTGGACATTTGTTCTCATTTTCCTTGGTTCTAGTGGAGTGGAATTGATGGATCGTACTGTTATTAAGCTTATATTTAATCTTAGCTTTAAGAAATTGCCAGATTATTTTTCCAACTTCCCTGATGGCTCACATGGTAAAGCGTCTGTCTACAATGCGGGAGACCTGGGTTTGAGCCCTAGGTTGGAAAGATCCCCTGGAGAAGGAAATGACAATCCTCTCCAGCACTACTGTCCTGGAAAATCCCATGGACAGAGGAGCTTGATAGGCTACAGTCTATGGGGTCACAAAGAGTCAGACAGGACTGAGCGACTTCACTTTTACTTTATTAAATTTATATTAATCTTAGCTTCAAGAAACTGCCAGATTGTTTTCCAAAGTGGCCGTAACATTTTAAATACCGAACAGAAATGTATTAGCATTTAGGTTTCTCCAGATTCTCACTTAAGATTGGTGCTATCAACTTTCTTGATTATAACCAGTTTATTGGATATAGAGTTGTATCTGGTTATGATTTTAATTGCATTACTAATAGCTTAAGGTAAACCATGTCAGATTTGTGATATCTGAAGAAGAAGATTTAGCTTTGGGACAAGGCTTCATCACTCAAGAGCTTTTGTGTAGCAGAGTTTTATTAAAGTATAAAAAGGGACAGAGAAAACTTCTGACATAGACATCAGAAGGGGGATGGAGGATGCCCCCACTCCCTAGTCTTATCAAGGCCTTATATACTTTTACCAGACCCACTCCCACAACATACATCTTAAGTTAACAAGATTAGAACTAACAGAAAGGTCTTACCAGACCCATTCCCACAACATATGTTTTAAGATAACGAGATTAGCCAGAAGCTTCCTGTTAAGGAGAAACATATCTTCAAGCAAGACAGACATAATACAGAGCTGAAGGAAAAACATACCCTTGAGGCATTACCTCTAGGCTTAAAGAAAAAACCTTTTATGTGACTAAGAGGAAGGAATGTAGGAAAAAAAACTGTCCTTTTCTCCTCCTGGAGAGCCTGGGACCCCTTTCTCCTTTCTCAAGGGCCCTGGACCCCTTCCTCCTTGAAGGCCCTGGACTACTTATCAACCTACCTAAGAATCAGCTCTTTCATTTTTCCAGTAGTCATGTATGGATGTGAGAGCTGGACTATATAGAAAGCTGAGCACTGAACAATAGATGCTTTTGAACTGTGGTGTTGGAGAAAACTCTTGAGAGTCCCTCGGACTGCAAGGAGATCCAACCAGTCCATCCGAAAGGAAATCAGTCCTGAATATTCATTGGAAGGACTGATGCTGAAGCTGAAACTCCAATATTTCGGCCAACTGATGAGAAGAACTGACTCAATGGATAAGACCTTGACACTGGGAAATATTGAAGGCAGGAGGGGAAGGGGACGACAGAGGATGAGACAGTTGGATGGCATCACCAACTCAATGGACATGAGTTTGAGTAAGCTCTGAGTTGATGATGGACAGGGAAGCCTGGTGTGCTACAGTTCACGGGGTCACAAAGAGATGGACATGACTGAGCGGCTGAACTTAACTTACCCTAATGACCAATGATTCTGAACATTTTCATGTAGTTATTAGCCATTAGTACAGCTTCTCTGGTGAAATACCTATAAAAAATATATATGCATTTTTCACTGGGTTGTCTCCTTATTAATGAATTATAAAATTTCTTTATATAGTCTAAATGTAAGTCCTTTATCAGATAAGTGATTTGCAAATATTTTCTCCCAGTCTGTGGCTTGCTCTTTCATTTTCTTAACAATGGCTTTTGAAGTACAAAAGTTCAGATTTTAGTGAAGCCCAATTAGCTATTTTTTCCTTTTATCAATTGTGTCTTTCATGTTATAAATGAGAAATCTTTTTATAACCCCCAAATTTTCCCTTATGTTTGGTTCCAGATGTTCTACAGTTTTAGTTCTTACATGTAAGTCCATTTTGAATTAATTTTCACATATTATGTGATGTAAGAATCTAACTTCATGGTTTCCTACACAGAAATCCAATTTCCCTAGCACCATTTGTGGAAAAGACTCCTTTTGCCCTCTGAATTGCCTTGGCAATTTTGTCAAAAATCAGTTCACTGTATAAATGTAAAGGTTTTGCCCTTTAAGCAAATTAAATCTGGATTTGCCATTAAGTTTTATTGGTTGCTGCATCTATCCTTACACCTTCCCTAGATCTGGCTACACTGAGGGCACTACTGAACCAGAATTTCACAAAATATACCCAACACAACAAAAACAGGAAGAAGATAAAACAATTCCACACAGAGTTACTTTAAAGGAACAGAAAATGAAAATTAATACACATTGAGGAAAATTCTCTCCCTCAAAACCACCATGAAATAGAAGAAAATCATACAGCAACACTGCACACAGAATTAAATATACTCAAACAAGCAACTAAGTACATGGAAACCTACTGGTTTAAAAAGACATAAACTAAGAAGGAGAGGAAGAAAGAGAGGAGACAGCAGGACAGTAGAGTGTAAGTTAACTGAACTCAAGAAAGAAAAGGAAGGAAAAGATTATATTATTTGAGAAATGAAAAATAAATTCAAGGCACTCCAATGAATAAATTCAAATTAAATAAAATGCACCAAAAATGGCAGAAAACAAGAGAATAAAAAGGAAGTAAAGAAATTTTTTGGAAGTCAAGGAGAAAATAATTCAGTGGGAGATAAAGCAAAATAACAACAGCACTTACATATTTTGATTCCTTGAAAAAGAAAACTAAGGCAGTAGAACAGAATTAACATTTAAAACTATAAGCCAGGAAAATATTTTGGAATTAAATTAAAAAAAAAAAAAGAAAGAAACACTTGGATCTATTTGTTAGAAGATTCTACCAGATCCCTGAGAAAAATTATCTTAGAACAATCAGCGCTAAGATATTTCCCAACAAAAATCTTATATTTTGAAGATTAATTTTTAAATAATCTTCAAGGCCAGCTGGTAAAGAAATCACATAACTTACATATGATAAAAACTCTCCAAAAAGTGGGCATAGAGGGAATGTACCTCAACATAATAAAGACAATATACACAAATCCATGCAAACATCATTCTCCATGGTTAAAAACTGAAAGCATTTCCTCTCAGATAAGGAACAAAACAAAGATGTCCACTCTCATCACTATTATTCAACACATTTTTGGAAGACCTAGACATGGCAGTCAGAGAAGAAAAAGAAATAAAAGGAATGCAAATTGGAAAAGAAGAAGTAAAACTGTCACTGTTTGCAGATAACATTACATACATAGAAAATCCTAAAGATGCAACCAGAAAACTACTAGAGCACTCATCAATGAATTTGGTAAAGTTGAAAGATACAATATTAATCATACAGGAATATTTTGCACTATTATACACTAACATCAAAATATCAGAAAGAGAAATTAAGGCAATAATCCTATTTACCATTGCAGCAAAAAGAAAAAATACCTAGGAATAAACCTACCTAAGGAGGAAAAAGATCTGTACTCAGAAAACTATAAGATACTGATGAAAGAAATAAAGGATGACACAAACATGGAAAGATATAACATGCTCTTGGGTAGGAAGAATTAATATTGAAAAAATGACATACTATGCAAAGCAATCTAAAGATGCAATTCAATCCCTATGAAATTACCAATGGCATTTTTCACAGAACTAGAACAAAAAAAAATTAAAATTTGTATGGAAACACAAATGGCCACAAATAGCCAAAGCAATCTTGAGAAAGAAAAACGGAGCTGGAGAAATCAGTCTCCCTCAGGCTATACTACAAAGCTACATTCATCCAGAAAGTATGCCACTGCCACAAAAACAGAAATATAGATCAATGGAACAGGGTACAAAGCCCAGAGATAAACCCACACAACTATAGCCAATTAGTCTACAACAAAGAAGGCAGGACTATAATGGGGAAAGACAGTCTCTTCAGCAGGTGGTGCTGGAAGAGTTGGACAGTGACATGTAAATCAATGAAATTAGAACATACCCTAACACCATACACAAAAATAAACTCAAACTGGATTAAAGACCTAAATGGGATGCCAGACACTACAAAATTCTTAGAGGAAAACATAGGCATAATTGGACATAAATCACAGCAAGATATTTTTTGATCCACCTCCCAGATTAATGGAAATAAAAACAAAAATAAACAAATGAAGCCTATTATAAGCTTTTTCACAGCAAAGGAAATTATAAATAAGATGAAATGAAAACCTTCAGAATGAGATAAAATATCTGCAAAGCAAGAAACTGATAAAGGATTAATATCCAAGATATACAAACAGCTTATACAGCTCAATATCAAAAAAACAGAACAACCCAATTTAAAAAATGAGTGGAAAATCTAAATACACACTTCTTCAAAGAAGACATGCAGATGGTTAAAAAGCACATGAAAACATGCTCAGCATCACTCATTATTACAGAAATGCAAATCAAAACTACAATGAGGTTATCACCTCACAGTCAGAATGGCCATCATCAAAAAATCTACAGACAGTAAATGCTGGAGAAGGTGTGGAGAAAAAAGAACCCTCCTGCACTGCTGGTCGGAACGCAAACTGGTACAGCCGCTATGGAAAATAGTATGGAGATGCCTTAAAAAGCTAAAAATAGAGCTACAATAAGATCTAGCAATCCTACTCCATGGGTTCAATCCCTGGGTTGGGAAGGTCCCCTGAAGAAGGAAATGGCAACCCACTCCAGCATTCTTGCCTGGGAAATCCCACAGACAGAGGATCCTGGCAGGCTGCAGACCATGATATTGCCAAGAGTCAGACACAACTTAGTGACTGAGTATGTACATGCGCGCGCGCACACACACACACACACACACACAGAGCAACAAGCACAAATGGTTTGATAGGAGAATTCTACCAAGATAGTCTGTGTTCTACAAATTGTCCCAATTTGTTAAAAATAAACGAAACTTTCTGAAGTACAGAAAAACTATAAAGCAATATCATTCATAAATATCAATGTCAAAATTAAAAATTAAATTCCTATTAATGAAATATTAGCAAACAAAGTTCAACACCTGAATCGATCCTGAGAATACAAGATTGGTTGAATGATACCAAGTCCATTAATATCATACATCATATTAATAGATCTAAGGTCAATAAAAATCGTGAGATTTATCTCTTTTAGATGCTATAAAAAATTCTTTGACAAAATTCACCCACTATTTCTGATTTAAAAAACACTCAAGAAAATAGCAATTGAGGGATATATTCTTAACAAGAGAATATATATACATTATTATACATTATATACATAATACTAATATATATATATATATATATACTTAGTCCTAATGCCAGTATCTTATTTAACTGGTAAAAACTAAGGTCATTTCCACTAAGATCAGTAACAAGGCCAAAATGCCCAATAACTCTGCTATGATTCAAAACTGTACCAGAGGTATTAAGCTAGGCAACTCTTGGCCAACTATAGCCTACAGGCCAAATCCAAACCTGCTGCCTATTTTTGTAAATAAAGTTTTATTAGAACACAGCCACACCTATTAATTTATTTACTGTCCATGACTTTGTAGTTGAAACTATATGGCTCNATTTCCACTAAGATCAGTAACAAGGCCAAAATGCCCAATAACTCTGCTATGATTCAAAACTGTACCAGAGGTATTAAGCTAGGCAACTCTTGGCCAACTATAGCCTACAGGCCAAATCCAAACCTGCTGCCTATTTTTGTAAATAAAGTTTTATTAGAACACAGCCACACCTATTAATTTATTTACTGTCCATGACTTTGTAGTTGAAACTATATGGCTCAACACCTAAAGTACTGAGTTGGCCAACAAGTTCATTTGGTTTTTCCATAAGATGTTATGGAAAAACCTGAGCAAACCCTTTGGCCAGTCCAATACATACTGTCTGGCCCTTTGCTGAAAATGTCTGCCAGTTTTCAAACTAGATACATAAGAATTAGTAAGGAAATAAAACTTTCTATTGGCAATGAAATGAAAATATAACTGAAATGCCCTAAGGAATCAATAATAAAATTAAATATTTTTAAAATTCAGTAAGGAGAAGATGGTTATTTTAAGACATTAGTCTGCCAACTTCTCAGCCTGCTGGCTTCCCAAATAAAGTCATATTCCTTGCCTCAAAAAAAAAAAAAATTCAGTAAGGAATATAAAATTAACATGCAGGAATCAATAGCTTTCATATACACAAACAATAACCAGCTAGAGAATGGCTGATTAAAATCCCATTTATGAATTCAACAAAGATTAAAAACTTAGTAATAAATTGAACAACAAATATGCAAAATCTATATGAAGGAAACTTAAAAACACTCTTAAAGATATACAAGTAGCCTTGAACAAATGAAAAAATAACCCCTCTTCCTGGATGGGATGACTCAACATTATAAAGATGTCTGCTCTTTCTAAATTAACTTACAAGTTTAATGTAATCTCAGTAAAAATCTCAAGATACTTTTATGAAGTTAGACAAGTTGATACTAAAGTTCACATAAAAAATAAGCCCACAGAAATATCTATGAAAACACTGAAAAAAATTCAGGATACATAGTTGGCACACAGTAGGACCACTGCTCTCTTAAAGAGTTCTCAGGTACATGGAAGAAGGAAGAAAAATGATATCTATAAGAAGCAAAAATACATAAGTAAAAATCATTCAATTAATGATAAGTATTTGGCTGACCAAAAAGTTCTTGGAAAAACCCAAACAAACTTTTTCCAACTCAATATTAGGAAAAAATACAAAGACTTGGTGATCAGAGAAGTATCGTATGCACTGAGAAAGTAATATCTGAGTTAAGATCTTGATGACAAGCAGTCATCTATACAAAGATATGGTGAACTGACAGAGCATTCCTGGGATAGGAAATTGTACATGCAAAGCCTTTGGGTGGGAACTAATTTGGGAGGTTTAAGTGACAGAGTCAATATGTAAAGAGTCAAACTGTAAAGGCATGATAAATTAGTTAGGGCCTCTGTAGGCCATGCTATGCTGTGTGATCTTTGTTCTGATTGCAGTGAGAAGCCACTATAAGACATCTGAGTGAGTGATAGAATAATGGTCTCTCAAAGACATTCACATCCTGATCCTCAGATTTTGAGAATATGTTTTATTACATGGCAGAGGGGAATTGAGGTAGTAGATGGAATTAAGGTTGCTAATTATCTGACTATATTTAAAATATGGAGATTACCCTGGATTATCCAGATGGGCCTAATGTAATCCTTAAATGTGGAAGAGGGTCCTTAAATGTGGAAGGAAGAGGCAGAGAGACACTATCAGAGTGATTCACAGTAAGAAGACTCAACCTGCCACTACAAGCTTTGAAAAGTGTACGAAGAAGACTATAATGCCAAGGAAAGAAGTCAAAAAGCAAAGACATATTCTCCTCCAGAATCTCCAAAAAGGAATGCACCCTGTTTAAGCCACTAAATTTGTGGTAATTTGTTACAGTAGGAGAAAAAACTGATACAAAGTGTTAGGATGTGGTCTATATTTTTAACAGATCATTTTGATTGTGCTGAATTGACAGGGAAACCTGCCTTGAAATCAGGGGAAGTTTTGACGTGAGGTTTGTTTTCACACTTCACCATCTGAATACTATGGCTGAGGACTTAATTTGAACATGAGTTTGCGAAGCTTAGCTTCCCAAAGATAATTAAAATTTCTGTTGCAACGTCTCTCTCAGTAGACAAAGCAAGTTTAATCAAAGACAAGAAAAAGGAAGTCCTATGCTGCTGCTAAATCGCTTCAGTTCAGTTCAGTTGTTCAGTTGTGTCCGACTCTTTGCAACGCCATGAATTGCAGCAAGCCAGGCCTACTAGTCGATCACCAACTCCCGGAGTTCACTCAGACTCAGGTCGGTCGAGTCAGTGATGCCATTCAGCCATCTCATCCTCTGTCATCCCCTTCTCCTCCTGCCCCCAATCCCTNGATGGCAGCCCACCAGGCTCCCCCATCCCTGGATTCTCCAGGTAAGAACACTGGAGTGGGTTGCCATTTCATTCGCCAATGCATGAAAGTGAAGTCGCTCAGTCGTGTCCGACTCTTAGCGACCCCATAGACTGCAGCCCACCAGGCTCCTCCGTCCATGGGATTTTCCCGGCAAGAGTACTATAGGAGCTTGGTAATGTCTCAAACTCTAAAAGACAGAGAGGCAGAAAGAACAGCAAGGCAGCATAGCCCACAGCCTGGACCTGCTGACCAGTGGTTAAAACTGTTTTTGCTCACTGTTGTCTCCACAGCATCTCACCCATTACCAGTCACAGAGTGAGCATTTAACAAATATTCAGTCCATGAATGGGCTTCCCTGGTGGCTCAGGTGGTAAAGAATCCGCCTGCAATGTAGGAGACCTGGGTTCAATCCCTGGGTCAGAAATACCCCTGGAGAAGGAAATGGCAACCCACTCCAGTATTCTTGCCTCGGAGAATCCCAAGGACAAGGGGGCCTGCCAAGCCATAGTCCATGGGGTTGCAAAGAGTCGAACACAACTGAGCAACTAACACTTTGGCTCTTGACAATCCATGAATGAACCATAATGTGTTTTCTTAATTGTAAATCTTTTCCATATACTATTCTCATTCTTCACATACTTACAAATCACTGAACAAATTTTTAATTTCTGGGAACCTATGGCAAAATTAATAAACCAAATTAATTTGAACTAAATGTAACACAGAAACCAACTGAAAACTGGGTTTGAATAGACTGTACTGCATTTGAGTTTATAAACAAACTTCATAGCATGTAAACTGAGGGTAGAGATGTTTGCCTTTTCTTTATTTACTACACACTGCTTCATCCTCCAGGACTTTGAAAAGTGCCTGGTAGCAGCAAGAGAATGAAGCAGAGATGGAGGTTATCTACAGAAGCCAAACTTACTCTAATCCAGCCTAGAGTTGGGATTCAGTGTAATACATTTCTCAATTTCCCATTATTTATGAGAGTTTTACAAGGAAATAAAGATACTTTTTTAACTGGTTCTTTATAACTAAAAAAAAGTGCCTGACATGCAACAGATGCTCAATAGATATATACTGAATAAATAAAAAGATTATGTTTATAATTCAAGAAAATGTATAGGATATAAGAATACATAGTTTGTATTAAGTGTATAAAGTAGACATTTTAGATATACAAAAGAATCAAACACTCTCAAATGTAAAATAGTTACAACACTTTGGTATAAATGAGTTTCTAAAAAATACCACCATTATGTGAATTGACTGAGACTTCGTACCTTATATGCAATTAACATGTTATTCAACAAGTTGGTTTTCATATTTTTGATGTAGCCAAGACAATCATTATTCAAATAGCTCATTTTTCATATTTTTGATCAGCAATTTTTAAAGTTTCACAACTCAAAGAAAAAACTATTTAGAAGGAAAAAATCCACACAGTGTGAGAAAAGCAATGATAAGCAAAATAAATGATCCTTGAACTAAACTAAAGATACTTTATATTTGGTATTGTCCTGTTATTTTATTTCAAGTAGTCAACTTCTCTAGTTGCTTCAATTTTTCATTTGTACTAAATAATCCCCTTATGTCTAAAATTCTTTATTGTAGGGCAAATAAACTTTGTATTTATAGCAAATTTATCTACTGTGATATTTACTGTCATAAATTTATTATAATGTTGGTTAGTTTCTCGCTTTGTTATATCTGAATTCATATCTAAGAAACTCCAAAAGAAATACTATCCTGTTAAAAGTTGTTAAATTTTGTTTTGGTGTTTATTCATATGTAAGCAGTNGGCAAATAAACTTTGTATTTATAGCAAATTTATCTACTGTGATATTTACTGTCATAAATTTATTATAATGTTGGTTAGTTTCTCGCTTTGTTATATCTGAATTCATATCTAAGAAACTCCAAAAGAAATACTATCCTGTTAAAAGTTGTTAAATTTTGTTTTGGTGTTTATTCATATGTAAGCAGTTTTCTTTAACTTTCTTTAACCACCACCAAAAAAAAAAAAAAAATGGCCATCTATTCAGAATCCTTATGTGTGCCTATAAACAATATAATTGATGAAAATCTTCAGTGTTTACAAAACAAAGATAATTGTCAACAGAATCCCTGGCGGTAGACTTTCCAGAAAAAGACAAATTTACAGCCTATAATTCATGAAGATTGGCTCAAAACAAACTGTCCCTGCCAACAGAAAATCTGACAATTATTCTGTTGTCTAATTTGGCTCAGTCTAAGTTGACCTTGTTTATTCGTCTCAGTCTTTTAATTCCTGTTATCTTGGCATAAGAGAAGAACATATGGCATATGTCTACGAAGTCCATTTCTGCATCTTAAACTGAAATAAATGTAGAATATACTGAACATCTCCAATGTGTTCGGCTATTAAGGTAGCTAATTGTATATTAGATAGAGCTAGTTAAGTTCATATTATCCCTACTAAGTGTCTGCTGCCATAAAACTAGAAACTAAAAAGTCTTTTTCTAAGACTCAATATAGGGCTAAAACTGGCTAATTTTAAGCATATTTCCAAAACCAGACAATATTAAGCTCGTTTAAAACATAAACATGAAAGAGTATAAGCAATCTGACAACCTAAAGATGTTTACAGGTTTTCACTGCATCTCTAGCTATGTTTAAGAATGTAGATGAAGGTAATATAAAAAAAGATAATGGGAGCTAAAGAACAAAATGAATATTTTCATTTTCTCTTTGGTTTAATCTGTCTCCAATGAACTGAGGCAGGCTCAAGGAAATCAGAACATAATATAAACTGAAAAATATCAAAATACAACATATCAAAATTTGTGGGATATAACTTAAAACAGTGCTTAGTAGAAATTTTATTCCACTAAATGCTTATTTTAAGAATGTCTTGATGAACAGTCTAAGCTACCACTTTAAGAAACTAGAGGAAAAAAGATCAAAATAAACTCAAAACAAGCAGAAGAAAAGAAATAGTAAACATAAGAGCATATATCATTGAAACTGAAAATAGAAAAACAAAGAAAATCAATGAAGTCAAAAGTTACTGTTTGAAAAGATCAATAAAATTTATAAAATTCTGGTCAGACTGAAAAACAAAAGAGAGAAGACATAGGTTCCCATTATCAGGAAAGAAAGCATATCTTAATAGATCTCAGACATTAAATAGATAATAATGTTATGAACCACTCTATGCATATAAATTTGATAACACAGTTGGGACAGACTATTTAAAAACCGCAAGCTACAAAGCTTGCTGAAGATGAAGAAGATAATCTGAATAATCTGAATACTCCTCAGGCTATTTTAAAAACTGACTTTATAGTTAAGAAAAAGAAAACTCCAAAAAAGATACATCGAGGTCCAGACAGTCTCATTGGTGAACTCTATCAAATTTTGAGAGGGGAAAAAAATGATCAATTGTGCACAATCTCTATCAGAAAATAAAGATTAAAAAACTTGTCCCAAAAGAC
Source organism: Neotragus moschatus (assembly GCA_006410615.1). Classification (NCBI taxonomy): domain Eukaryota; kingdom Metazoa; phylum Chordata; class Mammalia; order Artiodactyla; family Bovidae; genus Neotragus; species Neotragus moschatus. The sequence goes on along the minus strand of SJYA01001797.1, from coordinate 283,896 downwards.
TGTTCTATACATCTGTGACTCTGTGGGAAAGGGCGAGGGCAGGATGATGTGGGAGAATGGCATTGAAACATGCAAATTATCACATGTAAAATGAATCGCCAGTCCAGGTTCAATGTATGATACAGGGTGCTTGGGGCTGGTGCACTGGGATGACCCAGAGGGGTGGGATGGGGAGGGAGGTGGGAGGGAGGTTCAGGATGGGGAACACATGTACACCCATGGCAAATTCATGTCAATGTATGGCAAAACCAATACAATATTGTAAAGTAAAATAAATAAATAAAACTGAAAAAAAAAACTTGTCCCAACTTAATTTCTAAAGCTACTATTACCCAGAGTACCAAAACAAACAAAAAACCACTTTATATTAGTACCCCACATAAATATAGAAGCAAAAATTCTCAACAAAAGATTAAGAAATATAATTCAGTAATGTATTTTAAAAAAATAAAAATACAACACAAACAAGTGTCGTATACCTTGGAAATGAAAAGTTCATTCAATTTTGAAAAATCAGTGAAATCTACTATATTGAAAGTTCAAACAACAAAAACTGGTAGATCAGAGCAACCTATGCAAAAAGAGCATTTGACCAGATTTAATATTCATCTAGGATTTTCTAAAACTCAGAAAAAAAGAAAAAAAACAAGGGACTTTCTCAGTCTATACAGAAAAGCTACAAAAACTACACAGCTTGGAAAATAGCAAAGATGTCCACTCTCACCACTCATATACATCACTGTGCTAAAAGCCTCAGCCAATGGAGTAAGATAAGAAAAAGAAAGAAACATACAGCTTTCGAAAGATGTAAAACCACCCTTATTTGCAGAAAACATGGTTATCTACATAGAAAATCCCAAGATTATCTACCAAAAACTACTGCAAACAAGGTTAACAAGATCACAGACTATACAGCCAATACATAAAAGTCTAGTGTATTCCTATATAAAAATAATGTACAATTGGAATTCAAATTTTTAAAGTTTACAGTAGTTACAAAATATATTAATCTATAAGTTACTCTGAAATACATCTAACAAAACTTGAACAGAATCTGTATGCCAAGAACTATAAAATACTATTTAAAGTAATTATAAAAGATCAAAATAAATGGATACACTCACCTGGTTTATGGATTGGAAAACTCAATATAGTAAAGATGTCAGTGGTCTTCTGACTGATCTAAAGATTTAATACAAGTCTAATCAAAATCCTAGAAAGGATTTTTGTAGACACCAGCAAGGTGATTATAAAATTCATAGAGAAAGACAAAGAAATCAGAACAAGAAAAATAATTTTTAAAGAGGGAAATAATATTGGAAGAATCATATATGATCATAAATCTTTCTAAAGCAGGAGGCAGCAAATATTTTCTGTGAAGGGCCAGTTATTAAATATTTTGGGTTTTGCAGGTCATACAGTCCCTGTCACAGCTACAAAAGGCTGTAACTATAAAGAGAAAACAACCATTGACAATATGTAAATGAATGACTCTGTTTCAATAAAATTATATTTATAAAACTTGGTATGGGCTGGATTTGGCTATGGATTGTTGTTTACCACTTCCTGCTCTAAAGCTAAACTAATTAAGAAAGTATGGTGTTATCAAAAGGATAGACACAGATTAATGAAACAAAACAGAGAACTCAGAAGAAGACTCATACAAATATGCCCAACTAATCTTTAACAGAAGCATAAAGACAATTCAATGAACAAAGGATTCTCTTCAATAAATGTTATTTAAACAACTGGAATCAATGTGTAAGAACCATGAACCCTAAACTAAATCTCACAGTTTATTCAAAAATTAACTCAAAATGGATCATAGATCTAAATATAAAATGTAAAATTACAAAAATTCTAGAAGAAAATGTAGGAGGAAATCTTCACGATCTGAAAACAAAGAATTCTCAGATCTGATGCTGAAAGCACAAGTCATAATTTTAAACAACTGATAAGTTGGACTTCATCAACTTTTGCTCTTCAAAGGACACTGTTAAGAGAACTGAGAAGATAAGCTACTTGCTTGGAGAAAATATTTTCAAATCACATGACAGACACTGAATGTATATCCAGAATATATTTTTTTTAAAACTCCAAAACTCAACAAGAAGCAAGCAACTCAATTAAAATAGGTAAAAGGTTTGACTTGAACAGATACTTTAATAAGGAGATATACAGATGGCAAATAAGCACATGAAAAAATATTCAATATGACTAGCCATGAATAAAGTGCAAAATTAAAATCATGATCATATACCCCTACACACCTATTAGAATATCTGTAATTAAAAACATATTGACAATACTGAGCACTGGTTAAGATGTAAAGCAACTCGAGAACTCATTCCTTGCTGATGAAAATACAAAAATGGTACATCCATCCTGGGAAACAGTTTAACAGTTTCCTATAAAGTAAAAATAAATTTAAGGAATTCCCTGGCAGTCCAATGGTTAGGACTCTGCACTTTCACTGCAGGGGGCCCAAGTTTAATCCCTGTTCCAGGTAACTAAGATCCCACAAGCCATGTGGCTCCCCACTCCCAAAAAAAGAACTACATAAATAGATTTAGAATGAGCCAGCAATACTATTCTTGAGTATGTACCCTAGAGAAATGAAAACTTATGTCACACAAAAACCCATAGATGAATTGTCGATAGCCATTTTACTTAAAATTGCCAAAACCTGGGAAAACAAATATCCTTAAACAGGTGAAAAAACAAACTGGTACATCTATAAAATGGAATATTTCTCTGCAATATAATGTAACAAACTGTTGATATATGTAATATCTTGAATGAAGATCAAGAGCAATATACTGAGCAACAGAAGCTAGCCATAGAACTTTATATGTATGATTTCAATTATATGACATTGTTGAAGTCAAAACTACAGTCATGGTAAGAAGCAACTGCCAGGAGTACTGCTAAGGAAGGAAGTGACTATAAAGTCTTGAGGGAATTTTTTTGGTCATGATGAAACCATTCTGTATTCTGTGGTGGTAATAACATGAATCTATACATCTGCTAAAATCCATAGAATTTATATCTATAAAAGTTCATTTTAATGTATAGCAACATATAATAAAAATTTTAAACCCAAAGACTTATTATGTATATGAGAGTTACCTAAAACATCATAAGACAATATAGACTCAACTTTGTTAAAAAAAGATGCATAATAATAAGTATAGCAGCTAACTATCCAGATAAGAATGCTGGATATTTGGATTAAGCTAATGTTCTTTTTCTCTTTTTTAATGTTCTGTTAAATTTGTGTTTTTCTACATGTAAAATTAGAAATTACTATCAAAATTAGAAAAAAATAATTTATTTAACAGGAAACTTTTACTATTCATTCTAATTTTGTAAGACCCAGGAATAATTTAGAGTACCACATTTTGTTTCCATGATTGCTGTTTTTGAAAACAGTAAATGTGAAATATTTCATTTATATGTTAATGTTGAATTTAATTGCTCTTCAAAATGTGCTGTAAAATGTTTAATGGTGAGAAAGTTAAAAAGTTTTTAATATTTTTAATATTATGGTATTTAAATGATTATATAGTTGAAAGTTCCCAATGAAATTTTTTCATTATATCTTTAAAAAACCCTTAAATTTGAAAATATTCAATATTTAAAATGTATAACATTTAACCCTATGATTTCCTTTTTTATTCTTTTTCCAACTGAAAAAACCTATACACAATAGACAAGTATTTGTCAGAAGGAATGAACTTGAAAA
>SJYA01001797.1:252316-280027 GCA_006410615.1 Neotragus moschatus | reverse complement strand
CAATAGACAAGTATTTTTCAGAAGGAATGAACTTGAAAAAGACATCTGTGCTGGATCTTTGATGGCTAAGACCCATAATGAAGATAATGATATCCAAGGTACACAAAGTGTAACAGAAAAAGAGTGTCATAGCTGGCAAGAGCTTTCATAAAATGCATAAAAACAAGAAAATCCTGAGCATTTTTAATTGATGTCTTGTAGGACTGCTCTTGGCTGGTATAATGTAAAATACCAAGCCGTCTGATTACAACAAAGGCTTAATTTTAATAAGCACACAAATAAATCTGGGGATTCTGTTTAAATACTGATTCTCATTCAATAGATCTGGGGTATAGCTCATGATTCTTAGTTTCTAACAAGCTTTCAAGTGATGTTCATGGTACTGGCCTAAAGATTACACTTGGAAAAGTCAGAGTTTGAAGGTCACTGAGAAAAGTGGCATGATTCTTACCCAATTCAGTAACAAAAAGATAAAAACAGTACGTACGATAATGAAAGGCAGCCATGCAATACACTCCCTAAAAGTAGTACCCAAAAGTTCATGAAGAGCTAACAGCATTCACCTCCAGCCAAGATGTTCAGCTGAGCAGGTATCCTTCAAAAATAAGTAGAATTTGACCATGCCTACAAAGTTATGAAAACAGAAAACACAGATAATACATAGATGGCTGCCTGTGAAGGGACTAAAATATTTGCACTATGTCCTCACTATGTCCCCTTCACCGTTGCCTAAAGATGAACGTAAGTTTGGCCTACTCATTTTCATACCTTTACATCTGAGAATGGGCTGATTCTACTGAACTAAGAGACACTATGAAATGAAAAATTTGGAAGAAAGGAAGATACAGAAGACGAGACAGGCGTGTCGAGTTAAGAGGCTTTCTGTGAAGTTCTCTTTTCTGAAGAGACCAAGGAAGGAATACATGATAGCAACTTCAGCATCTGAGAGATGGTGAAGAGAGAAAAAGAAGTTTTAAGTATCGCATAGTGCCAAGAATTCATCGGTTACTTCCCCCCACCCTCCATAAACTGAGGCCTACCAACCTCCATGTTACAAAGCAGATACATTATATGATTCCAACTCTGACCCAAAACATTGTCACTTCAATTCTTCAGCTGTTCTTAACATGAAATCAAAATTTCAATGGAATGATTCATATAAAGGATGGGCAGTTGAACAAACAATTCAAAGTGATTCTTTTGGCATTAATGGCTGAAGATACACGATTCTGTCTTCAGAAAAATACGGGAATTTTTTCTCTGCTTTCACGTTGATTTGAAAAAATGTGTAGAGGTAATAGTATTCAAAGGCCAACAAAAAAAGCTGAAATTACAAATTGATGGCTACTAGCAAGATGGTAGAATAGGGGGTCCCTCTAGCCCTCACTCCCCCACAGAAACTGACTGGGCAACCATCTATGAATAGATGCAAACAAATAAAGGAAAACAATAGAATGGAAAAGACTAGAGCTCTCTTCAAGAAAATTATAGACACCAAGGGAACATTTCATGCAAACACAGGAACCATAAAGGAAAGAAACAGTATGGACCTAACAGAAACAGAAGATATTAAGAGGAGGTTGGAGGAACACACAGAAGAACTATACAAAAAAGATTTTCATGATCCAAATAACCATGCTGGTGTGATCACTCATCTAGAGCCACACTCCATCCTGGAGTGTGAAGTTAAATGGGCTAAGTTAGGAAGCATCATTACAAACAGAACTAGTGGAGGTAATAGAATTTCAGCTGAGTTATTTAAACTTCTGAAAGATCAGGTTGGCAAAGTGCTGCAGTCTATGCCAGAAAATTTGGAAAACTCAGCAGCAGCCACCAGACTCCAAAAGGTCAGTTTCATTCCAATCCCAAAGAAGAGCAATGCCACAGAATGTTCAACCGACCACACACTTGCACAAATTTCACATGATAACAAGATCATGCTTAAAAATTCTCCAAGCTAGGCTTCAACATTACATAAACCAAGAAATTCCAGATGTACAAGCTGGATTTAGAAAAAGCAGGGGAACCAGAGATCAAATTTCCAACATTTGCTGGATCATAGATAAAGCAAGAAAATTCCAGAAAAACAGTCTGCTTCATTGACTACACTAAAGCCATTGTGTGGATCACCACAAATTGTGGAAAATTCTTAAAGAGATGAGAAAACCAGACCACCTTACCTGCCTCCCAAGAAACCTACATGCTGGTCAAAGAGCAACAATCAGAACCGGACATAGGAAAATGGACTGGTTCAAAACTGGGAAAGGAGTACATCAAGGCTGTATACTGTCACCTTGCCTGTTTAAGTTATATGCAGAGTTCAGTTCAGTTCAGTTCAGTCACTCAGTCGTGTCGAACTCTTTGTGACCCCATGAATCGCAGCACGCCAGGCCTCCCTGTCCATCACCAACTCCCAGAGTTCACTCAGGCTCATGCCCATCGAGTCAGTGATGCCATCCAGCCATCTTCCTCGGTCGTCCCCTTCTCCTCCTGCCCCCAATCCCTCCCAGCATCAGAATCTTTTCCAATGAGTCAACTCTTCGCATGAGGTGGCCGAAGTATTGGAGTTTCAGCTTTAGCATCATTCCTTCCAAAGAAATCTCAGGACTCATCTCCTTCAGAATGGACTGGTTGGATCTCCTTGCAGTCCAAGGGACTCTCAAGAGTCTTCTCCAACACCACAGTTCAAAAGCATCAGTTCTTCAGCGCTCAGCCTTCTTCACAGTCCAACTCTCACATCCATACATGACTACTGGAAAAACCATAACCTTGACTAGATGGACCTTAGTCAGCAAAGTACTGTCTCTGCTTTTGAATATGCTATCTAGGTTGGTCATAACTTTCCTTCCAAGGAGTAAGCATCTTTTAATTTCGTGGCTGCAATCAACATCTGCAGTGATTTTGGAGCCCAGAAAAATAAAGTCTGACACTGTTTCCACTGTTTCCCCGTCTATTTCCCATGAAGTGATGGGACCGGATGCCATGATCTTTGTTTTCTGAATGTTGAGCTTTAAGCCAACTTTTTCACTCTCCACTTTCACTTTCATCAAGAGGCTCTTTAGTTCCTCTTCACTTTCTGCCATAAGGGTGGTGTCATCTGCATATCTGAGGTTATTGATATTTCTCCCAGCAATCTTTATTCCAGCTTGTGTTTCTTCCAGTCCAGCATTTCTCATGATGTATTCTGCATATAAGTTAAATAAGCAGGGTGACAATATGTAGCCTTTACATACTCTTTTCCTATTTGAAACCAGTCTGTTGTTCCATGTCCAGTTCTAACTGTTGCTTCCTGACCTGCATACAGATTTTTCAAGAGGCAGGTTAGGTGGTCTGGTATTCCCATCTATTTCAGAATTTTCTACAGTTTATTACAGAGTACATCATGCGAAATGCAGGGCTGGATGAGGCACAAGCTGGAATCAAGACTGCTAGGAGAAATATCAGTAACCTCAGATGTACAGATGATACCACTCTTATGGCAGAAAGTGAAGAGGAACTAAAGATCCTCTTGAGGAAGGTGAAAGAGAAGAGAGAAAAAGCTGGCTTAATATTGAACATTCGAAAAACTAAGATCATGGCATCCTGTCTCATCATTTCAAGGCAAGCAGATGGGGAAACAATGGAAACAGTGACAGATTTTATTATCTTGGGCTCCAAAATCACTGCAGATGGTGACTGGGGCCATGAAATTAAAAGATGCTTGCTCCTTGGAATAAAAGCTATGACCAACATGAAAGTTAAAATTGAAAATTAAGTTGCTCAGTCATGTCTGACTCTTTGTGACCCCGTGAACTCTAAGCCCACCAGGCTCCTCTGTTCATGGGATTCTCCAGGCAAGAATACTGGAGTTGGTTGCCATTTCCTTCTCCGGGGGATCTTGCTGACCCAGGGACCGAACCCAGGTCTGCCACATTAGGCAGACGCTTTAACCTCTGAGCCACCAGGGAAGCCACCTAGACAACCTAGAGAGCTTATTAAAAAACAGAGACAAATACTTTGCCAACAAAGGTCTAGATAGTCAAAGCTATGGTTTTTCCAGTAGTCATGTATGGATGTGAGAGTTGGACCATAAAGAAGGCTGAGCACTAAAGAATTGATGCTTTCAAACTGTAGTTTTGGAGAAGACTCTAAAGAGTCCCTTTGAACAGCAAGGAGATACAAACCTAAAAGAAATCAACCCTGAATATCATTGGAAGGACTGATGCTGAAGCTGCAGCTCCAATACTTTTGCCACCTGATGAGAAGAGCTGACTCATTGGGAAAGACCCTGATGCTGGGGAAAGACAGAAGGCAGGAGGAGGGGATGACAGAGGACATTAAGGCATCACCAACTCAATAGACATGAGTTTGAGCAATCTCCTGGAGATGGTAGAGGACAGGGAAACCTGGAGTGCAGCAGTCCATAGGGTCACAAAGAGTCGGGCACAAATGAGCAACTGAACTGAACTGAACCAACCCTAAAGAAATGTATATAGATGAATGATTTGACAAAGAATATTTTTTAAATTGTCATAAAGCAGCTCAATGAGGTAAAAGAGGACACATCAGATAGACAACTAAAGACAAACAGAAAAATAATATATAAACAAAATGAGATGTTAATAAAGAAATGGAAACCATTTTAGAAAGAAAAAGAAAACTGGGACCTATAATTTGAAGCTATTTATTCATTGAGAGGAGCAACAAAAAATAAAAAATATGAAGAAAGTCTATGGAGTTCATGGTATACCAATAAAGAACCAATGCTATTTTGGGAGTCTTAGGAGGGCAAACAGAAAGAAAAGAGAAAGGCCAAAAATTTATTTAAAGAAATAATGGTTGATGTTGGAGACTGTTTTGTCTATGTTCTCCTCTTAAGAGTTTTATAGTTTCTGGTCTTACCTTTAGATCTTTAACCCATTTTGAGTTTATGTTTATATATGGTGTTAGAAAGTGTTCTAGTTTCATTCTTTTACAAGTGGTTGACCAGTTTTCCCAGCACCACTTGTTAAAGAGATTGTCTTTTCTCCACTGTATATTCTTGCCTCCTTTGTCATAGATAAGGTGTCCATAGGTGCGTGGATTTATTTCTGGGCTTTCTATTTTGTTCCATTGATCTATATTTCTGTCTTTGTGCCAGTACTATACTGTCTTGATGACTGTGGCTTTGTAGTAGAGCCTGAATTCAGACAGGTTGATTCCTCCAGTTCTATTCTTTTTTCTCAATATTGCTTTGGCTATTCAAGGTTTTTTGTATTTCTGCTGGAGCAGCCGTGAAGAGATACCCCACGCCCAAGGTAAGAGAAACCAAGTAAGATGGTAGGTGCTGCAAGAGGGCATTAGAGGGCAGACACACTGAAAGCATACTCACAGAAAACTAGTCAATCTAATCACACGAGGACCACACCCTTGTCTAACTCAATGAAACTAANCAGACTTTATTTTTCTGGGCTCCAAAATCACTGCAGATGGTGATTGCAGCCATGAAATTAAAAGATTCTTGTTCCTTAGAAGAAAAGCTATGACCAACCTAGACAACTTATTAAAAAGTAGAGACATTATTTTGCCCACAAAGGTCTGTCTAGTCAAAGCTATGTTTTTTTCCAGTAGTCATGTATGTATGTGACAGTTGGACTACAGAGAAGGCTGAGCGCCGAAGAATTGATGCTTCTGAACTGTGGTGTTGGAGAAGACTCTTGAAAGTCCTTTGGACTGTAAGGAAATCCAACTAGTCAGTTCTAAAGGAAATCAGTCGTGAATATTCATTTGAAGAACTGATGCTGAAACTGAAACTCCGGTACTTTGGCCACCTGATGCGAAGAACAGACTCCTTAGAAAAGACCCTGATGCTGGGAAAGATTGAAGGCAGGAGAAAGGGATGAGGATGAAATGGTTGGATGACATCACTGACTCGATGGACATGAGGTTGATTAAGCTCCTGGAGGTGGTGATGGACAGGAAAGTCTGGTGTGCTGCCGTCCACGTAGTCACAAAGAGTCAGACATGACCGAGTGACTGAACTGACCTGAGGAGAGTTAGAAGACAGCTATTCCAAACCTCCATCCTTAGAGTCCTACCTTGCTTGAAGCTTCCGTTTTCAGGTCCCATGTCTCAGCTCTGAAGGATGACACTTGAGGTGAGGGAACAGCATCTCAGAGTAAGTGACAATACAGCAACAGGTTTGGGAACTGCCTGGATTCATGGCTGTCTGAAGGAGATACCATTTTTATCTCTGTGGCCTGAAATTATCATTGTGGTCACAGTGAGGGAACCTGGCTAACAGTGAGTCAGTAAAGCCATGCACTTTATGAACTTTGATGAGTTACGGAGTGCAGAGAGATGTCTAGAAGTTGGAGAGGATTGGGGAGCAGATGTTTCTTACTGTGTGAATTGCTTCCATGTAAGAAATTTACAAGGAGTTCAATGAAGTGTAGAAGGAATCTGTGAAATATTTTCAGGCATATTCTGGGGATTTATGAGGTGCCTACTAAGCGCCAAACATGGCAGCAGAAGCAAGGCATGGAGACATGGATAAGAGGGAATATCTCCCTCTGAGGAGTCCAGTAAGGGTCCCCAAGAGACAGATCTGAGGGGGGTCTTCCTGCGTTCATAGATATGGAGTGATCGAGATGGCAAAGCGCTTTTCCAGCAGAGGCAAGGGTGTTAGCACAGGCTCAGAAGGCTTGAAGAGACTAGAGAAAATCTTGAAGGCTTACAATACGGGTGGCACAGATGTCAGGAAGTGCTGGAAACCACAGGCAGCCCGAGAACAAGCTCTGATGCACATGTGCTTGTCAGCCTGCCTCTGGCAACCCACTCGCTCAGCTCCCATTGGCTGAAACAAGTCACATGGTGAGCTCAGACTTAGGAGGAAAAAGACGGGCATCGCTTTCCCATAGTAAGTAAGCAAGTAAGGGTTAGCCGCTCATTCGTGCCCAACTCTTTGCGACCCCATGGACTGCAGCCCACCAGGCTCTTTTGTCCATGATATTTTCCAGGCAAGGATAACTGGAGTGGGTTGCCATTTTCTTCTCCAGGGGATCTTCCCAACCCAGGGATCGAACCTGGATCTCCTGCACTTCGGGCAGATTCTTTACCGACTGAGCTCCAAGGGAAGGCCTCGCTTCACCATAGAGTTCTTCCAAAGGGACCTTATGAAGCAGCCTCAATAAAGGGAGGCAAGAGGCCATGATGGCTTGTGTGATTGACCACAGATAATATACTCAAGCCCTGCCCCATGCACACGCTGCAGTGATGGACACGTCCTGACCCTGAGCTGTCAGGACTGTAGCACCAGCCAGGTGTGGCCGCTGAGCACCTGAAAAATGGCAAATGTAACTCAGCTTAAATATTAGCTCTATTTGATTATAATAGATTAAATTTTAATGGCCGCATTGGTTAGTGGTTACTATTAATATATTAGTGAGTATGTAATATATCTCAAATATTTCTGACAGAGTCCAGTTTACTGAGATTTGAGTTTTCCCTTTGTTAAGCTGAGCAAAGACACAGTTTTCTTCAGCACCATGAGCCAAAGATGCCCCTTTCCGTGAAGTATCATTCACTTGTCTGTCCTGAAAGATGACTTGTACCATCTTGAAGCTCTGACAAGGGCAGTGTTCTCTTGTTTTGGGTCCCTCACGTCCCAAGATGAATCCTGAGCTGATGTCTAGGAGACTGATGACTTCTCACTTTAAGGGCTAAGAGCATTTCTCATAGACTGCTCAGGGCTTAATACAAAGCCTTGGGGCTCACTCCCAGGTGCAGCCCAGAAATGCGGTTGTTGAGATGTTGAGTGAACTCCAGGGTGGGGCCAGGAATCAGCAGATAAATGCTGTCTCTGGGGGACAGTTCTGAGATGCTGTCTCTCTGTCCTCAGAGCATCCCCACAGCATTCACCTACAGTTAGTTGCAGCTGTGCTCAGCACCAGGCTGCCTGCTCCATGACTTTTCTCTTTTTCCCCATTTTTTCCCAACTACCCCTCACTTTGGCTTCTTGCATTGATTCTCAAGTAAACTACCTGAAGCCATGTTTTTGTGTCAGGCACTACTTTAGGGAAATCCAATCCAAGACAGAGGAGATGAGGGGAAAGGTATCTCCTGGTCCAGCTGATGGAGATAACATTGGCTCAGCCAAGCCAGCATTGGGAGAGATGGAGAAAAGCACACAATGCTAGCATGCATTTTAGAGTCAAGGGGGACCCGCCTGCCAATGTAGGAGATTCAAGAGACTCGGGCTCAATCCTTGGGTTGGAAAGATCCCCTGGAGGAGGGCGTGGCAACCCACTCCAGGATTGTTGCCTGAAGAATCCCCACGGACAGAGGAGCCTGGCTGGCTACAGTCCATGGGGTTGAAAAGAGCTGGACAGAACTGAAGCGACTTAGCACGCAAGCAACAAGACAAAGGTAGTATGCAGTGTGATTCTCCAGTTTGGGCCACTGTACACCAGAGCTGTCTTCTATTCAGAGAGACGATGGACTTCAGACAAGTTCAGGACAACCGTAGTAGACATTGGGTGTGCGACCAGCAGATCCATGTGGGGCATGTAAGTCTAAACAGTGAGACACTCAAGGACTCCTTGTTGATGACGGATGAGTGAATCAGTTCATTTCCATGTTCCATGTTGGTTTACTTGCGACAGGGACGTTGTGATGACTGCCTACCCAGGGGCCCAGAATTGAATGGAATCTACCACGTTAAAGTGATTGTGTTTTTGCAAAGGTCAAGTCATGTAATTTACGTTATAGACAATCAATTAAATAATTTGCCCAAAGCCCCTTTGATGTTATTGCACTTTCTGCTGTTCACGCAACTAATGGGTACTGACTCTCTAACTTGTGTTCCTCTTTTTCTAAATTGTGTCTGCTGCAGCTTCATAAAATTAAGACAGACAGACACAGTAGTCATGTTGTAGGTATACAGATGATCAAGTTATCCTGTAAGAAACAGTGCTCAGTTTCTAAACGAATAATATTTTCAGACATTCTCTCATCTAACCTTCCAATGATTGTGAGAAATAGGTGTATTATTCTCCCCATGCTATACATAAAAAAATGTGACTAGGAAAGTGCATTGCATTGTCCAAAATTATAGGTAAGAGATGGCAAAGGCAGGACTTGGGCCCAAGTCATATGAACTTAAATTTTGTCTTCCACAAATTATATCTGCCTTCTAGAATCTCTGATCTAATACTTGCACACAAGTCTCAGTTCAAAGGAATGACTAAATTCAGAGAACTTTCTATCATAAACATTTAGTCTTCTTTGGCATTTGGATTTCAAAAACATCATAATGAAACTTTTGCGTCACCCCACCAAAGCCCCCCTTGGCTGTTTATTAATGCAAAAAATCTTACAATTGCATTTTTTAACTTTAGCTTAAGCCATTCAGGGATTTTTTTTCTCTTGATGTTTTAACACAGATTCTCCTAAGGCACTTTCAAATCAGGTCAAATAATTTACTTTTATCTTAATGTGAATAGTTTATCATATAAAAATCACAAGTGAAAGCAAAACTGAAGTCGCTCAGTCGTGTCTGACCCTCAGCGACCCCATGGACTGCAGCCTTCCAGGCTCCTCCGTCCATGGGATTCTCCAGGTAAGAGTACTGGAGTGGGGTGCCATTGCCTTCTCCGAATAAAAATCACGAATCATCAGCAAATTGCACATTTTAGCCATACGTTACGATGCTCTGAGCCCCCATGTCTGGATCACAGTCCTCGAGCTCCCACTCACTTTGTGTTGATAACTGTGACCCAGACCTGACTTTTCATCCTAATATGGACCATGAGCTCTAGAGGTCCTAGGGCAGAGGGTGAGGGCACTGGGGTACACGCGGTCTGTTAGGTGTTCATCCTCCGGCATGACCTGTGAGCATGCCTGTGAGCAGTCAGAGTGCACTCTGTGGACAGAAGAAAATCCCACAGACAAAAAATGCAAGCCTTAGCAATTAGAATTTGGTAGCTTGCACTGAACTAACTATCCAAGGATTGGGGATATAGATGGGGTACTAACACCAGTTTTGAATTCAAACTTCAGCCTGATGTGGACTTGGTTAAATCTTTAACACTGAGCTTCAGCTTATCAGTAAAACTCTGAAATACTGACATTTCACTAAGGACAGTGAGTAGTAAAACAAATGCCATTGTTCTATACAATTAGAGGCACAATACATACTCGTTATGCTGGATCGTGTCCTACTCTTTGTGACCCCATGGACTGTAGCCCATCAGGCTCCTCTGTCCATGGGATTTCCCAGGCAAGAATACTGGAATAGGTTACCATGCTCTCCTCCAGGGGATCTTCGCAACCCAGGGATAGAACCTGAGTCTCCTGCACTGGCAGGCAGATTCTTTACCACTAAGCTACCTGGGAAGCCTTCTATACAAATATAAAGTAATGTATTTTATCTAAAACACATTTTATTCTATTGGGGCCAAGCTTTTCCACATAATTTCACCCTATTTNAATAGGTTACCATGCTCTCCTCCAGGGGATCTTCGCAACCCAGGGATAGAACCTGAGTCTCCTGCACTGGCAGGCAGATTCTTTACCACTAAGCTACCTGGGAAGCCTTCTATACAAATATAAAGTAATGTATTTTATCTAAAACACATTTTATTCTATTGGGGCCAAGCTTTTCCACATAATTTCACCCTATTTCTGAATTCTATTCCAGAAGTTTGTGAGCAACAGTCCTGGGGTCTACACAGCTATCTCACGTGTAAAGTTGTTAACAGTTTCCACTTAGAAAATATTTTCTCACTGTGGATCAGCAATGAAACTGTAAGGTATCTTGTTTTTGTTTCTTCATTTTCTGTTTGAGATTTTAAATTTCTTCCTGACATAATCCATGGCTTGCCTTGAGACACTAGACCTTTCAAAAGCCCTTGTGTCTGGCTCTTTTTTGGAGCTAATAATTTTTCGAGAATAGTTGGTACCATCTCAGAACTGACCTGAAAATAGATAGTGCAAGGCCACGAAGATAAAAGATCTTGATGAATTTAATTTTTAAAGAGCTAGGCTTGAATTGAGCTAATAATGAGTCCTTAGTCCCCATATAAGAAGAGATAAGAAAGCCTTCTTCAGCAATCAATGTAAAGAAACAGAGGAAAACAACAGAACGGGAACGACTAGAGATCTCTTCAAGAAAACTAGAGATACCAAGGGAACATTTCATGCAAAGATGGACTCGATAAANTGGGTAGTATACTCATTTTCACTATATTGATTCTTCCGATCCATGAACATGGTATATTTACCCACCTCCCAGAATATTGGAAAGAAAAGCAAAAATAAACAAATGGGACCTAATTAAAATTAAAAGTTTCTGTACAACAAAGGAAACTATAAGCAAGGTGAAAAGACAGCCTTCAGAATGGAAGCTTGCCAGGCTTCCCCTCTCCTTCATTATTTCCTAGAGTTTGCAAAATGAGATGCCATTCAACCATCTCATTCTCTGTCTTCCCCTTCTCCTACCTTCCTTCAATCATTCATGTCAGCAGGTCTTTTCCAATGAGTCGGCTCTTCACAATAGGTAGCCAAAGTATTTGAGCTTCAATCTCAGTCCTTCCAGTGAATATTCAGGGTCGATTTCCTTTAGGATTGATTGATCTCCTTGCAGTCCAAGGGACTCTGAGGAGTCTTCTCCAACACCACAGTTTGAAAGCAACAATTCTTTGGCACTCACACATCTTTATGATCCAACTCTCATATCCATACATGACTAGTGGAAAACGCATAGCTTTGACTGTACAGACCTTTGTTGGCAAAGTTGTTGGCAAAGTCTCTGCTTTTTAATACACTGTCTAGGTTTGTCATAGCTTTTCTTCCAAGGAGCAAGCATCTTTTAATTTCATGGCCCGTCACCATCTGCAGTGATTTTGGAGCCCAGGAAAATAAAGTCTGTCATTGTTTCCATTATTTTTCATCTGTTTGCCATGAAGGGATGGGACAGATGCCATGATCTCAGTTTTCTGAATGTTGAGTTTTAAGCCAGCTTTTTCACTTTCCTCTTTCACCTTCATCAAGAGGCTCTTTAGGTCCTCTTTGCTTTCTGACACTAAGAGAGTTATCATCTGCACATCTGAGGTTGTTGATATTTCTCCCCACAGTCTTGATTCCTGCTTGTGGTTCATTCAGTCTGGCGTATCTCATGATGTAGTCTGCATGAGAGTTAAATAAGCAAGGTGACAATATACAGGCTTGACATATTCCTTTCCTAATTTTGAACCAGTCCATTGTTCCACATCTGGTACTAACTTGTGCTTCTTGACCTGAATATAGGTTTTTCAGGAGGCAGGTAAGGTGGATGGGTATTCCCAGCTCTTTAAGAATATTCCACTGTTTGTTGTTATCCACACAGTTAAAGGCTTTAGTGTCATCAATGCAGAAGTTAGATGCTTTTTTCTGGAAATTTTCTTGCTTTTTCTGTGATCCAACAGATGTTGACAATTTGATCTCTGGTTCCCCTGCCTTTTCTAAATCCAGTTTGTACATCTGGCATTTCTTTGTTCATGTACTGTTGAAGCCTAGCTTGAAGGATTTTAAGCATGATCATGCTAGCAGTTGAAATGAGTGCAAATGTGTGGTCGGTTGAACATGCTTTGGCATTGCTCTTCTTTGGAATTGACCTTTTTGAGTCTGGCGGCTATTGCTGAGTTTTCCAAATGTTCTGGCATTTAGACTGCAGTACTTTAATAGAATTATATTTTAGGGTTTTAAATTGCTCAGCTCGAATTCCATCACCTTCACTAGCTTTGTTTGTACAGTGCTTCCTAAGGCCCTCTTGACTTCACACTCCAGGATGCCTGACTCGAGGTGAGTGACCACATCATCATGGTTATCCTGGTCATTAAGATCTTTTTTGTGTAGTTCTTCTGTATGTTCCTGCCACTTAATGTCTTTGGCTTCTCTTAGGTCCTTGCCATTTCTGTCCTTTCCATGTTTTCATGAAACATTCCCTTAGTATTTCCAATTTTCTTGAAGAGATCTCTAGTCTTTCCCCATTTTATTGCTTTCCTTTATTTCTTTGCACTGTGCACTTAAGAAGGCTTTCTCTCCTTGATATTCTTTAAACTCTGCATTCACTTCTTTGCTAAGCTATCTGTAAGCCTCCCCAGACAACAATTTGCCTTCTTGAATTTTTTTCTTTCAGACGGTTTTAGTCACCACTTACTGTACAGTATTTTGAACCTTCCTCCATAGTTCTTCAGGCACTCTTTATCAGATCTACTCTCTTGAGTCTATTTGTGACTTCCATTGTATAATCTCAACTGGCAGTCTGTTTAGGGATACAATACCTGCTAAAAGGAGTGAAACCCCAACTACTACATACAGACAGAGGGGTGCAAGAACAAAATATCTCAAGGCATCAGCATCGTAGAGGCCAACAAAACACACGCTACTGATATTGTCACCTTCAATTTTATTCATCGCTAAAAGGATGACGGTTAGCGTTCCAGGGATGCCCCATGCACTGGCATGAAACAGCAAGGCTTTCTTCTCAATAGCTTCACTACCCCAACCTTGGCACAGCTGCCAAGAACCACATGATGGCAATAATCACACACCAAATGCTGCCAGAGTATCATAAAAAGCATGATACAGGCTTTGTTATGAGATCCTTGGGTCACTGTGGAAGCCTTATACTGTGCAGGGCTGGATGCATTGCAGGCGACTTGGTCCTCAAGCAAAAACCCAAAAACGGAAATTAATGACACCATCATGTAGCAGACAGCATAAATTATAATGGGTCTTTCAGGATAACTGAATCTTATCACATCAATCAAAAAAGTTTAAAAAGTAAACAACGTGGCAGAGAGGCAAATGATTGAAATCAACCCTATGAAATACCGAGCAAATGAAAGCTCTTCTCTCCTAAAGTACATATTTGGACAAGGAGGTGAACAATCACGCATGTGCAATAAGAAACAGCCAAGATCAGGATCAATTTTCAACTCTCAGGGACACCAAAAGCCATAGTACCTCTGCACTGCCACTGAGGCTCCTTCAGTAGGATCGCCAGCTAAATTCAGCTCCACCAGCCGAGGATACAGCTCACCACAATCTGGGAACCCCACTGCTAAAACTGCCATCTGTTGGTCATAATGATTCAGAAGATTGGGCGTGAAGGCAGTGTTATAAGGCAAATCCTAGCACATCCTCAAGTTAATAGGCTCAAAGGAAACAAACTGTGCCCACTTATATGGCCCACAAACATTGTCAAGGGCCACAGATAGAAGATGATCCAACTCATAGCCATGCTTTCTCGATTCAATGGGATTCAGATGATCAAGCCTACTCAATATGTATTTTAGATCTTTGTACACCTGCAGGTCTCAGCTTGAAAGTACTTCTTCTATCTTACTGTTAAGTTCTTCAAACAGAATTACTCTTTGCACCGTCAGAGGTTAGCTTGGTCTCACAAAAGGCATTTGTTTTTGGTTTCACAATATGGGAAAATGACATCATCTTGTGATGTTGGAGAAAACTCTTGAGAGTCCCTTGGACTGCAAGGAGATCCAACCAGTCCATTCTGAAGGAGATCAGCCCTGGGATTTCTTTGGAAGGAATGATGCTGAAGCTGAAGCTCCAGTACTTTGGCCACCTCATGTGAAGAGTTGACTCATTGGAAAAGACTCTGATGCTGGGAGGGATTGGGGGCAGGAGGAGAAGGGGACGACAGAGGATGAGATGGCTGGATGGCATCACTGACTCGATGGGCGTGAGTCTGAGTGAACTCTGGGAGTTGGTGATGGACAGGGAGGCTTGGCATGCTGCGATGCATGGGGTCACAAAGAGTCGGACACGCCTGAGCAACTGAACTGAACTGAACTGCCTCTTCTTTTCATTTTATTACTTCGGGTACCATGTGGCCAATGTGTCAAGTTGATCAACCACATTCCCAAACAACAGATTCCATCTTAGGAGAAGAGCTATTTCTTCCTTTGACTGAAATATCTCACACCTCGGGGCAGGGCTCCCGGGGTGGGGGGTGGGGCTCCAGCACCAGCCGGGGGCGGCCGCAGGTCCCTCAGGTAAACAGAGTCAGCGAGGACCACCGACACGTACCTTGGAGCAACCAGAGAACCAGGATAAACTGGTGAAGTTTATGATCTGGACTGGTGTTTTCAGCACTCTGTATCTCGTATCACTCATGGTTGTAGTTGGATGCTACTTTTATGAGCAAGCTTACTGCAGCATCTGGGAAACAACGTGGATACAAGAATGCTGCAGAGAACATCACATTCCATGTCCATATCAGGAGTTTCCTATAGAAGAACTCCTATGGAAGAACTAAAAATATGCAGGGAACAGCTTCTTAAAAGAGAAGAAGAAATTGCTGAGCTGAAAGTGGAAAGAAACAACACCAGGCTGCTGCTGGAGCACCTAGAGTGCCTGGTTTCCCTGTATGTGCCGTCCCTCTGGATGACGGTGGGCAAGCGACAGGCGCAGTCCCCAGCCAGCATGACCACCGAGGCAGAGGTGCTCAGGGTGCTGAAATTGCTGTTTGAGCACAAGGCCCTGGACAAGACAGAGGATAGAACCGCCAGTTGCAGGAGTGCCTGGAGCTGGTGGAGAAGCTGCAGCAGAGGCTGTGGAGGCCGGAGATGCTGCCTGAGGTGGAGGCCGAGCTGGCACAGAGGGTGGCCATGCTCTCCAAGGTGGGAGAGAGACAGGGCAGCATCGAGGAGAGGCTGCACCAGATGGAGGCCCAACTGGAAGAGAAGAACAAGGAGCTGCAGCAGGACCAGCTGACTCTAAACCTGGAAACCCTGAGAGCTGAACTGGACCAGACAAGACTGCGAGGGGCTCACGGCCGACCCTACTTGGGCAGCACCCCGGACCTCAGGTTCCCTGTGGTGGACTGGCCAGCAGATTCCTCGGGCAACGGGGTGGTGCTGCAGCGCCCCCAGAAAGGCTGGCTGGCAGCACTGCGCAGCGAGCTGTCCAAGGCAAGGACCCTGCCGCCCCCTTCCCATCCCTGGTGGGCACCTTGTGAGGCTCCTGCTCCCTCACGCTGTGGTCCTGAGGTGGAGACCCTGAAGGAGCAGGACTGGGAGTGCACGCAGCAAGCCATCGTGCTGGTCGACGTGGCCCAGGCGTTCAAGGGCATGTCTGACGGCGAGGGCAACAGGGTCACCCTCTTCAGTTCGGCTACTCAGCTGTCACCCAGCGGGCAGGGCGATGCCGAGACTCTGACTGTGATGCTGCAGGAGCAGCTAGACAGCATCAACGAAGAGATCCGGTTGATTGAAGAGAGGAGGACACAGAGCAGCAGCAGCGGGCGGAGGAGACTGAGAGCAGGGAAGGCAGGGGGAGGTAGGCAGCCTCCGTCGTTTTAAATCAGTCAGCTCCCTCAACCTGCATCCCGCCTCCTCATGTGCAGGCTCCTGCCTACCCCTGCCCAATCCCAGAAGGCGGAGGCACAGCCCAGCATGGGAGGGAGACCAGCTGGGAATCATGACTCTGGTAGGTGTCTGCCTCCTCCCTGCTTCACCCTTCCCCCAGGACACTGGTTTTCTTTTTTTGTTTGTTTGTTTTTTGGTTTTTCTCTTTTTACCCAGGAGGAAATCAGGTACATTTGCTACGCTCAGAGGTCTAAAATTTTTTAACCTGCCTAGTCTTTAATCATTCCACAATAGCACAGTGACAAATTAGTCTTGATATTTGGACCACCAGCTTAGCACGTCATCATGAACTCAGCCAGAGCCTGCCTCTATAACGTTGGGCCTGGCCTGTGCTGGGCACAGCAGCTGAAGGGAAGTTTCTATTCTCAGGGAGCAGACAGCTTTGTGAAAGTAACCATAGGCAGCTCTCATGGCATGGGAAAGCCGTGCGGCACATTTTCCATTGGGGATTCCTGGGCATGTGATGGGAACTATACTGGTCTGCTTGCTGATGGACCTGGCTGCGCGCTCAGGCCAGCTCTGCACGTGAAACCAGGTTAAAACCCTGGTGCCCCAAGGGCCCCAGGGAAGACGTTGGGCTGCCTCACTTTTCCGAGTCTAAAAATGGGATGACGACCTAGGGCTTTTGGTGACAGAATGTGCAGCTCTAAAGCATATGTTCCAGCTTTCTTGCGTGTTGAGCTTACATTTTGTGAGTGCATTGCTATTTACCCCATGAAATCACATGTACAACACTCTGCACTGTAACTGGACTTGTATTATCACTTTTTTCTGTTACCACCCATTTCATGTTAGCTGCATTGTTACTCTACAGTCCATGGGGTCGCTCAGAGTCAGACACGACTGAGCAACTTCACTTTCTCTTTTCACCTTCATGCATTGGAGAAGGAAATGGCAACCCACTCCAGTGTTCTTGCCTGGAGAATCCCAGGGACGGGGGAGCCTGGTGGGCTGCTGTCTATAGGGTCGCACAGAGTCGGATACGACTAAAGTAACTTAGCAGCAGCAGCAGCAGCACTGTAGTCAGCTTATAATTAAATTAACCGTGACTCATTTTAGCTCCCTGTGAAGTGGTAACTAGTCCATTTTGTGGTCTTTTGACACAGTTTTTATAATTTGCATCATTGGCTAATTAGTTGATATTTAAAATTCTTTGATGATTTCTCTGTGGTTTCATGCTTGATTTCTTTCCGAATATTTGTTAAAGAACAGTTCTGTATGTTTTCCTTGCTGTTGGAATTCTCTGACGGTGTGTCTGCTTTCATCATTGGTTTTGATTTCCTTTCTCATCCTGTTGTCTGCTTAGTCGTCGTCAATCCAGACTGCCCCCCGCCCTGCCCCCGAGGCTGTAGTTTACCCATCCATCTCCCCTCCCCCATTTCCCTCGCTTGCCCTGGTCATAGCCGTGCTGTGGTCCACAGCGTGTGTCCCCTTAGTCGGGTTTGTGCTTTGTCTTCATGTCTCATTAAATGGTATTTTTCCCCTATAGCAGTAAGTTGTATTAGTGTACCAATATGCAATTACAGGAGAAGGCAATGGCAACCCACTCCACTACTCTTGCCTGGAAAATCCCATGGACGGAGGAGCCTGGTAGGCTGCAGTCCATGGGGTCGCACAGAGTCGGACACGACTGAAGTGACTTAGCAGCAGCAGCAGCATTGTATAATCAGGAGCTTCCCTGGTGGCTCAGAGGTTAAAGTGTCTGCCTGCAATGTGGGAGACCCGGGTTTGATCCCTGGGTCAGGAAGATCCCCTGGAGAAGGAAACTGCAAACCACTCTTACTTAGAGAATCCAATGGGTAGAGGAGCCTGGTACGCTACAGTCCACAGGTCCCAAAGAGCTGGACATGACTGAGCGACTTCACTTTCACTTTCAGTGTATAATCATAAGGGATTTTATTTATGTCGTACCTGAATGCTAGCTTAAAATGGTAGAGTAGAAGGACACAATCTTATCTTCTCCTGCAAGAACATCAAAACACACTAGCTGCTAAACCATCAACAGGAAGATGTTGGAACCCACCAAATAAAAAAAGATATGGCACATCCAAAGACAGAGGAGAAGCCACATCTAGACAGTAGGATAGTCACTATCATATTAAAATCAAACCCCATACCTGCCAGAGATTCTTGGAGGGCACAAACAAAACCTGCTGTGCACCAGGACTCAGGAAAGAAGCAGTGACCTCCATAACAGACTGAGCGAGACCTTCCAGTGAGTATTTGAGGGTCTCCTGCAGCGGTGTGGGTCAGCAGTGGCCTGTTGCAGAATCAGGAGCACTAGCAGCAGCAGTCCTGGGAGGTGCAGCATGTTGGCATAAGCCCTCTTGGAGGAGGTTGCCATTAGCCCACTGACTATAATGGTCCTTGGAGTCCTTTTGAAGGAGGTTGCCATTACTGCCATTACCCCTACTATACTTTGGCCTAAGGCCAAACTACAGGAAAGGAACACAGCCCCACCCATCAGCAGAAAACTGGATTAAACATTTACTGAGCATGGCCTCACCCATCAGAGCAAGAGTCACTTTCACCCACAGCCAGTCCCTCCCACCAGGATGCTTCTCAAGTCTGTTACCCTCATCCATCAGAGGGCAGACAGAATAAAAACTGCAATCACAGAAAACTAACCAAACTTATCACATGGATAACAATCTTGTATAATTCAATGAAGCTATGAGCTGTGGCATGTAGGGCCACCCAAGACAGACAGGTCATGGTGGAGAGTTCTGAAAACACATGGTCCACTGGAGAAGAGAAGAATGGCAAACCACTTCATTCTTGCCTTGAGAGCCCCATGAACAGTATGAAAAAGCAAAAAAGATATGACACTGAAAGATGAACTCCCCAGGTTGGTAGGTGCCCAATATGCTACTGGATAAGAGCAGAAAAACAGCTCCAGAAGAAACGAAGAGGCTGAGCCAAAGTGGACAATGCCCACGTGTGGCTATATCTGGTAGTGAAAGTAAAGTCTGATGCTGTAAAGAAAAATACTGCATAGGAGCCTGGATTGTTAGGTCCATGAATCAAGGTAAATTGGAAATGGTCAATCAGGATATGGCAAGAGTGAACATCAACATTTTAGAAATCAGTTCAGTTCAGTCGCTCAGTTGTGTCTGACTCTTTGGGACCGCATGAACCGCAGCACACCAGGACTCCTTGTCCATCATCAACTCCTGGAACCCACCCAAACCCATGTCCATTGTGTCAGTGATGCCATCCAACCATCTCATCCTCTGTCGTCCCCTTCTGCTGCTCTCAATCTTTCCCAGCATCAGGGTCTTTTCCAATGAGACAGCATTCCACAATAGGTGGCCAAAGTATGGGAGTTTCAACTTCAACATCAGGCCCTCCAATGAACACCTGCGACTGATCTCTTTTAGGATGGACTAAGTGGATCTCCTTGCAGTCCAAGGGGCTCTCAAGAGTCTTCTCCAACACCACAGTGCAAAAGCATCAATTCTTCAGTGCTCAGCTTTCTTTATAGTCCAACCCCCACATCTATATATGACCACTGGAAAAGCAATAGCCTTGACTAGATGGACCTTTGTTGGCAAAGTAATGTCTCTGCTTTTTAATATACTGTCTAGGTTGCTCATAACTTTCAAGAAGCGAGCTTCTTTTAATTTCATGGCTGCAGTCACCATCTGCAGTGATTTTGGAGCCCAGAAAAATAAAGTCAGCCACTGTTTCCCCATCTATTTGCCATGAAGTGATGAGACCAGATGCCATGATATTAGTTTGGAATCAGTGAACTAAAATGGACCGGAATGGGTGAATTTAATTCAGATGACCATTATATCTACTACTGTGGGCAAGAATCCCTTAGAAGAAATGAAGTAGCCCTCATAGTCAACAAAAGAGTCTGAAAGTACTTGGGTGCAATCGCAAAAATAAAAGAATGATCTCTATTCATTTCCAAGGCAAACCATTTAATATCACAGTAATCTAAGCCTAGGCCCCAACCACCAGTGCTGAAGAAGCTGAAGTTGAATAGTTCTATGAAGACCTACAAGACCTTCAGGAACTAACACCAAAAAAAATATGTCCTTTTCATTATAGGGGACAGAAATGTAAAAGTAGGAAGTCAAGAGATACCTGGAGTATCAGGCAAATTTGGCCTTGGGGGTAAAAAATGCAGCAGAACAAAGACTAACAGAGTTCTGCCAAGAGAAGGCACTGGTCATAGCAAACACTCTCTTCCAATAACACAAGAGACGACTCTAAACATGGACATCACCAGATGGTCAGTACCAAACTCAGCCTGATTATATTCTTTGCAGTCGAAGATGCAGCAGCTCTACACAGTCAGCAAAAACAAGACCAGGAGCTAACTGTGTCTCAGATCATGAAATCCCTATTGCAAAACTCAGGTTCAAATTGAAGACAGTAGGGAAAACTAGTATGCCATTCACACGACCTAAAATAGGTAGGAAAGACTGAAACATAATCTTGCCACAAACTCCACCTCACATAGCAAGCCACAATCGGAACTCTCAAATCAGATCTCCCTGAGGAGCAAGAGATTTGAACCCCACATCCGATTCCTCAAACTTTAAGATCTGTGCCTTAGAGCTGAGCCCCCAAACATCTACCTTTAAAAACCAACAGAGCTTGCATCCATGAGACCAAGAGGTCTCTAGCAAACTAAGAAACAATTTTTAAAGTGCTCCAAGACTCACCTGAATATGCCCCAGGGCCCAAGACAGAAGCTGTGACTGAAAAATCACCCAGGCTTTCTGTGAAAGAGGCCCATTTACTTGTCTTAAATCTTCTGCCTTAGAAATAGGCATCTAATTTAACACATATATTGCCTACTGAAATACTTTCCAAAGATGGAGGCTAGCACTCTTTCACTGCTTTATTCCAGGTCCTGTAAAGTAACTGAACACTGGCTGTCTTCACAGAAGTAAAATGAACAGTTTAAAAACTGTATTTAACTACAAAAGACCCCAAACAGCAGAAGAAGAACAACAAATCTGGAGTCATCATGCTTCCTGATTCATACTATATTACAAACTGTAGTAATCAAAATAGTATATAGTATTAGCATAGAAACAGACACATAGATCAACAGAACAGAACTGAGAGTTTAGAAATAAACCTACAAATATATGGTCAATTAATTAACAACAAAGGAGCCAAGAATATACGATGGAGAATAAATAGTCTCTTCAATAAATGGTATGGGGAAAACTGGATAGTCACGTGCAGAACCACTATCCTATACCGTACACAAAAGTTAACTCAAAATTCTTTAAAGACTTGAATGTAAGACCTGAAACCTAAAACTCCTAGAAGTTTTATATAGTAAGTGCCCTGACATCAATCTTGGTGATGATTTTTGGGTTAAACAAGTGAGCCTACATAAATTACAAACAAGTGAGTCTACATAAACTACAAAGCCTCTAGACAGCAAAGGAAACCAACAACAAAATGAAAAGGCAATAGAGAGACTGGGTGAAAATATCTGCAAATCACACATGTGATAAGAGGTTAATATCCAAAGTATACAATAACTAATATAACTTAATAAAAAATGTAATTTCAAAATGGGCAGAAGACATTTTTTTCTGAAGAAGACATACAGAGGGCAAATAGGTACATGATAAGGTGCTCAACATCACTATTCATTAGGGAAATGCAAATTAAAACAATGAGTTATCACCTCACACCTATCAGAATGTCTATCATCAAAAAAACAGGAAATAACAAGTGTTGGTCATAAATGTAGAGAAAAAGGAACCCTCATGCCTTGTTGGTGTGAATATAAATTGGTACAACCACCATGGAAAACAGTATGGAGTTTCCTCAAAAAATTAAAACTAGAATTACCACATGATCCAGCAATTCCTTTTCTGGGTATTTATCAGAAGAAAACAAAAGCACTAACTCAAAAAGATATGTGTACCTTCCATGTTCGCTGCAACATTATTTACAGTAGCCAAAATACGAAACCAATCTAAGCATCCATTAGTGATGACTGGGTTTAAAAAATATGATCTACACACACACAATGGAATATTATTCAGCCATAATAATGAAGGAAATTCATACTCTTCTGAAGTTTGTTTATTGCTTTCTCAGTTTTAAGTCATGGCTATTTAACTATTTTAAGTTATGATTATTTTAAGTATTTCTCATTTTAATGAGGATATTAAAAGATTCTATAATTTTTATGGAAGTCTTCATTAGATTTTAAGATAATGTTGTGATCTTTTATTTTAAAAAGAGAAATAAGAGAAGACTGTATAGAACAGGTAAATAAAACTTTCTCTTACTGTTTCTTAGACATCTAAATTCCAAAAGAAAAGCATACTGTATGTGATCATTTTAATTCATGAATAGATACCTACTGGAATACATTAGTTGGAAATATCTTTGTATAAAATGATTCAGATTTTCAGTATTTAAAAATTAAAATTTTTGAAAAACAAAATTTGCATAATGAACTATGTACAAAAGAAATTATATATCTGAAGTTTGCCTCAAAATAATCCAGTGTGTTAACTTATATGCAGAGTACATCATGAGAAACTCTGGGCTGGAGGAAGCACAAGCTGGAATCAAGACTGCTAGGAGAAATATCTGTAATCTCAGATATGCAGATGACATCACCATATGGCAGAAAGTGAAGAGGAACTAAAAAGCCCCTTAATGAAAGTGAAAGAGGAGAGTGAAAAAATTGGCTTAAAGCTCAACATTCAGAAAACGAAGATCATGGCATCTGGTCCCATCACTTCATGGCAAATAGATGGGGAAACAGTGGCTGACTTTATTTTCCTGGGCTCCAAAATCACTGCAGATGGTGACTGCAGCCATGAAATTACAAGATGCTTATTCCTTGGAAGAAAAGTTATGACCAACCTAGATAGCATATTAAAAAGCAGAGACATGACTTTGTCAACAAAGGTCCGTCTAGTGAAGGCTATGGTTTGTCAGTGGTCATGTACAGATGTGGGGGTTGGAATATAAAGAAACCTGAGCGCTGAAGAATTGATGCTTTTGAACTGTGGTGTTGGAAAAGAGTCTTGAGAGTCCCTTGGACTGCAAGAAGATCCAACCAGTTCATCCTAAAGGAGATCAGTTGCAGGTGTTCATTGGAAGGACTGATGTTGAAGCTGAAACTCCAATACTTTGGCCACCTGATGTGAAGAGCTGGCTCACTGAACAAGACCCTGATGCTGGGAAAGATTGAGGGCAGGAGGAGAAGGGGATGACAGAGGATGAGATAATTGGATGAATGGCATCACCAACTCAATGGACATGGGTTTGGGTGGATTCCGGGAGTTTGTGATGGACGAGGAGGCCTGGCGTGCTGCAGTTCATGGGGTCGCAACGAGTTGGACACAACTGAGCAACTGAACTGAACTGAACTGACTGAATCCACTGTAGAGAAAATAATAGGGATATACATGACTTAAAGTGTTCATGAGTTGATGATTGATGAAGGTGGGTGATGCGTAATATAGTAGTTTACATATGCCATTCTCTCTAGTTTGGTGTGTATTTTCAATTATCCAAAATTAAACTTTTAAAAATAAAAGTCTATAATAATTATGAAGCTATCAAATTCATTTTTATCACATTTATGTGTAATTTTTAGAGGTAACGCACTTGGGGTCCCTCTCCATCTTCTGTTGCTGGTATCACAACTAAGGTCATTTTGAGAGGAGAAATCAGTGCCCTGCTATATCAATTCCAAAAAGGTTATGTATAAGTCAGAGAAAGCTTCATAGTTTTATTAAAAGCACAAAGTGGATTATCACAGTAACTGATTCATTATAAGATTTGAGTTTGAATGATAGTTTCACAATTATTACAATTATAACTTTGGAAAAATAAATCATCTCTGTTAAGTCTTAACTACTTCATCTGTAAAATACAGATAATTCCAAATACCCCAAAAGATTTTTGTGAAGCTCTGTTGTGACCATGTATGTGTTAGGATTTTGTTAATTATACGGAACTATACTAATGATAAGTCATTATTAACATCATTATTTCAATCTACTTCTTTATGAGCATATCTATATTGAAAACATAATAACTGCTTGGAGGGAAATATCCATATTACTGTTGAATGTGCATGCATAATAGTCTGCACTTAGTTTGTTAAAGCTTAAAGAAATTTAATCATAAATTTTATATATTTTAAGTAATTTTTATTTTAGAACACTAACTCTTAAAGAAAAAAGCTGCAACCTATCAAATTTTAAAAACACATTCACTTGATATACAAGTCTGTATGAGATAAGATCCTGAGATCCAATCAAGAAACTGACTTTCCAAGAATCTTTCTGGAAAGGCTGCTATATAGCATAATAGAAACATCAGATTGTGTACTAAAGTATAGGATGATCATCATAGCCAAATTCTTAGGCCACATATCTTTGAGTTCAGATATTACAATAGTTTATGTTCAGGTAATTCATACACATTTTACGTTCAGCCCTCTGGTTTCTTATTTATGAATTATTATTAAGTACAGATAAAACAAAGATCCTAATATCCTGTCATTATTGCTTGCAAGGCCTTCATTCAAAATTTTCATATACTGCATTTTAAAGGAGGGTGTGTGTCTCCGTAATTTTGTGTTTCTCTTCATACAATTTATCAACTATCAACTTTATATTGGAATATATTCAATAAAAAATATATATTTTTATATATATTCAATAAGTACATTGAATATATTCAATAAGAAAATATTGAATATTGAATATATTCAATAAGAAATAAAATTTTAAAATCAAATAATTAATGCTAATGTTTATCAAGTGTCCAGTACATGACTGGCACTGGTCTCAGTACTTTAAATGTTTTAATGCAGCTAATTCTCACAACCCTATAAGGTAGATTCTATTACTAGCCCCATTTTATAGACAAGAAAACAGACACAGAGATTAAGTAACTTTCACAGTCACACAACTTGTGAGGTGTACAGCTTGGAATTCAATCCATAAGTCTGGCTCTAGACCAGAGTTTCTCAAACTTAGAGCTATTGATATGTTGGGCCCAATAATTCATTGCTTTAAGGTTGGTATCCAGTGCCCTATAGGATGAAACATTAGCAACATCCCTCAGTTCAGTTTAGTCGCTCAGTCGTGTCCGATTCTTTGCGACCCCATGAATCGCAGCACGCCAGGCCTCCCTGTCCATCACCAACCCCAGAGTTCACCCAGACTCTCATCCATCGAGTCAGTGATGCCATCCAGCCATCTCATCCTCTGTTGTCCCCTTCTCCTCCTGCCCCCAATCCCTCCCAGCATCAGTCTTTTCCAATGAGTCAACTCTCCACATGAGGTGGCCAAAGTATTGGAGTTTCAGCTTTAGCATCATTCCTTCCAAAGAAATCCCAGGGCCAGTCTCCTTCAGAATGGATTGGTTGGATCTCCTTGCAGTCCAAGGGACTCTCAAGAGTCTTTGCTAACACCACAGTTCAAAAGCATCAATTCTTCGGTGCTCAGCCCTCTTCACAGTCCAACTGTCACATCCATACATGACTACTGGAAAAACCACAGCCTTGACTAGACGGACCTTAGTCGGCAAAGTAATATCTCTGCTTTTGAATATGCTATCTAGGTTGGTCATAACTTTTCTTCCAAAGAGTAAGCGTCTTTTAATTTCATGACTATAGTCACCATCTGCAGTGATTTTGGAGCAGAAATAGATGTTTTTCTGGAACTCTCTTGCTTTTTCTATGATCCAGCGGATGTTGGCAATTTGATCTCTGGTTCCTCTGCCTTTTCTAAAACCAGCTTGAACATCTGGAAGTTCACGGTTTACGTATTGCTGAAGCCTGGCTTGGAGAATTTTGAGCATTACTTTACTAGAGTCTGAAATGAGTGCAATTGTGCAGTAGTTTGAGCATTCTTTGGCATTGCCTTTCTTTGGGATTAGAATGAAAACTGACCTTTTCCAGTCCTGTGGCCACTGCTGAGTTTTCCAAATTTGCTGGCATACTGAGTGCAGCACTTTCCCAGCATCATCTTTCAGGATTTGAAATAGCTCATTACTCCTTTAATTTTCATTTCTATAACCTACAATCACCTTGCAAAAAAAAAAAGACCCTATTTTTAAAGCAAACTTCATATATATTTTTTATAATTTTTGTGATTTTGTTTTGTTTTTTAATATTATATTTTTGAGAGTATAAACTCTAGATTTTTAATCTTTGCTTTTTGGTACTTGTTATCAATTTTGTACATTTAAGAAACCAATCGTCAGTACTCATTTTTACTTAGGAGTGTGATTACTGACTTGATTGCCCTCTCCCCCTTTTGACTCTCTTTTTCTCCCCTAGGTCACCTCTATCTCCTCCCTCCCTCTTCTCTTCTCTACCCAACTCTGTGAATCTCTTTGGGTATTTTGGGCTGTGGAGAACATTTAGGGAACTGATTACTGGCGATATCTCCCTCTATCCCTCTGACACCTCCCCCCCCTTGTCCTCCCAGTCACCTCTATCTCCCTCCTCCTCCTTCTCTTCTCCATATAACTCAGTGGACCTTTCTGGGTATCCCTCATTGTGGAGAATCTTTTCTTCATTAACCTAGATGTTTTATCATCGGTCCTNACTGGCGATATCTCCCTCTATCCCTCTGACACCTCCCCCCCCTTGTCCTCCCAGTCACCTCTATCTCCCTCCTCCTTCTTCTCTTCTCCATATAACTCAGTGGACCTTTCTGGGTATCCCTCATTGTGGAGAATCTTTTCTTCATTAACCTAGATGTTTTATCATCGGTCCTTGCTGTATGGATGGAGAAGTCTTGAGGCTACTGTAAGAATAAGACTGAAAACCAGAGGCAGGAGGCTTAAGTCCAAAACCTGAGAACACCAGAGAACTCCTGACTCCAGGGAACATTAATCAATAAGAGCTCATCCCAAAGCCTCCATACCTACCCTGAAACAAAGCTCCACCCAAGAGCCAACAAGTTCCAGAGCAAAACATACCATGTAAATTCTCCAGCAATGTAGAAACATAGCCCTGAGCTTAATATATAAGCTTCCCAAAGTCACAACAATCTCACAGACATCTCAAAACTCACTACTGGACACTTTATTGCACTCCAGAGAGAAGAAATACAGCTCAAACTACCAGAATACCAACACAAGCTTCCCTAACCAGGAAACCTTGACAAGCCATTCGTCCAACCCCACCCACAGGGAGGAACCTCCACAATAAAGAGGGACCACAAACTGCCAGAATATAGAAAGGCCACCCCAAACACAGCAATCTAAACAAGATAAAAAAGCAGAGAAATATTCAGCAGGTAAAGGAACATGATAAATGCCTACCAAACCAAAAAAAAAAAAAAAAAAA